>JALPQD010000040.1:8432500-8985000 GCA_023101885.1 Typhlomys cinereus | reverse complement strand
CAAAAAAAATGAAATGAAATGAAAAGAAACTTGTGCTGTGAGGCACTAAGAAGGATATGGTACACTGTGGCATTCTTGTCAAGGATTCAATCAAATCATTGAGAAAACGTAAAGTAGGATTAAGACACAAGGTGCAGTCAACAAATAGCTATTCTTTCTCTGCTTGGGTTCCAAGTCATAAAAGATAAGGAAAGGCTGAGGAACTATTTTAACTGCTGAAGACTAAAAGAAAAAAATTCAACAAGGGATCTTGGATTAGATTATAGCTAGGGTCCTGAGTAGAAAGGGACACCAATGTGAAAATCAGTAAAATTTGAATTAGGTCATTTGTTTAATAGCACTCTACCAATTTTAACCTCCCAGTTTTGATCATCTTACTGTTGTATAAAATACTAATATTATCCAAAGCTAATATAGAAGGATGTATGACTCTACTGTTTGGCAACTTTTATGTCTAAATAGTTTAAGACTGAAGAGATAGCTGAGGGATCAAAACCTTTGCCTAGCAAGATCCCACGTAAAGTACTGGGTAGGAATGGTGGAGGACTGCAATTCTGGCCCTGGAAGGACCCCAGAGCAAAACAGTATGGAGGTAGAGCAATCCAGGTATTGCAGTTCACCTGCATGGTTGCTGATAAGTCACCATCAAAAGGCTTAAAAGAACAAGGGGTTTATTTTCTTACGATAGTCTGGTTACAGTTCATAGTCCAGCTTGATGGGAGAGCTTGCACCAACACCAGGGCCCAGGGAACTGTCCACACCATCTCTACATAATGGCTGAGAGAGGGACGATACTTCATTTCCAGACCAGCATGTCTGGCCAAGTGTACACAAGGATGCTGACTCTCTCAACCAACTCTCTGTATTTTATTCCAGGGCCTAATCCTACCCACCATGGGCTGGGCCTTCCCCATCAGCTAGACAATCTCCTTGCAAGTTTGCTCTGGGCTTAACTCAACCACTAATTCTTTTTTTTTTTATTTCCACTCATACGAACTTAACAGGTATACCAGTCCCCTCTCCCTGACCCCTCTGCTCCCCCCTCCCCTCTCTCCTCCCTCCCTACCCCCCAGTGCTTCCCCCCCAATCCCCAGAGCATCCTTTACTGTGCATGCCAAACTCTTCTCTGGGTCCTCCTCTCCAATGAGGTGCAAGGACCCAGGGGCATTTCCCAGAACCCTTTCTTGTGTTCCCCTTAAGCTTAGGAACACTACTATGACTGTCAGTCCCTAGCCTCCAAGGATCCTAGTGCCTTTAGTACATGATAGACTTTGTGGGGTCAATAATGTGTTGGACATAGCTCAGATCATGCAAAGTCCTATTATGATTGCTTCAGCCTTAACTTGTGTGGAGTATCTTGCATATCATTACTTCAACCACTAATTCTTTACAAATGTGTGCAGAGCTCAAACCCTCAACTGTCGACACCTGTGCATAACTATGACACCAGGATGATTCCTGATGTCTCCCTTGAACATCCACATGCATACATACTCAAATGCCCTCTTACGCACACATACACACACACACAAATAAAATAAAATTTGTCTAATTTAAGGTTTTGGTTACAAATGTTATGTCCTATGACAGAGGTCCAAGTGCTTGGTTCTATAGTTAAAAAAAAATACTTGAGATATTACCTGCAGAAATCCAAGGCATGGATGAAAACTTTCATGATTTTTCTCTGTGCTGTGATTAGAATTAAAATGATTAAGGTCAAGACCATAAAGAAGCCAAACCCATGACAGCATCTGCTAGTGACACAACTCATCACTGTCAATCTGGGAAGCACTTCCAGTATGCAGGATCCTCTGCCACACAGGAATCATGGTATTTCACCTTGCCTCACAGGCATTACTATTAGGACCACTGAGGCATGGTGATGGCTTAGAGAAGCTTGGAGAAAATTAAAAGGTGGGCTCAAAAATCATGTAACTACATACATACATACATACACACACGCACACACATGCATACACGCACAACTGAATAAAAAAATTTAAAACCTATAAAAAAAATCATGTAACTAGTAAATGGTCAGAGCCAGGATTCAAACACAAAATTTGTGCATCTAAAGTCTGTTGTTTATCACTATTGCAACATACTTAACTCTAAGGGCTAAAAGACCCAAAAAAGGGGGGGGATTGAGATGAGTACAGTCCATGTCAAGAAAAATGATTCTTTCCCTTAAAACTTCATCTGGAGTTGTAAAATAGTTTAAGACGCCATTAGAAGATTCTATAGTACCTTATACATTCTACAATTCTCCCTACTACTTGGCTTCCCTGTGAAGGGGAGAACCACACTTTTTCTCCTTAACTCCAGAAAAATAGTTGCAGCTGTATTACAGCTGCACCCAGGTCTTCCAGATTCCAGTTCCCTGGTTTCTCATCTAATCCTGAGAGTGAAGGAGGAGTTTGCAGAGATTTCACAACTAGCCAGCCTAGTCAGCCGGAAGCTCTTGACTGACTTAACTTACCGAAAGGTTCAGAGTAGAAAGACATTCTCCGCATAGCTCTGCTACCCTGACACTGTGAAGCCATGGGAAGGAATTCCAGCAGAGTGCCAATATTTAAAAAAGCACCCCTGGACAGCTCTTTATCCTATACACTTTACATTTGTGGCAAGAAAGTATATTAAGTCTCCTTTAGCTGACCAAAAAGTCAAGTTTACCTGAGTCTCCTTTTTCTCTGCTGACCACTGTCTGCAGTCAGGATGAGAGCAAGCTAAAGGGGAACATTTTCACCTACCAGGCAGAGACCACCAGCAACACACACACACACACACACACACACACACACACATGAACGGGCTGGGTTTCAAGCTCCTTGCAACAAGGAAGGATGTGCTTGAAGGGGAGCACAGTAAAAGGAGCTGGGAGGGACTCATCACAGCAGGGTTTATGGCAAGTGACTTTGAGGACGGTCAGAAAGCAGTTCTCTGTGAGTTGAAAGCAGGGGGTTCAGAGGAAATGCAAATCACAACTACAGCAAGGACCTGGGGAGCTGGCTCAATGGGTAATGTGTTTGTCACACAAGCATGAGGACCAGGATTTGGATCATCAGCACACATGCAAGACCAGGCAGGTATGGTGGTTGCTTGTAATCCCAAACCCTTGGAAGACATAGACAAGGGATTCCCAGCACAAGCTGGTTGACTTAACTAGCTGATCATTGGCCAACTTGAGGTTCAGTCACTGTTATGGCTGCATTTCGATGTCAACTTGACAGTTACAGACTGTTTGGGGGCAGCTGTGGAAGGTTAAGGGTTAGAATGGCCCCTGTACTTGACTGATTGCTGTGGAGAACCCAGCCCATAGTGGTGGTACTTTCCAGTGGTGGACTGGGATAATAGGAGGTGCAAGGAGGAGCGACTTGCTCTTCCCTTATCCGGTGTCGACTTGCTGTGCAGTCCACTCTGCGTGCACGTTCTTCGCCTTTAGAATGTCATGGCCTTCTTTGTTGCTGCTGCTGCTGTCTCTGTCCTTGGCTGATTTGGAGCTTCCCCTTTTCCATCGTTGTTGCTGCTCCTGCTGCCTTTGAAACCTGGTCTCTAGGCCTTGCTGCTGTTCGCTGATGGAGCTCAGCTGTTCTTCACTGACGTCGGAGCCCAGCATCTTCAACCCTCCAGAGGAGCAAAGGCTTGAGACCTTCTTGGGATCTTTAGGCTTTGTGGGACATTCCACCCAGGAAAGAGGCTGCTGCAGGCAGCTACCTTGAAGGACACTATTTTTACTGTGAGTTATTTCTTAATAAACTTGTGTGTGTGTATATATATATATACACACACACATATATTACATTCTATAGATTCTGTTTCTTCAGAGAACCCTGACTAATACAGTCATAAACTTGGCCTCAGTAAATAAAGTAAGACTTGGAAGATGGTTAAAGGGTTAAAACCTTTGATTTTCAAGTAAAATTATAGAAGTTCAGATCCCAAGATCCCACATAAAAATGCCGAGTGAACATGGCAGAGATCTCTGGCCCTGGAAGTTGGAATCTTGGAAACTCCAGCGCACAAACACTTAAGCACATACATGGTGATACACACACATATCTGAACACTTAATTTTTATTTATCCTCCTGATATTGGACACCTAAGGTAGTTCCATAACTTAACTATTGTGAGGAGTGTTACAATAAGCACTAATGCGTATTTCTGCAATGAATTGACTGTAAGTCCTTTGGGTAAATACTAAGGAATATATAGCTGTGTCATATAAAAGATCTATTTTGTTTCTATTTGTTTGTGCATACGTATACAATGTGTGAGTGAGTGTGTGTGTGTGTGTGTGTGTGTGTGTACACGCATGTGCATGCCACAATGTGTGTAGAAGGAGAGGACACCTTTTGTGTGTTGTTCTTCACCTTTCCACCTTATTTGCGATGGGGTGTCTTTAATGTTTCTGCTGCTGCTGCTGCTGCTGCTGCTGCTGCTGCTGCTGCTGCTGCTGATGATGATGATGATGATGATGATGCCATGCTGATGCTGGGTTTCTGTCTCCCACTCCCCTTAAATACCCACTGCATCTGGTAAATGGTATCTGAGGATTGGAGCTCCAGCCCTCAGCTTGTGTGGCAAAACACTTTACCTGTTAAAACATATCCCCAATCCTTAGTCCTTATGTTAGTTTTTGTGAAACTTTCACATTTCAAATGTGAAAAATTTCACATTTCCATAGAGAATGAAACTAGTTTAAATCCCTGCTCTTCCCCCCACGCCAAGCCATCTCACCAGCCCCTCTATCAGGCTGTTCTTTAATTGCTACTAGTACAGGAGTTTGAGAACTCTAAGGAGAAAAGAAAATCTCATTTTTCTATTCCCAAGGGTTATAACAATACTAAACTGCTTGTCAAAGCTTGCATGCATGTCACTAATAAATTCACTACAAAACAGCTTATGGGATGTCATAATTGGGCACAGGTGTCAACTCGACAGTTAGGGATTTGAGCTCTGGACACATTTGTGGAGAATAAGTAGTTCAGTTGAGCCCAGAGTAAACCTGCAAGAGATTGTCTAACTGATGGGGAAGGCCCAGCCTATGGTGGATGGAATTAGGCCTAAAATAAATCACAGAGAGCTGGTTGAGAGAATCAGCATCCTTCTGAACACTTGGCCAGACATACTGGTCAGCTGTTATGTGGTGGGTGTGGCCAGTTCCCTCGGCCCTGGTGTTGGCGTGTGCTCTCCTGTCAAGCTGGACTGAGAACTGTAACCGGACAGTTGTAAGGAAACAAACCCCTTGTGCCCTTAAGTCGTTTGATGGTCATTTATCAGCAACCGTGCAGGTGAATTGCAGCATGGGATTTATGATTGTCTGGTTATAGTTGGTAGTCCAGCATAGCAGGAGAGTTCATACTAATACCAGGAACTGAGGGAACTGGCCACATCCTATCCACAGGACTGCTGAGAGAAGGACAAACCTCCCTTGCCAGACAATATGCCAGCTCACTGAACTAGTTAAAGATGTATAGCAGTAGGCTCATGTTCATGGACTTCATTGGACTTACCAACTCTCCCATCTCATCCACCTGACTAGGGAATAGTCCCACCTTTCATGGGCTGGGTCTTCCCCATTGACTAGACAGTCTCCTGCAGGTTTGCTTAGTGCTTGCTGTAACTATCAATTCCACACAGATTGCCCAAAAATCAGCCTGCAATTGTCAGGTTGACACCTGTATCTATCACAGTACTCAATGCATATAAATTGAACTTTCACCTCAAGTTAGCATGACCAAGTACACGATGGGAAAGGAGGGAAGCAAAGGCAGACACGGATTTCTTCCCAAGACAATGCACATTTCAGAATAGATCCAGCCAGGGGGGAACAGCTTACCCAAGAAGCCAGCAGCCCTTCCTGGGAACACAATCGTCTACAATGATGGTGCATCAGACTCACTTGTCAATGCAAAGGGATGTGTATCTACCTAAATGTATTACAAATTCATAAATGTACAGAGAAGTCACTATGAGATATAACAGGAAGGCCTCTCAAGATATAACATTTAAGTTGCTTTCTCAAGAACAAGAAAGCTGGGCAGGAGAGATGGCTCAGGGGTTAAGATTCTGCCTCCCAAGCAAAAGGTCCTGAGTTCTGATCCCAGGTCCCATGTAAAAATGCCGGGTGGAAATGATTGTGACCTGCACTTCTGGACCAGGTGGGTGGAGTCTGGGAAATCCCAGAGGGAAGAAAAAGAGGGAGAATCGATCCAGGATGATTCCCGAAGTCACCCTTGGGCCTCTCACAGAGCCATTGATTTGCCAATTCATTGACTTGCTCATTCCCTTTTATATTCAGTGTTGATCAAAGGACCTCTTCTAAGATACATGAAGATGCTGATGGTCTTGATAAAATCCAAGTTGTTATTCTGCTAATTCCAGCTTCTTCAGTGTTAGGTGGGCCTAAGACTCTGCTGAGGGAAGAGAAATACATACGTATGGGTACTGACAACAGGTTAAGATCTGCAGTACACTTTAGAAATGGAAGAGAGGGGCTGAGGTGATGGCCCAGGGGTTAAAGCTTTTGTCTGAGTTCAAATCCCCAAATCCCTCATTAAAAAGAAATGCCTAGTGGACATGACAGCAACCTGTAATTCTGGCCCTGAAAAACAGCCTTCCGGAACAAAGCAATGAAGTGGAAGAGCAATCTGAGGTGATTCCCACTGTCACTCTTGGGCCTCCACAGGCACACACAAGTGTGCTCTTATACACATGCTTGCATACACATGTACACCTGCCTACGTGCAAACACATTCACAAACAGAGTCCACAGAGATGCTCATATGCTTAAAATAAATAAACAAAAATCAAAAAGCTTTATTGTCATGAATTATGCCAGGCATATGTCATCAAAGCAACCAGATGAAACACAGCGGGACACACAATTGAACATAGGAAGGAGTCTAGCAAGGGGATATGAAGGGGAAGAGGAGGAGGGGGATGAAATTGGGGATCAGTGGTGAAAATATCATAAATTCACTGTATTTATGTATGCAATACTAAAAATGAAATATATACCTATTATTTTAAAAAAAGAGAAGAGGAAATTATATTTCTAGTTTTGCCCAATATCCCCTCTGCAAAAAGACAATTTAAGTCAAGCCACAGATCTTAAACAGAAACATAAAACACAAGATAATGAAGATATGCACTATTTTTTTTAATTTTTTTATTATTATTATTTATTCAACTGTGCGCATGTGCATGTGTTCGCACGCGCTCGTGTGTGTGTGTGTGTGTGTGTGTGTGTGTGTGTGTGTGTGTGGAACCACGGACGAATTCGCGAACCACCATGGACGCCTCCACCTCCTTCTGCCCCGGGATTCACAGGCTCCGCCCCACCAGGACCAGAAGCGCAGGCCGCCCCCCACTTCCACCTGGCGTCTATACGTGGGGTCTGGGATCCGAACTCAGGACCTTCCGCCTGCAAGGCGGAGGCTCAACCCCTGAGCCACCTCTCCAGCCCGATATGCACTATTTTTTAAGAATTTTTTTAGCCTTTGAAAAGTTAGTCCCCTTCTGGAAAAGGTTTACATGCAACTCACCCAACAGCTTAACAAGAACACGAGCACCCAGGAGGGAGGACACAGCACCACAGTTTCAAACACAAAACAATTAGCACAGGCTGGAGTAAGACCACGTTTCCCAGCAGACGGGAGAGCAAATACCAATACATCAAGGAAATAAAATTATCTGTTTGAATAAAAGAAAAATGGAAGATATGTTCAAGTAAGAGTTGGGGGGGGAGTGCTAACTTTGTACTATGAGAACAGGAATGGAATTTCTTTACCAAAAGGCAGAAAAGGAAAAAAAAAACTCCCAAGTGAATTTTTGATGCTGAACTATCATGTGCTGCTAGAATAGTAAATTTTCTGTGTGTGTGTCTGTGTCTGTTTGTCTGTGTCTGTGTGTCTATGTGTATGTCTGTGTGTGTTTAAAATATGTGTATATTTTAAAAGGGAAAACTATAGAGCAGTCATTAGTCAGCAACCTTTAGAAAAAAGTAAAAACAAGTCCTTTTTCTTCCTTTCTTTTTAAAAACGGATTTACTAAAACAGCTTCACACACAGAGGACCTACAACCCCACATCCTCTGATGAAGCCACGGTGTTATTCAACAGCATCTGATGGCCGTGTACAGAAGGTGCCATGTTGGAAACTACAGACATCAGGGTTAGGGCAGCAAGGCAAAAGCTCTTATTTGCCAGTCTTGCCAATGGCCATGCTGAAGACTGGTGGTGTCTGGAATACTTGTGAATGAAGGTTTCCCAAAAACCGTGCATCGCTGAGGCTTGTAAGATATTCAACTAGTCGTCATCTTTTTCCAGCAACCTGGATCCATACATATACTTGACCTTCTCTACAATGTAGACCCAAGACAGACAAACTTCTCAAACCAAAGAGCTCCTTGACTTGAATTAAGAAAAACTCTTCTCAGAATCCAGTCCAGTCAGATTTTTGAACCTGATAACATTCTTCTCAGGTGGATAAGCTGGTCTGCCCCTGATGGTGAGGTTGTCTTTTTAAGGATTTTCTTCTTGGTACAAAAAAGCACATGCAGCTGAGGTCTACAGACTGTGTTGCTACCCCCACTCCTTCTACAGGGAAGATCTTAGCCTGTTCCTCCTAACCGTGTCGGCAGGGCATTAAATGACAGTAACTGTGGAAACTCTGACTGCTCTCCAATTATGTGAACTAAGGAGATACAGGCGATCAGCACCTTCCCACAGTATTGCCCTTAGGTTGTAAGTCTCTAGCAAATATCAACTGGACACAAGGCATATTCTACGTAGCCTGCTAGCACATCAGGTGGTAATACCGAACAGCTACCCAAGACCTTCATCAAGAATCTGACCTTAATTCTGTAAACCATATTCAAAGAAGACAAGAGTTCGGCCACTGTACCAAAGAAGACATCCTCTGCAGTGGTGTCGCTGTGATTCGATGACTAACATATAGTCAATATAGTACCTTTGTCCCAAGCTAACCAAACATCTGCTAACTGCTCTCTTTAAGATCCTCCATTGGTAGTTAGGTGAAGGGAGAGGGGAGAGGAACAGGGTAAAATGGGGGAAAGGAAGATGGAGAGGGAGTGGCAGAGACAGGTATAGTCCTGAAACTCATTAGCTAGCCAACTTAATTGATAAATTCCAATGTCATTGAGATAACCCATCTCAATAATAATAATAAGGCTGTGAGTCATCAAGAAAAGCCCAAAGTCAACCTCTGCAAGAGAGAGAGAGAGAGAGCTGCATGCACTCATGAACTCATGGACAAGTGCACATATTAATCCAAAAAAGAGAAACATAGATAGTAGAGGCCTGACTCAGGGAGTCTCAGATGTTAACAAGGACTCTGTAACTACGCTAGAGGCCATTGGTGTGGTATTCTGGTATAAAATCAAGTTGCACTATGCCTTGTGAATGTGTGTAAGGCTAAATTTGCAGAAGTAATGGGCTAATTTGTTCTGTGGAGGAAATTTCAAGATAGTGTAGCATTTAGGCAGTGATTTGGCTACTGTTTATTGCTCCCATCCGGGTCAACAGTGAGAGAAAGCAGAAAGATATGAAAAAAATATTTACTTTGGCAAGGAAAGGATTGTGAACAAGTTTAACCTTACAGACAAGACAGTTTCAAAAGCAGCTGTCACCGTTATAGAAATCAGCAACATTAAAGAGATGTACAGTACTTGTCACTGGGACAACAAAAAGAGCCATGAGGGAAAGACCTCACCACCCATCAAAGACCTCACCTAGTGAAAATGTAAAATCCTTTGAAAGGAGAAAGCCTGAACTCAGAACGCTGCTGTATGGGGCTCCCTGTTCTCAATAGCAACTACCTAGGGAGGTGCATCACCGGAGTTTATATGGTCAAGGTGGGGGGGGAGACAGGCTCCATCCCAACCTGGCAGCAGGACTTGGCAGTTGTGTCCATGTGGTGATGGCTTTGCAGGTGTGAAAAATGCAATTGTCAAGAGATCATGGAATCTTGCACCGCAGTTCTAGAGAAACAAGGAGGCCACACAGTGAGTAGCAATCAGAGAGTGCCTGCGAGGAGGACCTGAGAGGCCTCTTTGTGAAGGGAAGCCTAAGTTATAATGTAGCTATACATATTTTCTTCAGTTTATTTGTTGATTTGAGAGAGTTTGATCCTCAGAAGTCCATTAGAAGGAGAAGCCAGCTTCCAAAAGTTGTCCTCTGACCACACACCATGCATGCACAGGGCATGTTAGCGTGTTCTCTCTCTCTCTTTCTCTCTCTCTCATTCTATGGCTGTCTGTCTGTCTGTCTCTCACCCCTCCCCCACTGTCACTATCATAAGTAAAATATTTTTGAAAGAAATATTTAAATCTAACCATTGTTTACCCCTTCCTTTTGGTGCAGGTTCCTACATATTTAGAACTCAACAATTCCTTTCTAAACCAAATTCCATTTTTATTGTGCTACTGAAGAAAACAAAAGGAAAGGTAAGAAAATAACTGATCCCGACAATGCTGTTGGATTAAACTAATCAGAAAAGAAAATAGAAATATAAAGGTTTAAGACTAGAATAAAAATATAAACAGGCCAGTATAGATTTATAAAGTGCTAAGTATAGTAAGCGAACTTGTGATGAGTATTTTGGGTGTTTGAAACTTATAAAGGAATTAAAAAATGACTTGTGTTTCCTAGGGCTATGCAGATTTGAGATACTACGCTGCTTTACAAAGCTACTCCCAAACCAACAGACACCTTCACTCCTACCTCTGACCCTATGACTGTAGTAAATCCCCAGTCACTCCAGTCAACAGTACCAAAGTGCTACCAACTGCACCAGTTACTCTTCTCTGATGCTGTGAGACAACACTCAAAGTCAAGTAACTTAAGAGGAAAAAAGGGAGATTTAGTCAATTTATGGTTTCAGAGGGGACATACAGTCCATTATGGTAGAAAATGAATGGCTGACAACAGAAGCTGGAGTGGCCTAAGTTACTGCAGATATCATGGAGACTGAGATGGTTACGAACTCAAGAGCAGACCAACTAACTGAAGCAGGGCATGGCCAAACAGCGTCAAGACTCGCCCCCAGCTACATCCCTTCCTCCAGCAATTTGCCATGACCTTCCCAAACTACAACTAAGGATTCAAACATATGAGCCTTCGGGGGACAACTCATATTAAATATGACACCAAATAACAGTATTTGATACCCAGAAATAGTACTCCATGGTTTTTAAATCTAATTTTCTGTTGTTCTCCTAGATTCCCATTTTCAAAAACTAAATCTATCATTTTCTTTCAAATAAGACAATATTTTCCTTGTATGATTTTGACCAGAGATGCCTTCTGAAGCCCAGCTCTCCAACTGTTTCTAAAGAATATATGCAACTTTCCAGGCTGGAGAGATGGCTTAAGGGTTAAGGCTCTGCCTCACAAGCAGAAGGTCATGACCCTAGATCCCTGATCCCACATAAAAACTCCAGGCAGAAATGACAGTGGTCTACACTTTTGACCCTGAAGGTGGAGCCTGGGAAACTCCAGAGCAAAACAAAGAGAAGGTGGAGCAATCCAAGGTGATTCCCAAAGTCACCCTTGGGCCTTCAGAGCCATAAACAGTGCTCTCTGACACACATAGACACACAGCCAGACACCCAGACACATGCAAAAAAATTTTTTTTAATTTTTTTTTTAAAAAGAATATATACTACTTTCCTTGACATGTTTAATGGCAGATTCGACCCCAGCCTTTTGGTTATCTAACAGTTTGCCTTGATATACAGCCATGAGAAAATTCTCCTTCTCTTAGTAATATGTTTATTTTGCTCATCTATTAACAATCAAGCTTGAATTCCACTTTTGTATGAGAAACTCCCGTAGGATCATAAGCAAGCTAAAGTTCAGAATGGCAACTGAATCCACAGAAGATTATGAGATAGAGGCAGGAGACTATGTAGTAACCTGAAAATCCAAGAGCATAGAACTTGGCTAACTGCATACAAAATCCAAATTGTCACATTCTCCTTCGTTACTTCAGGGGTGCTTAGTGAAGCACAAAAGTAAATATTAACAAACTTCACCAAAAGTCAGGCATGATGCTATATGCCTATAATCCCAGGATCCTCCGAGAACATGAGCTTATAGACAGTGTGGGCAGCATTGAGTGAAAACCAAAATGTCACAACTGTGAGCTGTTCAATTATTAACAGATAATATAATTAATAATATAGTATAAATAGATTTGTGTTCAAATCTAGGGTAACTATATATTTAAAAGAGAAATACATTGAGGTTGAGATGAATTATCTCCATGATAAAGTGCTTACTACGTTGCTTAGGGTCTTGGATTCTAACCCCAGGGTAGGGGAGAGAAAAAATAATGCTACTTTGGCATTCATGTTTACTAAATGATTTCATATTCAGAGTTTAGACAAAAAATCTTTGATCACTTCTTACAGCACATCATTACTACACTGGGGAAAGAAGAAAGCCTGTTTACCTAGTGATGTTCTCAGCTTGCTCTACAGAACTTGGTTATTTTTGGCATTTAGTTTTCCATGCTCTTTTCAAAGCCAGATTGAGATAGAAACAATTGACTTGATGCAGTACAATATTGTACTTCAGAATCTTTATTCATGTTTTTGGAGTTCTAACATTGTGACCAACATTCAAAGTTTGCCTAGGAATGATAGCTTTCTGACTATGTAGAAACGTCAATGCTGAATTTTGAAAAGTCCTGGGCAAATCGAGACAGTTGGTTATCTTATCTCAATGTGTGTGTGTGTGTGTGTGTGTGTGTGTGTGTTCCACATTTATGTAATTCAGATTTTGATAATTCATACTAAAAAGGAACTGTGAATTGGCAAAGCCATTGAAAATGCACATACTTTGTTTGAGGCCACACCCCACAAATCTTTTTAAATCAGAGTGCCTTTTTTAAAAATTTAAAATCTTTTAATTTATCATGCCAAACTTATGGAAGCAGTAATGAGCATGATGTGAAGAGCAAGTAGAAGAAATGGGTGCCCTGCTTTCCTATGAGTTATCATCAGAAAGACCCCTGAGAACGCTGAAGTCCTTAAAACAATACAGGCTATCCCACTGCTGTTGGTTGACCACAATAACTAGATGGTTAGACCCTATCACTAAGGACATGTTTGGACATAGGAAAATCAAGCTGGAACTTACTGGAAACTTCTTCTTTGCTGGCTAACTTTCATAGAGCCAGAAGTTACTGTGCTGGCTGCTGAAAAAGAAAGGTCATCAACTGTCTTAATCAGCTATGGATCCTACCTGCTATACTACTGGCCATCTGGGTAAGACGCACCCATGAGTGTGATAACGACATGGCTGGTATGAGGGTAACCAAGCACTTTCTGCTTGTATTTGAAGCCTGCTCGTCAAGATAGAACTCATGACTGTCAATCTGGTCAAGATCCCTTAGCTATGAGATCATTGATCCTAGTTGAAAGCTACTATTGTTTTGCTAAATGGACATGTCGTGGCCATCAAATTGCCTTCTATACACACATACACACACACACACACATTTATGCCCAAAGACTCATGCTGCTCTCAGCTGGCTGGTCAGAGAAGATTCTTTTTGAAGTGTGCTATGGCTGTTTCAGAGACTCATAAATATACAAAGTGTGAGAATAAGTAAGTATTGAATCTTCGGAACTCAGTGAGACAGCTTCTCCAGGACTCAGAAAACTCATGCAAGAGGAGCAAATAGAATGTAAGAACAAGAAGGACAGATGGAGTGTTCTGGAATACCATCTTCTTGGTATGACATGTTAGTTGCTCCCATTCACAATTTCCTATAACGACCTGCACAGGATTCAGCCTTTCAACATTCTGTTATGAGTGGGGAAGGCGCTCATAAGACCCCACCCATCCGTGAGGAGCTACTGGTAATTAACAGATTCTGTGGAAGGGGGAGACATTTTTTAAGTGGTGTTTCTACTAGTAAATTACCAATGCTCCTAGGGTAAATAACCCCTCATCCATGCTCATGTAAATAACCCTAATTCAACTCATTGGATTAAAAAAAGGGAGAGACATGAAAAGTAGAGGAGGTACTGGTAGGGAAGAGGAAAAAACCAGAGGGAATAGGAGGGGGACACAAGGGCAATGAGCAGTGAATGTAACCAAAATACATTATATAAATGTCTGAAATGTGATAAGGAAACCCATTACTATATATGATTGATACATGCTAATAAGAGCAGCAAATACATTAAAAATAAATGGAAGAGAAAATGGCCAATTTTCATATGTAAAATGATTAAATATTTATTCTAATACTTGTCCGGGCCCATGAACCAGCATAAACCCAGACTTAACATGCAGGAAACAGAAGTGGGAGCAGTAGGAATTGATTAGCATCGTGTCAGAGGGAGCCTAGGATGTCCTCCATCATCCAAGCCAACTTTATTGTGGCTAACATGAGTATTTATAGGAAAACATGAGCAGGACCAAATTCTTTACAGGATTATGTAAAATGTATACATTCAAGTTAACAAAGAAAAGGCAGGAGTGACATCTACCAGACATGATATCGCCAGGTAGAGTAAAATAGGCATGGCACCTTGTTGCTAGAAGGAAATGGACAATGTATGCCTCAGAACAGAGTTACCTGGTCCGTGCATTAGCATATCTCAGATAAGCAAGAAAGAACTGTTGGGGAAAAAACAGCCCAGCCTGTTTCTAAGAGAAACAAAAGTGATCCAAGAACAGACTGTAGGTAAGCTCTACTCCAAGGGAAGGAGTTAGACCTGCCATTGTCTTGCAGACAAGAGGCAAACTCTACCTCCCAGGGAAGGAGCCCCTAGTGACAACCCATTTCAGATGCCAATGTATCATCCAGAGAGCAGGCTTTGGGCCTGACAACCCCCACAAATACTGAAAGAAATGATATTTTAGCATCACCTCAAAAAATTTTACTCTTTGGGTGGAAGAGATGGTTCAGGGACTAAGCCTCTGCCTCACAAGCAGAAGGACCTGAGTTTGGATCTCAGACCCTAACACCAAAACCCCAGGAGGAAATGGCAGTGGCCTGTTTTTCTGGTCCTGGAAGACAGAACCTGGGAAACTCCAGAGCAAAGCGAAGAGGAGGTATCACAATCCAGGAGACACACACTGTGTCACATGTGTGCCAGATGGTGGCCGAAAGGAGAGAGACTATTTCTACATTCAGTGTTCTGGTCTGTGAATGTTTGAATGATTAGTATCCTGACATACCACATTGCCTGCTAACGCCCTGCATTCCATATCCGTATACGCATAACATAAGTAGCCTTCCATGGGCCGGGCTCCACGTGCTCACAAGTAGACAGCCTCCCATGGGTCAGGCTCCACAGAGTTTTAAAAGGAAAACAACAGGCCATAAAGGCTATATGTCATGGTAGCTACTGGAAGGAAGGAGACAGTAATAGTCATGTCTTTTAAGTTAAGGGTGTAGGTCAGCATTTACATAAAGCCCCACTTTTCCAGTTTGCAGCTCCCACGCTCTTCTGAGCATGCTCTACTTATTACCACGGTGAAAAATGCCTCCAACTTCCCTCTGAGAACTGGCCTGCGAATGCTCTGTTTGTTAGATGAAGCCCAGGTAGGGAAGAGCTTCCAATCTTTTTCGGTCAACTGGCTCTTTTTTTTTTTTTAATGTTAATTTTTTTTTTTTTTTTGTCCCTATTCTCCAGCCACATTCTGACAAGGTTATAGATGAAGGCCTTCACGTTAAAACTTCTAAACATACTGAAGACTTGACATTGGGGTTGGAAAGACGGCTCAAGGGTTAAGCATCTGTCTTGCAAGCAGAAGGACCTGTTCAGTTCCCAGATCTCACATAATGCCAGGCAGAAATGGTGGTGCATTGCACTTCTGGTCCTGGAAGGCAGAGCCTGGGAAACCCCAGAGCTAAGCAAAAGCCAGGTAGAGTAATCCAAGATGATTCTTCCGCAGGCACACACTGTGTCCTCTGATATACTACACACACATACACATACACATGTAAAAATATGACATTAATATTAATTATTTGATAAAAAATTGGGAAAAATTATAATGGCTGCAATCTCAAGTCAAAAGAGTAGGTAAAATTAAACACGATTTATAGAGATGATAAATCTATGAAAATGATGTTAAATGACCGACTTTCTGAAGTCTACACCCATATGAACTACTTTACCAACAAACTAGAGTTTCTTGATCCTTTAAATGGGCTTAAGAGAGAAAGAAAAGTTCCTGTGTGACATCTTAAGACAAACCAATTAATCCTCTCTGAAGGTTTTCTAGCCTAGAAGCTTTCCACCTGCTCTTACACAATGACATGAACAGCCCAACTGACAAGACGCAAGTGCACAGCTCTGACAGCTCAAATCACATCTTAGATGATTCTCCCTAGAGCGTGTTTCCTCATGCTCACAGGTAGAGCTTTGCACATCAGAGTGTAGACAGAAATCACAGCAGATATTTCAACAGAGAATCTAATACCAGGAAAGGCTCAAGTATGCACTGAAAGACTAGAAAGGCAGGAGGAAAACATTAGGGAAACACCATGTGTTGCAGTTCGTCTGCATGGTTGCTGATAAATCACCATCAAACGGCTTAAGGGAATAATGGGTTGATTCCTGGCTACAGTTCTTAGTCCAGCTTGACAGGACAGTATGCACCAACACCAGGGCCGAGGGAACTGGCCATACCATCACCACGTAATGGCTGAGAGATGGACGATCCTTACTCGCCATACCAACATGTCTGGCCAAGTATACAAAAGGATGCTAACTCTCTCAACCAGCTGTCTGTATTTTATTCCAGGGCCTAATCCCACCCACCATAGGCTGGTCCTTCCCCATCAGCTAGACAATTTCCTTGCAAGTTTGCTCTGGGCTTAACTCAACCACTAATTCTCTACAAATGTGCCCAGAGCTCAAGACCTCAACTGTCAAGTTGACACCTGTGCCTAACTATGACAGCTTTCCTTGGGCTGGGGGGGCTATTAGGTCCTAAATACTAGAAGGAGCCCCACAGAGTCAGACCCCAGCCCCCTGTTATTTCATATGCAACACAACATGACCAGTTTCATTTCAGTCAGGTTTCTATGACAGGGTTTTAAAAAAAGGGGGGTTGCCTAGAGGGATGGCTCAGGGGTTAAGACTCTGCTTCACAAGCAGAAGGTCTTGAGTTCGTATCCCAGGTCCCATGTAAACATATAAAAACACCAGGTGGAAATGGTGGCCACCTGCACTTTTGATTCTGGTGGGTGGAGCCTGGGAAATCCCAGAGCAAAAGAAAAGAAAAGGAAGTAGAAACAATCCAGGATGATTCCGGAAGTTGTCCTTGGTCCTCCACAGAGACACACAGTGCCCTCTCATACACGCACGCACGCACGCATGAGCACGCAAACAAATATTTTTTAAGAAATTGAGATGAAGGATGATGATGAAGGGATCCAAGTCCTTTCTCACAGTTCAGGCTCTTTGATTTTTTTCTGATGTTGCCTATTGGTAGAAAATAAACATATGACAAAAGATAGGTATTCACAGCATGAAGTCAGCATGTGCTAGGTACTGCCTGAGAACCTATTCCAGTTTTCAGTCCATTCTTGTCAGGATTTCAACCTAAATGTAGTTTGTACATTTTAAAAGGAAGGAGGAAGGAAGGAAAAAAGGAAAAGGAAGGAAGGAAGTAAGGGAAGAAGGGAGGAAGGGAGGGAGGGAGAAAAAAAAGAAGGGAGGAAAGGAGGGACGGAGGGACAGAGGGACAGAAAGATGAAATCAGCTACAGCCACAGCAAAACAGATTGTAAATATTTACTCCAAACCCTTTACAGAAAATCTTTAGCGACCCCTAGCGTGGACGCCCAGCTCCAGCACCACAAGGTGAACACAAGCCGTGAGAGATGGATGGGCTCAGCATCTGATGCTCTTCTGTAATGCATGACAGGAAGATCTACTGTCATCGTCAGGGTGCCAAAGAAAAATTACAATCTGGTCCCACTGCAAATCTGCAGAAGAGAAATAATGGTCTTTCACTAAGAAATGGTTTACATGCATACACGCTAAGAATGTTTTACATAAATATCTATCACTGCAGATACTAATACTAATTTGCTAATACTAAGTAAAACTAGTCTCAGATAAAATCCAATCTACTACCAATATTCAAGCTACCCAATGTGGAGAGGAAAATGTGAAAGACTCTAAGCGCTTATATTGCCTTTCTCTAAAATAAGCAATCACAGAACTTTCTGAGAAATAATAGCTATTACGATTCTATACTCACCTTTCCAATGTATTATTGTACACACATTTGCATGTGCAAATATGAACAGCAGCTGGGTGGAGAGTTCTGGTAATGGTGGCTACCATGCTCTCAAGGAAATAATCATACGGATGTGCAACAGAAGGCGATCCCAGACACAATTCCAAAGACTTATGACAGATTGGGCTTCATTAAATGCATATTTCCCTAAGTAATAATTTGCTAAATGCTCCTCAAAATATCTTAGTACTGATCCTAAGGTATTTGTTTCATACAATGTAAACGATATAAAGTACAGAATATCGGTCTTAACATTCAAATGTTAGGGTAAACAAAAGAAAATGAATGGTTTCATTTTGCTAAATAGTTAGCAACGCTTCTTCCTAAGCCTATAGATGCTCTTCATTGTTTTTGGTTTTGGTTTTTTGAGGGTTTTTTTTTTTTTTTTTGGTCTTGGGGGGTGTTTCTGTTTTTGGGTTTTTTTTTTTTTTACTCAAAACATGAAAGGCCTTTATTTTAAGGTTCTGGAAAATGAGTTGTATGTAACCACATGTAAGCTAACACCATATTCATTGCGAGTCATGCTTGACTGGGTACCAGAATGACCCTGTTTAGCAAGCAGAGAACTCAGTTTGTCAGGCCATCTCAAGGAGACCCTAACCCTAATGTATTTATCCTCCTTTTTCCATTTTCATGTGTATGTATGTAGAGTACATGTGTGTATACCTGCTCACATGTGTGTAGGCACACACTTGTGAGTTTGCAGGTTCCCATGAATGTGTATGAATTGTCCTTCTCACTTTATTGTTCTTTTTTTTAATGTGTGTGTGTGTGTGTGTGTGTGTGTGTGTGTGTGTGTGTGTATCAAAGGGCACTGTGAAGGACCAAGGGTAACTTGGGGAATCATCCTGGATTACTTCTACCTCCTTCTTGCTTTGCTCTAGAATTTCCCAGGCTTCACCCACCAGGGCCAGAAGTACAGGCCGCTGCCATTTCCGCCTGGTGTTTTTTTATGTGGGGCCTGGGATCCAAACTCAAGACCTTCTGCTTGCAAGACAGAGTCTTAACCCCTGAGCCATCTCTCCAGCCCATTTTACTGTTTTTTTAAGGCAGTTTTCTTGACGAACCCAGAATTCTCCCATAAGGCAAGTCTTACCTAGCCAGTTTACTCTGAGGTTTTTCAATTTCTACCTTCAGAGGCTGGAATTTTAGGTGGGCCACCACACTCATCTGACATTTACACGGGATCTAGGAATCCCATCTGTAGTAGTTTTGCTTGGGAGCCAAATAGTTTAACCAAGAAGCTATTTCTCCAGTTCCCAATCTAATTTTTTTTTTTTAACTATTGTACTGGGACACCAAATCTCAAGAGATTCCACTGGATATATATGTCAGGCTGCCTTCTCAGAGCTAATTCCCCATGGTGGAATTCAAGTTACCACTTCGTCATCTGCAACATGGTAGGACAGTTTGTCATGGTTTGAATGTAAGTTGTCCCACCCCCCCCCAAAACAGGCTCATGAGTGTAAACCTTTAGTTGACGTTTATGTTTGGGAAGGTCATGGCGCCTTTAGGAAGTAGAGCCTTGCTGCAGGAAGGGGCAGCCTTGAGGTTGGGTAGTCCTCCCCTGCTTCCATAAGCAGTCAGAGCTTGCAGTTTGCCACTTGCTCTCTCTGCCTCCACGATGACTGCTGTGACCTGAGCCTCCTCCAGTTCTTGCCACCCACCATCCCTGTTCTGCCATATTAGACTGTACCTCCCTTCTGGAACCATAAACCAGATAAATCTCCTCTTTTTCCCTTAAATGGAAATGGCGTCAAAGGTGGCCTTAGCACAGCAGTGCAGCCCTGGCTGATGTGTAGCAGTTACTAATACCCGCCATCAGCAGTAGCTTCCTGGGCACGTGAGCAGAAACAATGCCAGTGGTCCTGGGGGCAGGGATGCGAAGCGCCAGCACACAGCCACGGCCACCCGCAGACCTGCTGCCTTGCGTGGGACAGTGCCTGGCTTGCTGATCTTGTTCCTCCAGCAGCCTTGCTGCGCAGGGACACTGGAGAGCTTGGCCGACATGATGGCCTCTTGGATGGCAGTTAGACTGAGGAAGTTCCTGAATCCAATGAGCTGGGGGAAAGAGAGGCTCTCTCCAGGATGTGGCAAAACAGTATACAAGAGCCAGGGTATTCAACTTCTCCAGCTGGTCACGCAGATAAAAGCAGTGCAGTCAAGTCAGTCTGAAGAGCACTCAATTATGGAAGAGACTGCAGAGCAGGCCAGCCAAGAAATTGGGGGAGAAAGAGGCCAGTGAACAGCTGAGAAGTCAAAGAGAGACCGCAGAACAGTCCAGAGGCCTGGAGAAGACTCTCCTAGCAAGTCCTGCAACAGAGAACGCCAGGGTTACAGCTTCTGTGCGTCTCACCCCTGCTGGGGGGAAGGTTTTCTGGTGATGTAGCTGTCTTTGAGTTGCTCCTGCTCCTGTAAGTAACCCTCATTCCTACTTCTGTAAGTAGCCCCAATAAACTCCTGTTCATCATTACTTTAGTCTGAAACGAAACTCCTATCTTTAGTGGATAGACAGTTGTGTGGTGTCTCCCCAGAAAAAGTGTTCATACAACAACCAAGACAAGATCAACTGAGCCTTCGTCAGGCAGTTTTAGAATGGTCATGCTGGGAGGGTCTCTGAAGGTCATCCCCAGGGCTGAAATTATCCTAAAGGGACACACCCTTTGCCAACTTCCCCCAATCCTCAATTTGTGAAAAGATGTGGAGACTAGTTCTCCATTACAGATAAGTCCCAGCTTGAGGACAGCTCAAGATCAATTGGGTTGGGCCCCCAATGTGAATGGTAAGATGTAGAGAACCAAAAGCTCCAATCAGGTTTGCAGAAACTGGATCTAACCAATGAGAAAAAGCCATTCCTCTCCCTCCCTTTCCTTCCTCCCCTCATGCCTAAGTATATAAATATACCTGACCCTGGCAACCATCTTTGGCACCTGCCCCTGACACTCCACAATTGAAGTCCAGAGTTCTTGTCCAGGTCCATGTCCCCTCATGGATTCCATGCCTGGAGTCCATGAATTCTCCAGGGCATCTTTGCCCCTCATAGTACTCCACATCGGGAGTCTGTGAGTTCCGTTCTTTCTCTCCACTAATAAACTCTGCCTTAATCCTCTACATGTTCTGGTTTCAATCTTCAACTCCCAAATACAAGAACCTGGACACATAAAGATCCCAGGAGAGAGATCCCATAACACTGGCCATAGAGGAAGATGCCATCTTAAAAAAAATAGAAAGAAAAGATCAATGTGCATGTCACAGTTGGGCACAGGTGTCAACTTGACAGTTGAGGGTTTGAACTCTGGGCACATTTGTAGAGAATTAATGGTTGAGTTAAGCCCAGAGCAAACCTACAAGAGATTGTCTAGCTGATGGGGAAGGCCCAGTCCATGGTGGGTGGGACTAGGCCTTGAATAGGTGAATAAAATACTGAGAGCTGGTTGAGGAAGTTGGCATCCTTCTGTTCACTTGGTCAGACATGCTGGTCTGGCAAGTAAGGAAGGTCCATCTCTCAGCCATTATGTGGTGATGGTGTGGCCAGTTCCCTCAACCCTGGTGTTGGTTCGTGCTCTCCTGTCAAGCTGGACTGAGAACTGTAACCAGGAATCATAAGAGAGAATAAACTCTTGTTCAATAATTTTTTTCAGTCAAACCTATCAACATTGGGAAGCGCTCAGTCACTGAGTACAAGCATGAGGACCTAAAGTCAGATCCCTAGCATCCATATTTCTTTCTGGGATTCTTGTGTCCCCAGAATCAAAAACTGAAACCAAAACACACAGAGAGGTTAAATCAGGATTTAAGAATGAGAGAAAAGAGAGGAAACTCCACTCTACCCCACCTTTATCCCCTTAAAAGAAGAGGCTGGAAACAAAGACTCCCAAATGAATTCTGTAAGAGAAGGACTCCTCCACACAACTATACTAAATCACACTTTCGATGCAGGTGATATCTGTGACATTTTGTTTTCACAGATTACAATCTACTTCTAAGCACTTCACATTCAGCAGTTCAGAGCATTATCTCATCATCAAAATGCTAGCAGGCAAATAACACAAGTATTGGAGGTCTCCAAGCTAAGGCAAGCAGACGATTTTACTTTCAAATGAAAAGCAACTACACTTTGCATGAACTGTGTCTCTATGATGGCTAATACTGTCAGCTTGATGCCTGAGAGGCAGGTCTTGGTACCTACAGAGAGTGATCCTTTAGGTTAAGGTTGGCCTCTGAGCATGCCTGTCTTGCCTGCACTAATTGATGTGGGAAGACCCTGCCTAAAGCAAGTGGATGTGAGGTCTTGAACTGTATACAGTGGTGGCTGTAAGCTTCATGCATTCATCTCTTCTCTATTTCTTCACTGTCAATGTGATATGACCAGTGGCTTCAAACTTCTGCCACTGTGACTCTTCTACACTAACAAGCTGTAGCCTGGACTTGTGACCTAAAATAAATCCTTTCTCTCTTAAGTTTGCTTTATGTTGGGTACTTTGTCACAACAAGGTAAGTAACTAGGACAATTTGCCATCACAAAGAACACTGTGATTGAGGGATGTGCTGGTATGACCTGTAATCTCAGCACTAGGAAGGCTGGGGCAAGAGGATTGCATCAAGCTTGAGGCCAGTCTGGGCTACAAAGTGAGTTCAAATTCAGTTTGAGATATATAGCCAAACCACATTTCAGAAAGAGATGGGGAGGGAAGGAAAGGGGGAGAACATCATAGTTAAGTTCTCACTAAATAAGCTGAGACAAGAGCACACTAAATACACTTGCCGCACCTGAATCTTATCTCCCATTACTTTCCCGCCTAAATCCTCCATTCCAGTTAAGCGTATTGATTTTTCCATCACCAGAACACAGCCTACATATTCCTCCAGCTCAGTCAGGACATTTTTCTTATCTCCCTTCTACTTCAATTCTACTGTTCTTCGAAGATCGCCCTAAATTCTGATTTTTTTTCTCTCTCTCAGGTTTTCCATGTAACCATACAAGTTCAACAAGAACTTTTACCCTCTGAAATTGTATATCTCTTGGCTAACATGAATAATATGATGAATGAACATTTTACAATTCTTAGTTTCCTGACTATGTCATTACCATGGGCTCTGAACAAAATACTGTCCCCTGTCACTTAGTTATCACCTGACCAAGTCCACTGCACAATGGTTTGGATATGTATTTGAAACTCCATCAAACCAATCAATCCATTATCTTTCAATACAACTTTACCAAACTCCTTGTTCCCCTGTGAAATATCACATGTCATGACTGCACATTCATGTCTCTCTCAGCTTCACTGTCCTTCAAATGGTCCGTTAAATTCGGTCTCTAAAATTTCAAACTCCTCCACATTTCTTCAACAAAACAGTTTAAAAGATACAAAGTCCATGAGGGAAGGTTTATCACCAGCAACCCCACTTCTCTGAAGTTAAATTGTCTGTGTTTCATATTCCATTGCTGTAATGCAAACATGATGCAGACAATTCGGGGGAATAGGGGATTTTTATTCCAGTTCACAATTTCAGGACACAGCATACTGTGGTAAGATGGCTGCAAGCAGGGGCCAGGGAACTGACCACTCCGTATCCACAAAACGCACAAGAGCAAGAAAGGGTCAAGAAACAAAGCACACCTTCCAGCTTTCCAGACTGCCTTGACTAAATAATTCCTCACTGGTATGCCTAGTGGCTCAGTTCTCAAACGCCAAATTGACACCTGAAACCAACCGCCATATGAAGGGTTCTTATGAAGGTTACTTGCACATCCACACTTCTCTCTGCCCTTATTCTCAACAGCCATGATGGGAAACAAGCCTCAGTGCCCACCAACAGATGAATGAATAAAGAAAATATGTACAGGGGGTGGTGATATGGCCCAGTGGGTAAAGTCATCTGTACCTTTTGTCTTAATCAATCCCCAGAAGCCCATGCGGTAGGAGGAGAAAACTGACCTCCAAAAGGTACAAAAGTTGTCTCTGAACTCTATTCGCATGCCATAGCATGACATGTTCTCTCTCTCTCTTTCCTCTCCTCTTCTCTCCTCTCCTTCATAAACAAATAAGAAAATATGGTACATATACACAGCAGTTTTATTCAGCTGGAAAGAATGAAAATTGTCATCTGTAGGAAAAGAATGAAACTGTACAAAATAAGCCAAACTCAGAAAAATAAACATTGCACTTTTTTCTCATAGGTGGGATCTATCAGCTATCAACCCACAGTGGCTTAGAGATCCACACCGCCACATGTAGCAGCCTGAGTAGTACTTTGAGAGACCTCTACTCGGGTAAAGCCAGGATTCTTTTTTTTAAAAAAGTCTTTTTTTTTTAATTATTATTTATTCAATTGTGCGTGTGTGTGTGTGTGTGTGTGTGTGTGTGTATGTATGTATGTGTGTGTGTGTGTGTGTGTGTGTGTGTGTGTGTGTAGAACCACGGACGAATTCGGGAACCACCATGGACGCCTCCACTTCCTCCTTGTTTACTCTGCCCAGGGATTCACAGGCTCCGCCCTACCAGGACCAGAAACACAGGCCGCCCCCGCTTCTGCCTGGTGTCTATACGTGGGATCTGGGATCCAAACTCAGGACCTTCCACCTGCAAGGCAGAGGCTTAACCCCTGAGCCACCTCTCCAGCCCCAAGCCAGGATTCTTGACTGCACTGCAGGAAAGGAATTCAGAACTAGTCCTTGTGAAGTAGAGTTGGAGTTGATTGAGAAGACATTTGAACAGGGTCACGACCTCAAATGTTAATAGAAAGAAAAGTTTTAGGAAAAGGAGAATACGCATCCCAGAGTATAATAGTGGCCTTTGCCTTCTCAAGCAACTGCTCCTTAATTATTTTTCATACATAGAATTTTGATGGGTTCTGAAGTTGCATCTCAGAAGATTGGTAAGGAATTTAAATGACACCATACGGATCCTGATGTGCACTAGATAGGATTATAGCTGACAGGCAGAACCTTAGATTATAAGGGTTGCACAAGGGGTTATGATATGTTTTAACTGTAAATAAAATGCACGGTGAAATTCCCAGAAAACTGAAGGTTTATGACTGGGAAAGCAGCAAGGCCATAAATGCTTGGGTTTTAAGTGTGGTACATTACTCTTTTAATATCCT
The DNA here is from genome assembly GCA_023101885.1 of Typhlomys cinereus. Lineage (NCBI taxonomy): Eukaryota > Metazoa > Chordata > Mammalia > Rodentia > Platacanthomyidae > Typhlomys > Typhlomys cinereus. The sequence continues at coordinate 8,959,589 of JALPQD010000040.1, read as the reverse complement.
TATTTTAAAATATAAAAGGAGCATTTCATTACATTATTGACAGTCTTTGTGGCAAATGTCAATTGTGCTAGAATTTTTGACCATAAACAGGCCATCTACATCACCATCTGCCCCACCTCCTCCAAGACACAGGGAGCATCATAGAAGAGAATGGTGGAAAGAAGTGCCAGAGTGTGGGGAAGAAACAAACATTGTCATCGAGACATGACAAGTCATTGCACACATGAATTCAGGACAGCTGAGTTTTACCTGCACACGATTGCGCCTGTCAACATTGCATCATGAAAGGGGAAGGTATCACCTCTCATTGAGGGTCTATTGATGATTAATGCTGACTATAGGAAGGGAGCCAATGACTCGCGCTAATTGTATGCAGATATGAAACTGACAAAGAATATAAAAAATATTTTAAAAAGAAATGCTGAGGATAATGTGGACAAAAATGGAACCCTTATACACTGCTGGTAGGATTGTAAGCAAGTCCTGCCTTATGGAAATCAGCTTGGAAGTTCCTCTAAAAACTAACAATAGATCTTCTGTAAAGCCAAATATACCTCTCCTTTTTTCCCAGAGGACTCCAAGTCTTTATATCATAGAGATACTTACATGTCCATGTCTATTGTTTTGCTATTCACAATAGCTAAGTTATGGAGCTAACCTAGGTGTCCAATAACCGTTATGGCTAAGGGAAAATGGGGTGTATGCATGCACAGAATGGATTTTTTTCCCCACAATGAAGATCAAAGCCATGTAATTTTAGGAAAATATATACAACTGAAGATGGTATTAGGCAAATAAAGCCAATGTCAGAAACAAATATCACTGATTTTTCTCTCATTCACCGTTCTCACATTTTGCTCAGACACATAATACTGTGTCTTTATGGGGGGGGAAGTAGAAATAAAACTATCTAAAGGGACAAATGGAACCAGTGAGACGGAGATGGGTGAGAGACAAGAAGGCAGAGATGCAAGGGGAATATCCTCAATATACAATATGCACAAAAGTATTTTTAGAAAGAATAAAATAAATCCTTGCTCTCTTAAGGTGCTTTCATCAGGCATTTTGTTACAGCAATGGGTAAAAGAAACTACTAGATAAAAATGCTATCAGGCAAAAACATAGTGTCTCTTGAGGTCTTCCCTCATCCATGGTCAAATGTTGACAGGCCATCTATCGTGACAGGCCATCTAGTGACAGTGGGCACCATTGGAGTGAGATGCCACCCCTGTCATGACCAGATGATACTGATTCTGACCAGTTATGACTCTCTTATGAACTGTTATGAACTGTTGCTCACTGTAGCAACAAGCTTATTTTTCTCAATAGTTTACCATCCTCTAGGAAATAACTTCACAGCAGACAATGCTTCCAAATTCATCTTTTACTTCCAGATATGTTTGCTTTTTTGATTTGTTATCATTAGACCAGTGGACTCTTATCCCAGCACCAAAGTCTTTTGGGGGAAGAAAAAATATTTATCACTCTCCTTTTTGTGTTAATTAATAGATACTAAGTGAAATATAACTTGAAATATACATAGAAGATATTTTTTAAAAATGAGATACTAAACTTGGTTTTTGACAAGGGGCCCAAAAATACACACAGGAGAAGAGATTGCCTCTTCAACCAGTGGTGCTGGAGGAGCTCGACATCAGCATGAAGAAGAAACACATTAGATCCCCGTGTCTCACTCTGAACAAAAATTAACTCCAAATGGACCCAGGACTTCAACATAACTTGAAACTGTGAAACTGCTTAAAGCAAAAGCAAAGAATATGCTAACATATAGGCATAGGGAAGGATGTGCTAAATAAGTCAGCATCAAAAATGAAAATATGGTCGGCTTAAAATCTGCAAACAACCTTTTTGGTGCAGATAGCTCCAGCCTCCCACTGCTCCCAGAAGGATGCTCCTTATTAAAGTTTCATCCCTCAAGAATGTTCATTCCTAAGAGCCAAATTACTGAATCACAGGCCATAAATGTACAAATAATCCAAAGCTACTAACAGAGAAAATGTCCCAATCAATTATAATAGCCCAATAAATTGTAATATTGGGTGCTACGCTATGCATGCCAAAGAGCTTCCCATTGGTGCTCATGGTGCTGTGGGGGCTTCCAGCTGTTCTGACAGGATCCATGAATGTTAAGAGCCTTCGTTGGCTCCTTGCCCGTTGCATGAGGATTTTCTCAGGTTCAAACTGATCTAGACTAGAGTGATAATGCAGTGAGGATAAAGCCCTCAGTTCCCTTCTTCACCAAATCGCTTAAAGTCTTGGCATTAAACAACAGTTTGATTCTTTGCTTGCTGTGTTCCAGCACTTTTCCTGGGTGGGCAAGATAGTTCAGTGGGTAAATGTGCCTCTTGCAAACCTAGCAACCTGAGTTGCATCCTCAGAAACCCACATGGTGAAAGAAAACTCTGACTTCCATTTGTGTCACATGACATGCATGCATATCTCTCTCTCTCACTCTCTCGCTCTCACACTTTCTCACTCTGTCGCTCTCTCACTCTCTCCACTCTTATTCTTTTCTCTCCTTTTTCCTCTCCCTCTCTCTGTCCCTCAAATAATAAATAAGTTGAGATAGCCTAGCTGAGCAGGAGTTGTTTATCATTCGGTTTTGAAGCATCTTTGTGGGAAGGAAGCTTATCTAGTATTCTAGAGAGTTCTGATGTCAGAAGATACTCCTTTTAGAGGATTTGGCCTCTGCTCAATAGACACCCTTCCATGTACAAAATAATGAAGAGGTAATTGTGTGTGTGTGTGTGTGTGTGTGTGTGTGTGTGTGTGTGTGTGTGTGTGTTTCTGATTGATTCATCTGTAAATTAAGGGTGCTGACACCTGCCCCACTCATCTCCCAGCTTGGTATCCGACTCTCAGAATTCCTTCCCCATTCACTTCCATTCTTGCTCCAAAATGGCTCTAGCAATTGTGAGCCTTCCTGTCTCACAGTTCCCTGTCTCCCTATTTCCCATCATTGGCTCTCTGAAAATTGGTTTCAACAGAGCACAACTAAGCATTTCTCTTTTTGAACCTTTGTAACTTTTTGTTTTGTCTTTCAAATTAAATTCCATTGCCTGAAGCCTATTAGAGACCTCCACATTCCAGGCTCCATCTCCCTCACCACTAGCTTCTTCTGGCTTGTGGATTCTTTCAACCTTGAGTGTTGTCTTTCAAGTCGTGTCGTTGAGCACACTTTCATAAGATTATTTTCCCCTCTAGCCCTCCTTCCATCTGGTTTATCCCATGGCTCTGCAATAGAGCAAATTCATGTTCTTTTTAATTCCTATAACACAATCCTCAGTGTTTTATAAGTGTTAATTATCCTCCACTAAGCCATAGGCTGCCTTCTTTGGCAGGAAAGAACTTTACTCATTATTGTGGCCTAGCACACTGCTGCTATGGTTTGAACATAACATGCCCCCACAAGCATGCATCCAATGCTTGGTACCCAACTGGAGACACTATTCTGGGAGGTACTCGAAACCTCAGAGTCCTAGCTGGAGGATGTTGATAGGAGTGTGCCTTAGAAGGTTATATTTGACTCCCAATCCCTCTCCTCTCCTATCCATTCCTCTTCTTTCTCCTCTGCTTTTCTGTTCTCCTCTCTACTCTTCTCTTTCTCCTTCCCTTTTTCCTTCTCTCCTTCCTGTCAGTCATGAGGTAAGAAGCTTGTTCCACCACACACACACACACACACACACACACACACACACACACACACACACACACACACAGCCATGATGTTCTTCTTAACAGCATGGGGTCAGGCCAACATGGACATTCTGAAACTGTGAGTCAAAATCAATTTTCATCTTTTAAGTTGTTCTCTAAATATGTTTGTTGCAGCTCTGCGAAAGTAACAAAACTCTGACAGAAACGAGAGTTTGACATATATCATCTATGTAAATATGTGGGAAATTAAAAGCAGAGCTGATGTTCAGTCAGCACACACCAGACAGTCACATTAGTTGTAAAGGTCAAATGCTTTTTGCTCTTCTTACTATCATTTATTCCTTCCTGGTAATACCTGGACCTCCACTATTTCCTACTTGAACAGGAAATATCTCATGTAGCTCACACTCAGGGACTGAGAACTAGCCATGTGGTCCAGGCTCACTAGCAAAATTATCCATCTCAACTGATCTTGTCCTATGAAGGATCATTAAGATTGTTTTTGTTTGTTGTGTTTTGGGGGGTTGGTTATTTCATCTTCTTTTTGAATGACTACAGTACCCAAACAGCTTAGGGGAACAAAGTTTATTCTAACTTACGATTCTCAGTTCAGCAAATGTCGTGGCATGAATGTGCGCTGTCCCCACAGGCTCATGGGTTTGCATGCTTAGCTGTTGTTAATGTTTGGGAAGGTCATGGCGCCCTTAGGAGGCAGAGTCTTGCTGGAGGAAGGCAGGTCACAGGGAACAGGCTTTGAGGTTGGTTAGCCCTGCCTCACTTCTACTAGCAGTGTGCAGCTTGCTCGCTCAGCCTCCATAATGTCTATGTTGGGGGCAAGCCTCTTCCCAGAATGAGAGACCAACCCACCTTTGTGAGGTAAAGAAGGTTTAATTGATTAGCCCACTAATATGAGGATTGCTCCTAAAAAACAACAGCCGTTTCCTAGGTTACAGTGAGTTTACATAGTCATTAACACCCAGGAACCAAACAGAGGCAATTCACAAAAATTTGCAAGATATGCAGTGATGCAGTGACAGATATCCAGACAGTCGGTGACCTTCCCGACAAGTTTAACTACATCTCTTATCTTGCAGCTGCAGACTTGGACCATCCTACACCTAGTAGTATGTTGGGTGGGCAGGGAAGGGAGGAAGCAGCTAGATGATTCTTCCTTTTGTAGGCTTAGGGTTTTTTTTTTTCTGACCTTAGGCTTTTTAATTTCATGGTTTTAATTTTATGTCCCTTTACATCTACAGTGCCTTAACCAGTTCCAGCTCCTGCCGTCCACCATGCCTTTTCTACCATGACGGACTGTATCTCCTTCTCTGGAAGCATAAGCCAAATAAACCCTCCCTTTCTCCCCTTAAGTTGCTTGATTCTGAGTGCTGTCTCACAGCAGCAGAAAGAGTAGCCACGACGATTAGCATAGAGGTCATACCAACATCAAGACCCAAGGGAACTGGCTGCATTGTATCCACAGGACTTGCTGAGAGGGAAGGAATAGTTTCTCACTTGCCAGTCTGCTAGAGTACTGAACCATGTCTCTTCATCTTATTGACCTGCCCAGGGCATGAGCCCACCCACATCAATTAGATAATCCCCCATAGGCTTTTGCTTTAACTAAACAACTTTTCATAGCTGTGCTCAAAGGTTCAGCCTTTAATTGTCAAGTTGGAATCTGCAACTAAGTATGACAGAGGGTATTTGTTTGGATGGAGGGGCACGTTGCATGTGCCTGTGCATGCGCTCAGAGGCCCAAGTAGTAGTCCCAGTTCCCTATCATTCTCCACCTTATTTCACTGAAGCAGGATGCTGCACCAAACCTGGAACATGCATTTATTGGTTAGGCTGCAGAGTCGGTTATTTTCACTTATCCACTTGGACACTTAGGAACTGACTGGACACATCGATGAAGAATTAATTTTATTAAGGCCAACCTTCAAGTAAGCCTCTAGGAGATTATCTAGTTGATGTAGGAGGATCTAGCCTGAGGTAAGTAGGTCATTCTCTGGGCAGGTGGATAAGACAGACAGTGTTGGCAGATTGGCACTCCAAGGAGCAAGCATGCAGTATATTTGGTCTTCGCTCTGTGGTTCTGAACTGTGGACGTAACTAGTTCCCTTGGTTTCTAATGCTGGTATCACTCTCCTACCAATACTGACCAATTGCAATCTGTAAATATTAAGGAAAAATATTTTAAAATATGGCTCTCCTATGTTGCTTAAATCGTGTACTCATTACAACAATGAGAATATGAAACTAAGACCCACCCAGCCTACAAGCCCGTTTATCCTCTTGTCTCTGTCCCTCACAGAGCTTGGGGTCACAAGCATGTTCAGAACCATGCCTGGTTTTTTTATATGGGTACGGGGATCCCAACTCCAATCTTCATAACGTGTAGTGAGTGCTCTTAACTGCCAAGCCCCCACTTCAGCCCAATCACATTAGTCTCCTTTCCACAGCCATAACAAAATACTTGAGGGTGAGTATTGTATAACTAAGTTTATTTGACTCACAGTTCTGTCCCAAACAACAACATGGTTCTAGCATCGTGGCTAAGATTCCCGGTTGTGTGGGGTTTGGAGGAGACGCAGAAAAGGAGCTATTTGTGTGCAGAAAAGGGAGGGCCTGTAAGCTTTCTCCCACCCCAACCCTCCTCTTGATTCAACCGCCATGCTTCCAGGATGTGACCTTGTGGGAAGTATACGACACTCAGGCAATAATCACCCATTTATAAATAAGATTTCATTATAATTTTAAAATTACATATCTTCTCATTGGAGATGTAGTATATTCAGATATAGAAAGGGAATGTTGGTTTCCGATGGTGTGTGTATTCCCATCAGCGTTCAACCTTCATGTACACCAAAAGGTATGCAGTTTCCCTCCTAGAAAGAAGAGAAAAGACATCAGCAGAGCCACAGGGTGTGTTCGCAGAGAAGTGATACACACCTACTTTGTGATAGGATGGGCATCAGCAAACTTCCAGGCTGCTGGATCCAATATTCATCTACCTGTCATCTACCTAGCACTGCCTCAGAGGGGACAAATGGTTGCCTGGCAAAATAACCACTAAGCTAACATCCAAGTTGACATCCAAGTCAGGGGTGACAAATTATGGGAGCACAGGCCAAATCGAACCCTGTTTCTGCAAACAGATTACTTGGAACATAGTGGAATCTATCCATCCATGTTCTTTCATGTTGCCAACACAGTAGAGTGTCTGCTTGGGAGCTATGGCCCACAGAACCCAAAACATGTCTCTCTGACCCTTCACAAAGTTGTCCAGTTCCTACTCTGCATCTGGTTCTCAGTGACAACCAGAAGTTGACAAAGATTAACTTAGAAGAAAGAGAGCTCTGACTAGCAAGTTGAAGAAGGATTTTGAACACAAACTGCACCTAGTCCTTACTTTTCAAGTGATGGACCTGTCCTCTATATCTGAAGAGACACTGTCCTTCCCGATCCACATAACTTAAGCAGAGAATGCTTATAAGACACAGATCTAACTCCATCCACCTTTTTGTTCTCTGTTGTTGCTGATTTGAAAAAAGCGTTTGTTGCTTTTTGCTAAATGCAAAACAATATGCCAGACATAAAAGATGACAAGAGCAATCCTTTGCCCTCACAAGTACTCATTCTAGGGCTGGAGAGATTGTCAGTGGTTAAAACTTTTGCCTCACGAGCAAAAAGACCTGAGTTCAGATCCCCAGATCCCACATAAAAGTTCCAGGCAGATATAGTGGTGGCCTGTAATTCCAGCCCTGGAAGGCGGAGTCTGGGAAACCCCCAGAGCAAAGCAATAAGGAAGAAGAGCAATCTAGGATACCTTTGGGCCTCCACAGGCAGACACGCACACACAAAGTGCCCTCTTGTACAACACTTTGCACATACATATAAACCCACCTGCAATCAAACATACACACATACACATCCAAAAACAAAAAAGAATGTATTCATTCTAATGTAAAAGAAACTTATATAAGTAAGCAGTTACACACATGACCCTTGCTATAAAGGAGGCATGTTGAAACTATATGAGAAAGCCCTACCAATCTGCTCGGGCCAATCAGCAAAGACCTCACATAGTAGGTAAAGGAAGAGTGGAACACAATGGGGACTTTAGCTAGTTGGTACATCAGGACAGAGCAATGGAGACCAAAAATCATATGTGCATGAGAAAGAGGGACATGGCAGGCACAGTTTGGACTCCATTAGCATCTCTGAGTGTGGAGTTTCTGTCATGAGAAAAGCACAGTACAGAGAAATAGATGTTGAAAGACAAGGCTAAACAATTGTCACAGGGAAGTTGCTTGAATACAATCAACAGGTGAATCCATGAGGGCTTCACACAACCTTCAGAACCCAGTGTAAGTTCCTCAGGTTTGAATCACCAGTCTTCGCTTACCAGCGGTAGTTATGATTTCCATAAGTACACTGGATGTCTTCCCAGGACACCTGAAAGCATATAAGCAGATAAAGTCAACATCTGGTTCACATTTATTCAGTATGCATAGGAGATGGGATGTTCTAATTTATCCTCCCTTATTCTCTAGACAAACCCAGCACATAACGCCCAAAACTTGGAACATGTAATCATGGGATGCTGTGTACAAAAGAAACTCTGTCCCCCCCTTTAAATTTCATATGCTTATCACACAGATCCAACTTGAGTATGTTTTTGCTCCCTTCCTTTCTTTTTCTCTTTCTTTTATGTGTATGGTATGGGGTGCATGTGGATGGATGAATGTGGGTTGGGGGGGGTGTGTACATAAACGCACTTCAGTATGTGTGCCTGTGAAGACCCAAGGGTGATATCAGGAATGATTGTCTATCACTCTTCCACTTTGTGGTTGTGGCTTGGAGTTCTAATTAAACCCGGAGTGTGCCATAGGGTTAGTCTGGAGAGCCAGCTTACTCTTGGGATACCCAGGCTTCATCTTTCAGGGCTTGAATTACAGGCAGATCCCACACCTTCTCAGTGTTTTTATTCCAGATCTGGGGATCCTGACTCAGGTTTTTGTTTGCAAGGGTTTAGCTGCTAAACTATTGCCTCAGCCTCTCCATCTGTGTATTTCTAACTCTTCTGGCTTCATAGAAGTTTCCCACAGAGCATAAAACTTCAGGGCATCAAGTCTAACAAACAAGAAACCTAGAGTGAGTGTTCAAAGCTATAAACAGATGAGGCTCTCATGGAAAAAAAAAAAATGACTGCCTTTCAACCACCCCACCACATACAGACTGCAGGACCATCATGTGTCTTGCTCAAAAAGACCCACACAATTCCAGGCCCAGAAGTTATCAGAGATCACTAATCCAAATAATGGCAATTTGGGATGATGTTTCTCACCCAACAAACATGGGAGTCATTGAAACAGAACCACTTTCCACTTGCTGGATTCCGGACATAGGCACAGTAATGACCAAAGTCAGCCATCCCCACGTGGGCGATCACCGCGAAGAGTTCATACTGTATTTCAGGCTGGAAGGAGACAAGAAATAACACAATTCATCCATCACTCCTGCTTTACAGGCACCATCCTGAGTAATGAGGGGTTTTCTCCTTGCCAGATGCAGGCACTGCAAAGGTGGGAAATCAGGAGAGCTAGCTTAAATTTATTTTTTTAGACCTAACTAACTAATTGGATTGGAAAGGAGAAAAGAGGCAGAATCCCAAATTTCTGGCTTAGAAATCAGGAAGCTGTTGGTAACTATGAAGTCAAATACGGGGCCAGAGCTGTGAATTGGGTGAGTGACTTCTATGTCAAACACTCTAGGGGATGGAAACACACATTTGGAGCTTAATGATAAAAACTGGACAGAAGAATCTTGAATGTCTTATGTTTAAGACAATGAATGAAACCTTGGGAATGAATGGAATGACATTTAAAAACACCAGAAAAAGTAGAACTGAAATCAAATCCATACAAGATGATGAATAGAGAGGGGTCTAGCAGTGGAGACAGAAGCAGTGGGAGAGAACCCAGGGCAGACACTTGAGGAGAGCAGATTCAGAAAGATCACAGATCAACTGGAGAAACGACCATTAGATTGGTAGAGTGCTTACCGCACAAGCACAAGGACCTGGGTTCAGATCCCCAGCACCCATGTAAAAGCCAGGTGTATCAGTGAGAATCTGTAATCCCAGACCCAGAAAGTCAGAGACAAGTGGACTCTGGAGAATGTTGGTTCACATGTACAAAACTTCAGTTAGACAGGAGGAATAAACTTTTGGAAATCTACTTTCCAGCATAGTAACTATACTGATGATGTTGTGCTAGTTAGGTACATACAGGTGTCAACTTTACTATTGAAGGCTGAGCTTTGGGCACATCTGAGAAGCACTGGCGGCTAAGACAAGTCCTGAGCAAGCCTGCAGGAGAGTTTTAACTGGTGAAAGAGAACCCAGCCCATGGTGGGTGGGACTATTCCTAAAGCTGGTGGATAAGAAAGAGGGAGCTGCTTCTGTGCTTTGGCATTCTTCAGCATATTTTGCAGTCTGGCAAGTGAAGTTTTCCCCTTTGTCATGTATCTCTAAAGAATAAGCACTCGTTTTCTTAGTATAACCAATTCCATCGCATGGCAAGTCTGCTGAGTAAAGTCTGCCTCTCTCACGACAGTTCTGTGGCCAGGGAGTGACTCATTCCCTCGGCTCCTGGCGCTGGTGTGAAGTCTCCTGCCAAGCAGCACTATGAACTGTAATGGAGAATCATAAGCAAGAATAAAATCCCCTTTTCATGTTTGGCCATGAATTTATCATCAACATGCCGACAAACTACAACAAATATATTCACATTGGAAAATTACTTTAAATTGCTTCTTAAATCTCACCACAAAAATGTAAGTTTGTGAGGTAAAAGACATCACCGGACTGTTCCACGTATGTGCATGTGCACAAACACATTGCGTTGTAGCGCATAAATACATACCATTTTATATGTTTATTAAAACTTAATTTAAATTTTTCTTTTGGATTTTGAGACAGTGCCTTACTATGCTGCCATGCCGTCCTCACTCATGGCACCCCTCCTGCCTCAGTTTCCCAGTGGCCAGGATGATAGGTGTGCAAAACTGGATTTATAGGTGTATAAAATGTGAATGTTAAAAAATAGCCAAAACTGCATTTTCTATGAAGTCAGAAGGAAGGAAGGAAGGAAGGAAGGGAGGAAGGGAGGGAGGGAGGGAGAGAGGGAGGGAGGCAGGGAGGCAGGGAGGCAGGGAGGCAGGGAGGAAAGCAGGGAGGGAAGCAGGGAGGGAGGCAGGGAAGCAATATCTGGATATGATAAGCAAGTTACCAAAAAAGAAGGGATTGGAGGAATGTGGCAAATCTATAATTATAGATTATAATAATGAAACTATACCCAAGAAATTTGCAAGAAAAAAAAAGAATGAAAAAAAAGGAAACAACCATAAAAGAGGGGAAGGGGAGAAGAGAAGGAAGGAAGAAGGGTAGACTATCCAAATGCAAATGTGACTTTAGATCTAGATTGAAAGGAACCACACAATTATAGAACAGGTACATCAGTTGGATATTTGAAAATATTAAGGAATTATAGGATGGTATTGGTTATAATAAGAAAATGAGTGCTTATTCTTTAGTGAGACCTAAAATAATTTATGTTTGAAATCTAGGATTTGTTTCTAAATAATCCATGTTTGAGTAAAAGAAAAAGATGGACTCAGAGGGTAATCAAGAGTGGCTGTGAAGGTCGCCAAGTGGCTGTGAGGGTCACCAAGATGTGAGGGTCAGTCAGCAAAAGTGCTTATCAAGGGGTATATATAATAAAAATATATATTGTGTGTGTATGATCGTCAACAAATAAAAAATATTATTTTTAAAATGACAAAAATTATTTATAACTGTCATCTGAATTAAAGACCTTGCTATAAACAGTTCTCATTCATCCAATTAAAAAATAATAAAAGCACTTGCCACATAACCCTGATGAACTGAGTTTGATCCTGTTTAGAAACCAGGTTAATGGGGATGGACAGAACAGACTCCACGAAGTTATCCTCTAACCTCCTCACACGTGTGTGCACACACACACAGCACAACATGCAGTAATAATGAATTCTATTTTGTATTAGAAAGGAAAACTGGCCAGGAGCTTTTGTGACTATTTAGACTGCTTAGGCATAAGTGAGGATTTTTTTTTAATAATCCTCACTCCATTGTATCTATCTGAAATTTTCCATGATAAAAATCTTTTTTAAATGAAAGAAAATTTAGATGCATTGCATTAGACAGACTGAGCTAGAAAATCAAGAAAGAAAAAAGAAATTCTATGAAATGTAGATACCCTGAGCAGTGAAGAAACAATGTCAGAATAGAAATTGTTATGCCATCAGGTGTTATGTTTTAATATGCTGGTTCCTGAGCATATGACTACACAAAGAGACCAATGTAACAGGGAAAATAGTCCAACAACAAACATGACATGAAACTCACAAATGCAGCATTTCCCACTTCAAACTTATGAAGACCTTGTACTTTTTTTCTCTGAAGAATAATAATAATAACATAATACCTTGGGACAACTAAATCAAACTTACTTCAGAATAAATTTGGCCTGACAACTGGCTGCTTTATGATGCCACTCAAAGAGGGTCTTGGCAGCCTTCAATAAGAATGTTTAGCTGGCATCGAAACCCAACCATGATGTTTTACTCATGTATTTGTATTGCACCTGTCACTTCAAAAGGAAAGAGCTGGAGTGTAGGTTCCTCTCTTAGTGCTCTGAGGAATTTCTGTAAAACCCAATATTTAGAAATGAGGAAGTGTTACTATTGACCTCACAAAGTCTAGCATCTGCTAAAGGCACCAAGATCCTTGGAGGCAAGGGATTGGCAGCCACAGCAGTGTTCCTATGCTTAAGGGGAACACGGGAAAGGGTTCAGGGAAATGCCACTGGGTCCTTGTATGTCATCAGAGAGGAGGACCCAGAGGAGAGTCTGGCATGCACAAGAAAGGACTCTCTGGGAATTGGGGCGGGAGGCACTGGGGAATGGGGAGGGAGGGGTGAGGGGAGGGGGAGCAGGGGGTTTGGGGGGAGGAGGAGGGAGGGAGGGAACTGGTGTACCTAATAAGTTTGTATGAGCTGAAATAATAATAAAAATGTATTAATAAAAAAAAAGAAATGAGGAAGTATTGTGAATCTGAAAAAAAACAAAGTCACTCTAAATAGCAAAGTCTAGTAGTGACAGTAAGGTGGTGACCCATCACTGCTACTTTGGATCATGTGGGTTTAATCACCAAAATATTTTATAAGAAAGAAGGCTTTATTTTGCGCGTGTGTGTGTGTGTGTGTGTGTGTGTGTGTGCGTGTGTGCATGTGTGTACAAGAGGGCATCTGAGTGTGTGTGCTCGTGGAAGTTCAAGGATGACATCAGTAATCATCCTGGATTGCTCAACCTCCTTATTGCTTTGCTTTGGGGTTTCCCAGGCTCCACCTTCCAAGGCCAGAATTATAGGCCACTATCCTGTCTGCCCAGCACTTTTTATGTGGGATCTGAGGATCCAAACTCAGGTCCTTTTGCTCATGAGAGAAAGGCTTTAATCTCTGAGCCATCTCCCCAAACCCAGAAATCTGTCTTTCCTAAGCTTCTGTGACTCACATGAGTCCATGGTTGGTTTGGCACTGCTGTGTATGCCAACTGCAGTGAGCAGGGGGCCTGAATCCCTGGATGAGAGTGAGGCTGACTCAGAGGAAGTAACTTCATCATCTGGGACAGTGCTTGTCCAGCAGGATCACTGGTCGATGCCACCCCTCGTGGTCTAATGGTCGGTCAGAAACAAACTCACTGGCGAGACCTGGTAAGAGACTGGAACTCGAGTGAGTGATGTCTAGCAGCTGCTGGGGAGGAGCGGCTAACTTGGAGGGGCATGGAGCGGGCTGAGAAGAACAGGGGATGGAAGGCAAGAGCTCACCTGCTCCTCGGCACCATCTAGACCCGTCTCAGATGGAAGAACCTGGCTGAAATCCAAGTTCTGGGGAAAACACACTGAGTGGTAGATCTTTTCCGTCCGTGAATTCCTGACGGAGAATCGCATAAGGTGGATGGTCAAAGTTTGGGGCAACTGAGTCAGCTTCAAAACCTGAAAAGGCAAAATCGGCATGGAGACATGGGCAGTTGTGGTGGGCGTGGTCAGAGGAAGGTCAGGAGGGCTGAGAGCTCTCCTTTCCAGGAGGAATGCAAGAAGCTGCAATGCAGAGCTGCAGCCTCCCATCCACCCTATCTGCTGAACTCCTCAGAGACTTGTCTATTGACGGTCACACCATCATCCTCTCCCACAGAAGGAAGGAGCTTCCCCAGGCCTCTGCTCACTCGAAAACCCTGAGTCTGCATTAGGGAACTAGTCTAACCCTGAGGGGAAAACCCTACCCCTGCTCTTGAACCTTTTCTTCTCAAAAGGTTCTGTCGAAGCCGTCGAGAAAGTTCAGTGAGTCTTGACACTGAACTGGTACCTGCACACCAACCTGGCAAACCCAGTTCCATCCTCAGAGTCCACATGATGGAAGGGGAGAGATGACTTCTGAGAGTTATTCTCTTAACTCTACCTTTGTACCACTGTGGCACATGAATGCTCTCTCTATTTATCTATCTATCTATCTCTATCTCTATATCTCTCTTTCTCAAATAAATAAATAATTTTTTTAGAAAAAGGAAGCTTTTTGTCCCCATCCAGGATGCAATCTGAGAAGCCACATCCACAGCTACTGAAATTAGAAGCCCCATCATGACTAGCTGTCAGTCATCATGAGGTGCCTGCAGGGAGTCTGGGGGGATACCCTCAGGAAATCCCAGACAGTGAAGAGGGTGTCTTCTAGCGTACCCACCTGTTTCCAGGACGTCTTCTTGCCACAGTGCTCACAGAAGCACTTGCCGGGGCCTGCTAACTCCTTGGGCTGGAGGAAGCAGCGCAGGGCATCCTCCTGAGCCATACCAGAGAAAAGCAAAAAAAGCCAACGTCATGCTTTCATCGGGTGGAAATTCAAGTTTTGTTTCTCATTTTAATCCGCAGAATCTTAACTAGCCCGCAAGTGAACCTTACAGCAAAGTTTCAAAAAGTACCCACTGCTGGTTAAAGCGAAGCAGGAGGGACTTGCCAGGGAAGGTGACATGAGGAGAGCGGAAGGAGGGGGAAAAATGCTTTGCTGTTGTTATTACTGTTGCTGCCGCCCTCAAGTCAAAGGAGAAACTGACCAAGGCGTATGAGTGAAATACCAAGTTACTGTTTAAAATCCAAGGATAGATGGAAAGAGGCAATGAGGGGGCAAGGGCTGCCTTGCAGGGGGTGAAAGTCTCTTACCAGTGTTTTCAGGGGCTTTGAGTCCATATCGAAAAGAGGGAGCGAGAGAGTCAACAGGGTGCTGCTTCTGTCGCTCTCCCCCCCACAGTCCAGGCACACCAGGGCCTCCTTTACGTGGATTGTGAACAGGGCCTGTAGCTGCTCCGCCTGCGAGAAGGAGCGGGAGATGAGCCAGCTTCGCATTGGGCCGGGACTGCTGGTTTCCAGACAGAAGCTCCTGAATGCTAGCTGTCCTGCACACTAACACCCCGGAGCGAGATCCTAACTGCACTGGGGCATGGTGCCAAGCCGTTCACGTGACTGACGCAACCCCTCACTCACAGAGCATCTCTAGATGCAGCTCTTACCAAGTTGATGTCAGTGATTTGGTCCTTAGTTAGGTTCCAGATTGTGAGGTACAGTTGAGCAGCGTCATGCTGGACAAACACTGGTCAAGAAGAGGCACAATTAGTGAAGTGACCAGAGATTTCTCACACCCCCATAGCCTTAGCCACCAGGGCACACACACATTTGCCTAACCACCTCTTACTCCCCAAAAACCTAAGTATGTTTGGAATTGATGATTCTTTACAAGTTCCTTTTAAAATTAACCCACAGTCCTATGACTTGATGCACATTCCCTTGTCCTATCTCTCACCATCCACCTCTATTCACCTCCACTACCAAACTCAACCAATGCATCCAACATTTTCTCCTATTTTTTATACTGAGCCAGTATGTAACCAGACATCTATGCCCCTTGATGCAATGTTTATCTTACACTCTAAAATTTGAACAGTTTCCCAATATTTATGTCTGACTTGGGTTTCCCCAAAAGTGCCAGAGATAACAAGAAATGGGAAAAGACCATGTCAATGTCAGAAGATGCTGGCTGATAGCAGGAATTTAGCAATGGTGTGGGATGTGTGTGTGTGTGTCTGTGTGTGTGTGTGTCTGTGTGTGTGTGTCTGTGTGTGTGTGTGTGTTTACAGTGTGGGGGAAGTAGTGGTGTGTGAATGTTGTATGTGGTATATGTATGTAGTGCATGCATACATGCACATGAATGTTCAAGTGCCATGTGTCCACATGTACACGTGCAGAGACAGAAGGAAACGAGGAAGGAAGGAAGGGAAGGAAAAAGAGAAACAAGTAAGAAATATACAAAATGACTAGAGAAAGTTAATAGAATTATAACAGCATGTCTTCATTTATCAGTGATAATTTTGAATGTAAGGTCAAATTCTCCACTGAAAGGTATATGAATAATTTTTTTAAAATCAGTGATATGCTGCCTACAGGAAGATCACTTTACCATTAAAGACATACGCAATGTGAAAGTGGAAGTCCAAGAAAAGATATAACATGCAAAGGGAAACCAAAAGTAACCAGTAGTAGTAATCCTTTATCATACAAAATAGAATATAAATCAAACATTATTAAAAAAAGGCAAAGAAAGTTGTTATATAATGAGAAAGGAATCAACTCAGCAAGAAGATATAATAATATAAATATTCATATACTCAACACTGGAGTTCCCAAAGATACAAAGCCAACAATCCTAGGCCTAGAAGAGATTTCGAAACAATAGTACTTGAATACTTCAATACCTCTTGCTTTTATCCATGGACCAATTATCCAGACAAAAATCTACAAACAACAGAGTCAAGCAATAAGAACAAAGATAGCAGACATTTACAGAATATTTCACACAGTGGTTGAAGAATATATTCCTCTTATCAGTGCATGAAAGATTGTCCAAAATACAATGTTAGGCCACGAGATAAGCTTCAATACATTCTTTAAAAATAAAATTATTTGAAATAAAATTGGAAATCCACAAGAAGAATTTAAAAATTACACAAATATACAGAATTGGGCAAAATGTTCTTGGATGGTCAATGGGTTAATAAAGAAAGCAGAAGAAAATTTTCAAATTTCTTGAAATATGGCAACAAAGCACACTGAAACTTCCAAGATACCATAAAAAATGGAGTACTAAGGAACAAATTTGAGCAGCAAGTGTTCATGTTTTTTAAAAAATAGAAAAATTCAACATCCTTTCATAAAAACAAACCTCAAAAAAATTGGTATAAAAATAATGCAGTTCAACATAGTAAAGGGTACAAATAACAAACCCACAGACGACATCACACTGAAAGGGGAATACTACAAGCAGTTGCTCTGAGATCAGGAACAAGCATTTTACCAATATCACCAACATGGTATGAGAAGTCTCACCAGACCAATAATACAAGAAGAAGACATAAAGGCATCCAAATAGGAAAAGGGAAGTCAAATTATTCCTATTTGTAGATGACATGATTTTAATGAAATCATGAAGTATGTTGATCATTTATTTAACCATTTTAATTATATTACAAACTGAAGACTCCATCAAAAAACTCTTAAAACTGACAAATTCACAGAGGTAGCAGGACACAAAATGGAAAGCCACTTATTTTGAAATCATCATGAAAGAAATGAAGAACATAATCTTTCTAATAGAGAGAGAAACTTGGAATAAATTTAACCAATGCAGTGAAACATGTCTACTGTGAAAATTAGAAAACACAGATAACAAAGAAATTGAAAAAGAATACCAAGCAACCCATAGATTTGATGCAATTCTTATCAAATTGCAAATGCCATTCTTCAGGAAACTACAGGAAATGTTTCAAACTTCATATGAAACTACAAAATACTCTGAATAGTTATAAATGATCCTGAGTAAAAGGAATAAAGGTGTAGGTATTATGGCTTCAAAACATACTGTGAAGCAACAGTGCCTACAATAGGATGATACAGGCCCAAAGATGGCTCACTCAGTAAAGCGCTTGCTGTACAAGCATAAGGACCTGAGTTTGATCCCCAGCACCATATCAAAAAGTTGTGTGTCAGCAACTTGACAGTTGAGGGTTTGAGTTTTGGGCAAATTTGTATAGAATTAGTGGTTGAGTTAGGCCCAGAGCAAACCTGCAGGAGATTGTCTAGCTGATGGGGAAGGCCCAGCCCATAGTGGGTGGGATTAGGCCCTGGACTAAAATACAGACAGCTGGTTGAGAGAGTTGGCACCCTTATGTATACTTGGTCAGACATGCTGGTCTGGCAAGTAAGGATCATCCCTCTTTTGGCTGTTATGTGGTGATGGTGTGGTCACTTCCCTCGGCCCTGGTGTTGGTATGTACTCTCCTGTCAAGCTGGACTGAGAACTATAGCCAGTAAGTATAAGAGAAAATAAATTCCTTGTTCCCTTAAACTATTTGATGGTCGTTTATCAGCAACCACATAGGCTAACTGCAACAGAAGCACACAGGCAGAAGGGTAGGAGGGAATGCTAGAAATGCTCACAGAAATTCAAACACTGAAGCCCACTTTATGAGGTTTCAGAGGAAAACATGGAATTTACTATGGTTACATATATGACATGTCAAATTATATGCCATATTCTGGCAAAGAATCCGACTATATTCTGCCCATATCCTGAGAATTTACCTGAAGATGAATTCAATGTGGGGCACAATAAACCTTTCCTTTCTTAAGTTGCTTTTTTGTTGAGTCATTTTTGTCACAGCAACAAGAGTGTGTGCGTGTATAAACATGATTAAATAGTATTCAGATATAAACAAGGATGAAATACCCTCGTTAGTGATCATGTAGATAAATGAGAGCTCGCTATGTCGAATGAAAAAAGCCAGACAGAAAAATAAATACTGTGTGCTCTCACTTGAAGGCACATAGTTGATTTCACAAAAGCAAAAGACAGACTTGTAGTCTCTAGACGTTAAGGAGGGTAAAGGTGGAAGGAGTTTTGATAAGAGATGCCAAAGTGGCTTTGGTTTCGTTTTGTTGCTGCTGCTGTTTTTGTAGTGCTGAGAGTGAACCCAAGGCCTGAGCTCTATCTCTGAGCTACATTTGTAGTCACCAAATGCACTTGGCTAAGAGGACTGGTGTCTAAGGCCCTGCAGCACAGCAGTTCACAGCAACGTGTTGCATATTTTACAGAGCATTAGGAAGAGGGGAGTCCAAAAATTTACCAACACCAAGAAACAAGTGTTGAAGGAGAATGAATGCTGACCACCTTGACTGGATCATTACACTTTGCATACATGTATCAAATTATCACACTGTACCCCACAAATGTGTAGTTATCATGTCAATTTGAAAGGCGCTTCAAATATATGCACCGAAAAAGCATACATTAAACTTTTTTCTTTTAAAAGTAAAAAAAAAAAAAAAGTCTTATTTCTGATCACTGTGAATGTCTCCAAAACAAAGGGGTTGAGAATTTACCTAACCTGCTTCCTGTTCACTCATGACCCATTAGCCCCTCTCTCTCCCGCGCCTTCCCTCAGTCTCCATTCCACGGACAGGAGCTGGAGCTGTGAGGCTTGGCTTACGTGGCACGTGGTACTTCTGCAGGCAACAGGCCAGGTCCATGGGTCGCACTGCTTTCTGCCGGCTGTCTTGCATCTTCTCCAAGAGTAGCAATAGTTGGAGGGGGACACTCCTCTTCTGCTCCTCTGCCTCCTGAGGCACTCTTATCCTGCCGAGAAAGAACAGCCAGGCACCCCCTTAGGACCATATTCCTCCAAGCCAAGTGTTCGTTGAAATTGTTTGAGGAACTTCCAAAGGTCTCCCTACTGACTTTCTCTAATGATAGTCCCAGTTCTGTTTAATCAGATCAGTGGCTGTCACCCAATCATGGCCACACTTGAAAGCACCTAAGGAGTCTTCTTAAAGCACCACTGGCAAAGCCCCAACTCCAAATCAAACAGCTGGAGGCAGGTGCAGGCATTTACATATTTTTAAACTCCATAGGTAATTCTAAGGAGCAGTACAGGAAAAGCTCTTTGGCAACATGTGAAAGACTTCTGAATTCAAGTCACTGTGAAAAGAATAACATACATGAGCCTGACTAGGACTCATACCTCTTCAAAATCTTTGTGAAGTCCACATTCATCATGAAAACCTGAATCAGAGAATTGAGGCAACAAGTCTGTCCAATGTTGTGTAAACCAACCAGGCCTATAAAACAAAACATACCAAAGGTAAAGCACAATGTTGAACAAAAGTCAGAATGTTTGTCTAGAGTCTACCAAGGACATGAAATCCTGGGAAATGTTCTCATGGGTTCAGAGAATTCCCCAGGGAGCATGCCAACAATTTGGAGATAAGAGATTAAATAACAGAACAAGCTTTAAATATGACATCAGAAAAGGCAAAAAAAAGTGGACTATTTGTTGGCAAATGAACAAATACAACAGTCATGGGGAAATCAAGAAAGAGGCAATGCTGAAAACACACGAGGAGAATCAGTGGCTCCTCCCACCCTGCACTGTGTCAGAGTGGGTGTCAGCGTGGTTCAGGAGAACAATGTTCTCTGGCCTGTGCCTGGCTCTAGGGAAGGGCTCCTTCTTCGGTGCCCACCACAGAAATGAAAGAAATCAAAAGGCAGTTGGGGGAAGACCCGCCGTCCCTAAACTTACCCTAAGAGGCAGAAATCCTGAAGCAACTTTTTTTTTTTGCATGTGTGGGTACATAGGTACATGTGTGGGTGTGTGGCAGGGGGCACTGTGCCTACCTGGGGGGGGTGCTAAGAGTGACTTTCAGAGTCATCCTGGAGTGTTCCACCGCCTTTTCGCTTTGCTCTAAGGTTTCCCAGGCTTCGCCTTTCAAGGTAGGCAGTACAGGCGCCACCATTTCTGCCTGGTGTTTTTGATATGGGATCTAGAATTCTAATTCAGGTCCTTTTTTGCTTTTGAGGCAAAGGCTTAACCTCTCAGCCGTCTCTCCGGCCCAAGAAACAACTTTTAAGGATATGAGAAAACCAAAACTAGTCTTTTTCTGACACACTAGCTAACAACCCACCTCCCTTTCCAACTCAACCACAGGCTCAGCTGACCCCAGAAGGTGAGTCGCTGAAAACCAAATGAACACCCCGAATCTCGGAATTCCTGGACAAAGAGCTTTTGGGATAAGATAAGAAAAATGGAAAAACAAATCTCTGCTCCCAAATCAGCAGAAGTACCTTCTTTTAAGCAGATAAAGGTCCCAGACAAAGACAGACACTAATGCTGAGTGCAGCATCCAGCGCTACTGCTTCCCGCAACAAAGCACTAAGCAAGCAGGGAGATAAGGATGGAGGGAGGAAGAGAGGGAAGGTGTTAACGACCATGAGGGTGGTCCCAGGCACTTGAGCGTTCTCTCTTCCTCTTCATGTCTTGCTCCTCTTCCTCCAGTGCTGTGTACTGCTGAGACTCGGCCAGGACTGGCTGGTTGGTTTTCCTCAGGAACCCAAACACTTTGCCCATTAGTATTCACGCCGGAGTTCCCAGGCACAGGTTGCCTGGCTCAGGAGGCCACGGCTTGACTTGCAGGAAGAACCCCCAGGAGCCAAGTGCAATGAACCCTCTGCAAAAACAAAGTAGGCAGGCAAAGGTAAGAGCCAGGGAGGTGCTCAATCAGCCAGACCTGACTTCTTGGCAGGAAACAACCTGGAGAATGATTCCGCAAGCCCTAAGACTGGAATAGACCCCGAAGCTAACTATGTCCAACTCTCAATCCTCCAAGCCCTTTCCATCAGTCCCTCCTCAGAGTGGACCGCCTTGTTCCGACACTGGCCATTCTCTTTCCCCTGGGTTAGCTGCCCTAGAGTAAATGGTCCTGATCAGAAAGCTGAGTGTCTCCTTGCTCTTGGCTCTCAGCCGGTGACAGTGGCCAAAGAGGATGATTTCTAGTGGAAAACAGCAATTCGCAAGCAGACTCTTTATTCTCTGCACCCTTGACCTCTGGGGACATGCCTGCAAACATCTAAGCCCCTCCCCTGAGAAGTCCATCCTGGGTCCTCAGGAAGGCTTCGGTTCTGTTTATGCTCCATGAACGTTGTCCACAGAGCTATTTAAATAACTGGTTCATTGGGTGTTAATGTGAGCAGTACATCTCTCTACTAGTGTAGAAAGGATGACTCGCTGCTCAGGCTCCCTCTTCAACACAGACAATGTGGAAGAAAAGAAATTTTTAAACAGACCCAAAGACAGAAATGTTTATGTCCTTGGGTTAGGATGACTAACAGCCTGGTGGTCATCAGTTTTCAGAGTTCTAAAAACAATGGATGGCTAGAGACTGAAAAACATCTCCCCTCTCAAGGTCCCTGTGAGAGGGCCAGATGCCAAACCATCCAGACTCAGATATCAGACCAAAGTTGGTTCCAGGAATCTTCCCCCTTTCAAGGTCTCAGAGACATGCAGATGTCGCTTGAGCCCACTCACCCCCTCCCAATTCCCCTTTCAAGGTCTAATATGTACAGCTATGCCTTTGTACTAACTAATATGGTAGCCAATTATTTTGTAACATGATGTAACCTCCCTGCGAGGAGGATATAAAAAGTGTATGCTTCTTGAGCTCGGGGTCGTCTCTCCCTCTAGTGTATGGGGCGACCCCAGCGCGCTGGAATAAAATCCTCTTGCTTTTGCATCGAACCTGTGTCCGTGAGTGTTCTGCGGGGGTCCACTTCCTGGTGGCCTTTGGGCTTCGGCCCTTTAGGTCTAACAACACCTTCCCGGCCTCAGAGGATGACCAAGAGCCTTTCGTGTCAACCAAGATTCATCACGGGCACAACAAATCCGTGGAATAAATTAAGACATTTACTATGATACCCCAAGTCCCCTTGTTCATTGTTTCCTCCTGACCACACAGACCTCAGCCACTTGTAAATTCTCCCCAGACATGCTTTGGAGTCGCAGGAAGGGCATCTCTG
The DNA here is from genome assembly GCA_023101885.1 of Typhlomys cinereus. Lineage (NCBI taxonomy): Eukaryota > Metazoa > Chordata > Mammalia > Rodentia > Platacanthomyidae > Typhlomys > Typhlomys cinereus. Next base: position 8,936,862 of record JALPQD010000040.1, on the reverse strand, counting down.
TGCTTCAGAACAAAGATCCCAATAGTCACACTGTGCTTTCTTTGCAGCAGCTGCAGGGCACTGTTAGACACCACACTCAGTGGGCAAAAGCACCCTTGAGTTTCCAACTGCAGATAACGAGGAAGTGGAAAACACCCAACCCTTTGGCATCCCAAAGTTCCTTCTGAAAGGGCTTCAACTTCTGCCTGTAGCTTCCCTTCCTCCCAGCATCCTTGTACTCGGCCTGTCACACATTTAAACCTAGGTTCACTGTGTTCTCTGTGAACCCTCCTCTCAGGAGGAATACATGTGACGTCCTCTGTTTTTCCTTTCCCAGGCAAGAGAACCAGAGGTCTTCAGCTAGGACTCTCTCAACTAAACTCCTAGCAGGAAATTCACAGATTAAAGAGAATAAAGGTAAGGGCCTCAGCACATGTGGTTACATGTCTTGTACCAATCAGTAGTCTGGCCAGTGAAGAAGTCATTCAAAACTCAGTGGCTAAATAAAGTGACCTTGGGCTTCTACGCTAATAAGGGAATATTTGTTGAAGAGGTCAATCTGGAACTGAGTTTATTAATGAGAAGTGAGTCAAGGAGTATGGATGTTAAGCCAGTTACGGGTCTACAATCTGTAATGCCCAGCACTTGGAGGTTAAAAGAAGTGGATAATAAACTGAGGTCAATCTGGGCAACAGAGAAAGACTGTCTCAAGAGAGGTGAGAGAGAAAGGGGGAATGGGAAGATTGCCCATTCGTTAATGATATAATGCATTATAGCATGTCACAGCATGTTGAATCTTAGAAACAAAAATTCTACCTGTAAATAGCAAATCTGTGGGCTGGAGAGAGAGCTAGTAAGAGCTTGCCTTGCAAGTCTGAGGACCTGAATTCATTTCATTGCCCAGAGCCCACACACACAAAAAAATGATCAAGTGTGGCAGTATATGCTTGTAACCCTGGTGCTGGGGAATTAGAAACTAGTGAATTCCTGGGGTCACTAGTGAGCCAACACAACCTACTCATCAAACCCCAGGCCAGTAAGAGACCTTTGTTTCAGAAGGCTGATCACATGATTTCTTATTATAGACTGGACTTACAGTCCATAGAACATTACAGTTTATGCATCAGTACATGTGAATGACTAAGCTTTCTAAATAGATAATGAAAAATCAGGTCCTGAGGAAAAGCAGGGTGTTGAAACTGGTGGAGAACAGAAATTGCTTGGAGCAGTCCAGTTTAGTGGTGGACAGGTTGCATAAGTATTTGTTTTATTATTAACTGGTTAATTAATTAACTGGAAACTGGAGTTAAGGGTAATGGGATAAAGAAATCAGGCATGGTCTAACCTAGGCCTAAAGAAATCAGAGCAAGTTTACAGACCACCACACACAGTCTTGCTTGACTGTGATGGGAAGTTCTTAAAGGCAGAACCTTTTCAAGCATTCTCACTGTGCCCTCTAGTGGAGAAAAGAAGTCAAACCATATTTGGGAAATGGACACTGCCCTCTAGTGAACTATCTGAGGAATACCTAGGTAGCAAGCTAGGTAACTGAAGAAAGACTACCAAGAGTACGAAATAAATTAGAATCGCCATGCATTTAAAAAAAATAGATATGAAAGTCATAAACATTTAGTTGACCTGTCTTCAACATGTATCTAATTTATCTGCTGTTTCATTTTCCATACGATTCAGAGGATTTACAAGTTACATTTCTCATGTGTATTGAAATAAAACTCAGTCTTTAGCTCTTAAAAAAAAGAAAGTCACAAGTCATACGGAATGGCCAAGGCACATATTGAAAATGACGCTGTGTCAAAATGTATTCTGAACATTGTGGGAAGACTATGAGGTGAGGAAGCCACAGAGGGTAACTCTGGTATCATTATTTGGCCAAGATTCATTTCTTAGCTTCAGCTCTGCTCTTGGCCTAATGGCCAACACCATGATCCAACCCCAATGTCTTCTGGTGTCCCTGCCCCAGTTACAGCTTTGGTTACCACCGTATCTAAGCAGCAGCACAAAAGAAGAGGGCATTGGACTGTTGATATCTAAACAATCACTGCACGTGTTCGACACACAACTCAAAATTGAAAAGCTTATATACTTTATGTTATCAGATATAAAAATGTAAATCTTATTACAAAAAAAACTGAGCTGACAAAATCATGAATGCCTTAGGCAATCTTACCTAGGAAAAAGAAACAAAATAAACACATATGTTGTGGAGAGAGTAACTTTGCTAATTAGCTTATGAAAATATATCCTTTTGCATTAGCAATTGTTAGATTTAAGAAATCATTCCAGGATGAATAGGGAAAACAGTGAATCACTTCTTCATTTTATAAAAATTGGCACATCAGAGTTTATAATATTAAAGTAAAGTTTTGCTGGAACCAGAAAGATGGCTCAGTGAGGGAAAGCTAGGGTGACAACCTGCATTCGCTCCCCAGAACCACATGGTAGAAGAAAAGAATCGACTCCTACAAGTTGTCCTGCTGTGGCATGCATGTGACCACATGAATGTAACACACACACTCACACACACACACACACACACACACACATATACACACACAAGATAAATGCAAAAAAAAAAAGAACAAGAAAAATCTTGTTGGATATGTAGGCACAAACCCATAATCCCACCACTCAAGAACTGAAAGCAAGAGAATCAGAAGTTCATGCTCAGCTGCAGAGCAAGTAAAAAAAAGCTAAAAAATAATAAATCAATAAGCTTTAAGAATTCTGTTAAAGTTCTCATTATTTACTCCAATTAAGTCATGAGTTTTAAAGAAAAAGTCCTATTTTGTAAATGGTCCACATTTTGTGGAGACAAACTAACAGTTGACTCCACCACTGTCATAAGGAAGGAAACCTCCAGGCATATGAGTTACGGAATCAACACTAAGTCGTCACTCAACACGGATGCAATGAAGAATACTAAGGACATGAAAGAAAACATGGACTGGTGAGATAGCTCAGTGGGTAAGACACCTGCCTGCCTGCAAACCTAGCAGTGTGATTCCTGGAAACTCATGCAGAGCATATTATACACTTTTATCTTCTCTCTCTCTCTCTCTCTCTCTCTCTCTCTCTCTCTCTCTCTCTTCTCTCTCTCTCTTCTCTCTCTCTCTCTCTCTCTCTCTCTCTCTCTCTCTCTCTCTCTCTCACACACACACACACACACATCTACTTATCTCTTTCAAATAAGTTTCCAAAAAGGGAAATGTTTAGAAAAAAACAGAGCACCTAGAATAATCTATTTTCAATGTGTGTGTGTGTGTGTGTGTGTGTGTGTGTGTGTGTATCAGAGAGCACTTTATGTACCTGTAGAGGATCAAGGCTAACTTCTGCAATCATTCTGGATTGTTTCCATCTCCTTATTGCTTTGCTCTAGGATTTCCCAGGCTTCGCCATCAGTGCTGGAAGTTCAGGCTGCGACTATTTCTGCTCAGCATTTTTAAATGAGATCTGCAATCTAAACTCAGGTCCTTCTGCTTGTGAAGCAGAGGTTTAACCCCTGAGTCATCTCCCCAGTCCCCTCCATAGCCAAACTTTTGACTATCACAGAATATAGTGAAAAGAGAACATTGCTTCTTTTCAATTTTTGGTTCATGGTTTTGAGAGTTTGGGCTCCACAACCATTCTGTCCGTGGTATTACAGTGAAGCAGTGCATCATAGCAGATGGAACAAAACTCTTCTAGCAACCAGGAAGCAAAGAGAGTGAGGGGAACACAGGGTCCCCATTCCATTCAAGAGCACACCCTCAAGTGCCTAAAGCCATCCCATGAATCTCCATCTTTTCTGGCTTTTACCATTTCTCCCAAAACAGCACTCTGGGGGACCAAGCCTTCTGGAGGACATTCAAAATGCAAACAGAAGTAGGAAATTAAAAAAAAAAAAAAAAAAAAAACTAGATGTGTCATATGCTCCAACCACTCTTGGGCATATATCCAAAGGAATGGGAAGTCAGTGTAGAGGAGAAATGAGCGCAGCATGCTTACAGCAGTAATCCACACCAAAGAGAAGATACAGACAAGGCCTGCACAACCATCAGGGGATGAGATGAAACACACGAATCACACACACAATAAGGTAGCCGATGGAGCATTGATTCAAGCGAGTTCCCAAAAATTGTGACGATGTGGATAAGCCTAAATAACATTGCATCAGGTGAAGTAAATCTGACCCAGAAAGACAAACTCTGTGTGCTTCATTTACGTAGGGAACTTACAGATCAAGCTGACAGAAGAGAGCAGAGTAGTGAATATCAGAACTTGGCGGGAAGGGCAGAGAGGATAAATAGGTACAAGATGCAGTTGGACAGAAGGAACAATTTTTTTCTACAGCAGGAAACTGTCTATGATTAAAATAAATTTACTGTATATTTTAAAATAACTAGCTGAGAAGATTCTGGATGTTTCCCGTCCATAAGAAAATTAATGTTTAAGGGACTAGAGAGGTGGCTCAAGGATTAAGCCTCTGCCTTGCAGGCAGATGGTCCTGAGTTTGGATCCTAGACCCCATGTATAGACCAGGGGGAAGAAGGGAGTCTGCGTTTCTGGTCCTGGTAGGGCAGAGCCTGTGAATCCCAGGGCAGAGTAAACAAGGAGGAAGTAGAGGTGTCCATGGTGGTTCCCGAATTCGTCCGTGGTTCTACACACACACATACATACACACACACACACACACACACACATACATACGCACACACATGCATATGCACACACGCTCAATTGAATAAATAATAAAAAAGAAAATTAATGTTTCAGGTGGTAGATATGCCAATTATCCTTTTCATCTGATTCTCACATACTGAAATATTATACTATATATCCTATAAATGCATACAATTTGCATGTCCATTAAACATTTCAAAAATATTCTAAAAGGTATCAATTAAACTGTTGTCCCTTACGAGGCTCAACCTAGGGACATTTAACTTAAAAAGCAATGATATTTGCAAGGTGGGAATGTGGTTCTGTCGGTATCGTGCTGGCAGGCACGAAGTCCTGTGTTGATCTCCAGTACCTTAGCACTCAGGAGGTGGAGGGAGGATGATCAAGAGTTCAAAATCAACCTTGGTGACACAGCAAGCTCAAGGTCAGCCTTCAGTTCATTAGACTTGGTCTACAATGACAGAGTCAATTCTATCAGCTAGAAATAGACACTCAAAATCATCACTGAGGAAAACTCGGGGAAGTGGTCCAGAGAGGAGTAAGTCATCTTTGCCAGCAACCTTGTCCCTCAGTGGGGTACATCACCAGGACTGGTGGTTCTGGACAGGGGCAGTTGAAAGGTTCAGGGTGACCACAAGGGGCAGGCTGGTATGGTAGGTAGAACGATAGATATGGAAGGAAAATGAAACTGAAGGAACCAAGAAAAGGTAGGGGCGCGTGGGCTGAGAGGATGAGCTGAGCTAAAGAAGTGTGTTCGAATCCACCAGGGCACAGGTGGAACATACGTTTCCAGGAGATTGGGTTTTCAGACTCATCCCTGGACTCAAAACCCTAACCTTAAAACAAGAGGACATGATGAACGACAGAAATAACCACCTTTGCCAAACACCGAAGCAGTCGTAGACTCAACCAGATTCTTCAGAGGAAGAGCCAAGAATATGATATGGAAATCCCAGGGTGACAGGTTCCTAACTCTTCAGTCCTTGTTGGGAGTGGGGGGGGGGAACAATTCCAACTTTAAATGTCCTGAGAGGAATAAAATTAGCATATCATGAATGTAATTTAGGCAATCTCATTGTCACCCAAACTTTTGAGACAGGGTTTAGTTTACGCTGTTAACGCTGGCCTCGAGCTTGTATGTGAGTGTGGTGTAGGGGTGAGAGGGGCTGTTGTATATGGGAGGCTGGAAAATAGGGTTTCACCCAGACCCGACACTCACTATGTAGCTGAGGCTGGCCACCTATTTGTGGCAATCCTGCCTCAGCCTCTCCATGCTGGGTTCACGGACATGAGCTGCCACACCCAAACACTTGATTCTCCTGCTTTGCCCAAGCCTCCAGAGGGCATACTAAAGGAACATGCCACCATGCCTGGATATGACCGCATTCTTCATAGTCCTGCCTGCGTCTTTGTATTTCACGATTGGAGGGAATTTGCCATATACAGATTAGAGCATTCCTGTTGAAACCGAAATAGCAGGACACCTCAGAGCTAATCCATTCAAAAGAAACTGCCCAAATGTGGTGATAAAAATCTGACACTCTCTTAGGCTATGTTTGCCTCAAACATTCTCTCAACCCTGAAATATCAGTGCATTTTTCTGCCACCTATGTGGGACCTGGGCACAGCTTGCCTTCACGATATCCTCTATCACATGCCAATGTGACTTTCTCCTTTTATAAAACTCAATATTACATGAAAGTGCCCAAACCATGCAGGACAGTTTTTAATAGTAAAAAATAAAAACCCAATGGCCTTTTTTAAGTTTTCCACTAGTGCTTGGTAAATCAGAGCGGAGTTTGCCCACATGCACCCCACTCTCATCTCTGCTCCCCTGTTCCTAGTAAGAGGTAATAACGATCTAGATATGACTGCACAGTGGAACCCAGGAAAGAAACCTTTATAGGAAATGTTTTACATTGTTTTGAAAATATTCAAATTTTTAAATATTCACTATTTCAAAGTATAACTGCTCTGACAGTGTTAAATACAAAAATCACATCTTCTGCTTAATCTTCAAAAATCATGAACCCAGATTTTCAGTTCTATGTTGTTTAAAGTTATATCACCATGCTGGGGCCATAGGTCAGAGATCAGAGCGCACTGGCTTAGCATCCCAGTAGGTCCTGGGTTCCAACCCCAGCACTACCTAAACCAGGGTGGTAGCACACGACCCTGGATTGTCAGGACTGACAAGTGGATCTAAGAGTCAGTTCAAGCTCCCTGTTCCCCTCAGGGAGCCCCTCACCCACTGGGCCCCCTCCTGGGACACACTATGTGCAAACCCAGCCACAACACAATAAACATTATGTACTTGTCATTCCTTCCTGCTTTCTCTTTAAAAAAAAAAAAAAAGGAAAGGAAATAAAAGTATATTGCTCTTTCTAGGAAGTTAAACAGTAAGGAAAAGAAGGAGGTTCAAGGATCAAAAACCTTTCTGGTTCCTCAGTACATATGCCCACTGACTCAGGAACTCCAGTTATAGAAATGTTTTATATATTTTTACATACATTTACATTTACAGGTGTATGTGTATATTTGCACAAGTGTGCGCGTGAACTGCTATTATTAGTGTATCATTTATATCCATAAAAACTGGGTACAAGCTAAATGTCTGTGAGCTACTTAAATATACTTTTTGCATAAGATATCAGTTTTAAAAAGTCTACCATGTCCTGACATGATAAATATGTCAATAATAACCCAAGTGGAAAAAGCAAACTGTAGAACAACTTTAAAGATACACAATGAAATTTTTCTGATAAAGTATCCACAGAAAAGATACCAAGAGTCCAAGTAAAGAGAAACTTATCTCTGCACATTTGTCTGCATTACTTGGATTTTCTAACAAGCAAAAAACATTTTGTAGTTTCTTTTGTAATTAAACATAAACCATAAACTGGAAAATCCAAATAATTATATCGGAGGGGGGAAACCAGGATACGCATATCATAAATGGAGACTTATTATTTGCAGAGCCCAAGTAAAAATTCCTTATGTCCCCGGGCTTAGGATCAGCGCTCCCCTGGATGTCTGTCCGGAAAGACACATGGCACAGTTACTTGCCTCAAGCCCTTGGTGTCAGGTCTCCCGCGAGAAGCCCGAGCCTGATCGGCTTGTGGCACCGGACGCAGCCCCAGGAGCGCACGGATCCTCCACGGAGCCAGAGCCCAAGCAGCCGGCGCCGCAGTCCCGCAGCCAGAGTCTGCAGTGCAGCCGGACAGCGCCGGCTACCCAGTCCGGCCCGCCGCGCCGGCCCCCGCCCCGCCCCGCCCCGGCCCTCCACGCCCCGCCCCGCCACGCCCCCGCCACCACGCTTTCGTTTTCCCCTGAATCCAAAGGAAAGTGAAACTCAGCGCCACGGGGTCCCCACGCGTGCTCAGCCTCAGCCCGCCTCCCGCCTCCCGCAGGCGCGCACCTTGCATCTGAAATATCAAGATCGTTGCCATTCGGATGCGCCTGACAACCATTTATAATACCATTTCGTGGTATAAATGTCAGCGGGTTTCTTTCTTTCCTCTCTCTCTCTCTCTCTCTCTCTCTCTCTTTCCACACGGTGGTGTAATTCCTTAAATCGGTTTCAGAACATCAGCCGCGGATGTTCCTCGGGCTGAACTGTGTAGCTCTTTAACATTTAATAAGTCTCAGTTGTTTGTCAGGCCACCTTCAGGCTCTGAACCTAATTTTATCTAGACAGGAACCTCTTCTGGCTCTATTTTTAATACCAGCTTTATAAGACAAAATGTTAGATTTCAAAGATTTCCAAGGTGGCAAGATTGTAAGTGGCGAGGTCAAGATTCTCTGCTATATGTTTTTTTTTTGTTTTGTTTTGTTTTGTTTTTTATTTGAGTGGGGAAGAGGGAGAGAATGGGGTGGAGGTCAGAGGACAACTCTTCAGAACCCAGTCCTCTCCTATTCTGTGGACTTCCAGGGATGGAACTCAGAACTCCCAAGTTTGCAAGCCAGAGCCTCCAACCCTAAGGACAAGATTCTGACTAATTCCACCCTTCATGGAAAATAATTAGCATAGCGGGTAGGTGTGAAAATGAAAACAGGAAAATGAACTTGCTAAGGAGGAACCTGGTTTAAAGGCTCTGGGGCATGCATACATGAAATACTTGTTAATGTTTTGCAGATGTGTGATGATTCCAGAAAGCAGAAGGCAGAGGACAGATGCTGGATAGGATGAAATGTACAGGCCTTTCTGAGAGTGTCCTTCCACCACTGGACGTATATGACAGTGAGACTCCCCCAACTCAGAGAGCCCCCAGAACCTTATGAGTTCCAATAACTCTGTATTCTGTCTTTTGTAATGCATGTAACTCATGTCTCCATAATGTGGGAGTGTATGTTAGAAGCATGAGCACATGTGTGCTACATATATACAAGCAGCCATTATAATCTGGTACATCCTTCTATGGAAAGATGTGCCCAGGACAACACAGTCTTTCTTAAAGTTCACATGCATAGTAGACAAACATATTAATTCTTCAATATATTTGCTGACTAATACTCACTTAACTAGTTTCATGTGTCTGTTCAGATATGTCCATAACCAGGAACTTCAAAAAGTGGAGGAGAGCAAGGAGAGGATGTTGCAAAATTTGATAGCTTGCTAATTACGCTGTAAATGTAGACTTCTAGGAAGCAAATCATACTTACTGCCAGTGATTATTGGCAGGTAGCTCCTTATAGTCCATTGTTTGTTTCTGTTTGAATGTTAACCGTTCAGTGGAACTAAGTTATTGGCATTTGCCCTAGTACAGAATGCACAAGGGTCAGTTAGTCTTGGGACTGGAGACACTTACACAATGTGAGGACCCATTGTAATTCTGACTGGGGCTCTTCCTCTTGTCCCACCCCCTTCCAGAACAATTCAGGCCTAGAACTATTAGGCGTGTCTGGAAAAGTAGGGATCCATTAGTGGAACTCCACGGTGACTCAGGAGATGCCAGGGCACTGCCCCACATGGGTGTTAGAACCTGCATGGGGTGGGAATCCACCCACATATAGAGCAAGTGTAGCCTGCCTGGGATGTAGTGGGGGATTCCACGTGGTAAAGCAATGCCAGTGAGGTAATGTATCCATGCAGGACAATACTAGTAGAGATGAGAGATTGGTTATGCCCAGAAGGGTGAGAGAATAACCAAGATCCAGAGTTTTAGAACTGGCACCAAGCTTGAAATTGTCAGGAAACAACTGAAAATAAAGAATGGAAGACAAGCCTTGCATCATTAAATGGGAGGGGGGGTGTCTATATGGATCAATGATTTCTGATGGGCATTTGGACAGAGAGGTGTTCATGCGCATATGCACATACATCCCCACCTTGGACACTGAAAGGACTGTATTCAGTCACTCTCCCAAGGCATATCTAGCACCCAGATCTGGCTTACAGTTGCCATTCTCAAAGAAAAGGAACTACAATTGCCTAGAGAAATAGTGTTTCCAGGGCTGGGGCAAAAGAAAGCACAAGAGGAGCTGGGGGGAGAAGTGGTATCTTTTTTTTCTGATAGGAAGCAAAGAAATGCTCAAGAATGGTGTTAGAGGAGGTGTCCAAAACCACCAGAGTCAAGTGGAAGGTGCTAGAAGAGTCTGGAACAAATTAAACATCAAGTTCAATGTGGCAACAGCATTATTGCCACTAAATGATACAGGAAACGATCCCATGTGCCAAGAAACGTTAATAATCAGGTAAACTAAAAGTCCAACAAGGATTAGAATTTGTGTGTATGCACACGCATACACATGCAGATGCACACGCATACACATGCAGATGCACACGCATACACATGCAGATGCACAAAAGGGCACTTGAATATTTGTGCCTATGGAGGCCAAAGGGTGACATCAGAATCATCCTGGATTGTTCTGCCTCCTTATTGCTTTATTTGGATTTACCAGGCTCTGCCTGCCAGGGCTAAAATTGCAGGCTGCTATCATTTCCACCTGTCATTTTTTATGTGGGATCTGGGAATGTGAACTCCAATCTTTTTGCTTTTGAGGCAAAGGCTTTACTCCCTGAGCCATCTCCTTACCCCAAGGGCTAGAATATTTCACTTGGAAGTATTTTCCCCAAAAGTGCTGTTAATTACTAGTAACATTCTACACACAATGATACATTATAGCTGCAAATAATGTAATTACTACAAAAGTAGTTACAAAATGAGAGAGACAAAGTGCCTCCTGGTAACAGTGGCTGTCACTAGCATCAGGACATTCACAGTCATACACCACATTACAGGACACAGCCTCCCTTCTGTGGTTCTCACTCACAAATGAACACACATAGTAACCCAGAGGAGCAGATGTTCTGCAGACTGGCTACTGGACGTCTTTAAACACACCAAGGTCTTAAAAATCAAAGAAAGATCTGAGGATCAGTTCTAGACTGACAGCAACCACAGCCATGATAATAAGCTCCAGGTTCCTAATTGGGTTTTTCTGTTGTAACAGGTGTCATTGCAACAGCTGGTGAAACCTAGATGGAAGTGAACTCACACTAAAGTTATTAGGAAAATGAAACTCACATGGGAAACTTACCGTTGCCAGGCGCGGTGGCATGTGCCTGTAATCACAGCACTTGGGAGACAGAAGAAAAGGGTTTCCTGCACATTCAAAGTAGTAGGGACTACAAAGGGAGCCCCTGTGTCAAAAAAGGAAAGGAGGGAGGGAAGAGAGAAGGAGGGATAGAATGAGGGAGGGAGGAAAGGATAGAAGGAAGGAGGGAGGGAGGAAAGGGAGGAAGGGAGGAAAGGGAGGAAGGGAGGAAACAGAGGAAGGGAGGAAACAGAGGAAGGGAGGAAAGGAAGGGAGGGAGGGAGGAAGGAAGGAAGGAAGGAAGGAAGGAAGGAAGGAAGGAAGGAAGGAAGGAAGGAAGGAAGGAAGGAAGGAAGAAGGAAGGAAACAGTATGTGGAGAAAGAGAGAGAAGGAAAGAAAAGAGAACTGGTAAAAGAGAAAACGTTTTTTGAACATATAGTTGTTCTCATACACTTTAAACTGATTTCAAACATTTAATGTCACAAACTTGTAAGTGGTAGATCATTTTCTGAAAGCTGTTAATAAAATGTTATAATTTTTTGGAAATGTTTTAAAAACTTCTCAATGCCAGGAAGGGGTTTTAACTGAAACCATGTAATACTTGTTTTAAAAGTAAGATGTCTCTGGGGAGCTTTGTCTGCAGCCTGTGTCATATTTCTATTGATTTGGGATCGCTCGTGAGTCACTGAAATTCTCCTCAAAGAATATTTTGCTTTTCCTGCTTTAAAAAAAAAAAAAAACATATTTGAAGTGTGAGACAAGAAGCTCTGCCTGACTGACTGCCTCACTTGAAAGTTCTACCTACAAACTTGGTCACAGAGGGAATAATCTAGTCCCCAATTTGCAAAAGTTCTTCAGAGATGACCTACTTGTCAGTCACCAGAATTAATTCATAGCAATGCTAATGAAGAAGGCAGGGCTTGTGGCGTGGAGTAAGAGCGAGAGAAGTTTGTTGCTATTGTTGTTTTGCTTCTGTTTTAATAAAAGAGCCAACAGCTAGAAAGACTTCAGTACTTCTTCACAAGACTCATTTTTCTGTGCACACTCGTGTCTTCATATGCATGAGTTGCTCTGCCCCTATTTATAGCTTTCCATCTTCTCTGCATTTTGTCAAGATGTTCTTGTCTCCTAGATTATATTGGATGTTGCAAACACTTTCTAGAATAAATAATGAATCGGCTTGAAGTATGTCAGTTGAATCTCCGTGGACAGATCATTCTGGAAAATGCATTCCCTTAAGAAGAGGGCGGTGCTCAGCTAACACAAACTTAAGTTTCACTTTCCTGGCTGAAAGTTCAGTGAGCCACTAGCAAGCAGTTGTTCTTACACAAAGCACCTGTCACTGTTCCAACTGGTCTCTGGCAGAGCCATACCTCACAGGAAGACATTTTAACTCACTACTAAGTATTTTATTTTGAAAAATAATTTTATTCATAGTGGAAGATATAAAAATGTATCAAAAACCCCAAAACAGTTTCACTCATTAATATTTTGACACAATTGTCTTACTGTTTTTCAATCTCATATATATCATTCACAATATTCACACAACACACACACACGCGCACGCAACTATATGTTGCCTCTTTCTTTCTTTTTGCTGCATTATTTATGATGCTCCAGAGTCAAAATGCCTTGCCTCATAAACAGTAGAAGGATCTGAGTCCAGATCCCAGATCCCATGTAAAAATGTCAGGGAGAAATGGCGGTGGCCTGCACTTCCAGCCTTGGTGGACAGACCTGGGAAATCCCAGAACAAAGCAAAAGGAAAAACAATCTAGTATGATTCCCAAAGTCGCCCTTGGCCCTCTACAAGGATAACAGTGCCCTCTGATACACACCACACACACACACACACACACACACACACACACACACACACTTAAAGAAACATCTTCAGCCCTCAATAAGTCACTGTGTATTGCCTATAATCAAAGATCATTCATTACAAACCATATGGCACCATTTTCACCAAATTTAGAAAATATAATGCTGGTACAATTCTCTAAAATATATAGTTAATATTTACACACTTGGCCTATTCAATGAATCACCTCCTTCATTTAGGTTTTTCAGTATTATTGCACTACGTTTCCATTTTCATTATTATTTCAGTAGGTTTTCATTATCACCTCATGTTGGGATTCTGTGGAGTCTGCTTCTTGTTCTCACAGTACTGTCTATGCCACTCAGCCCAAGTGTGCACGCAGCCTAAGACAAGCTATCCCCCCACACCAGAAAGAATCAGCACCTTCCTTTAGCCCTGTCTGTGTCCTTCCTACTCCACCTCCTTACGTTACCATTTACTTTTTAAACAGACCAAAACTTTATTATTTCACAAGACTTAAGATAGGAGAGGATACCTTACTTTTTGTTGTGTAGGGGGGCTCAGGGGATAAGCCTCTGCCATCCAGGCGGAGGGTCCTGACCTAGACCCTAGACCCCCCATATGAGCCTGTGAATCCCAGGGCAGAGCAAACAAGGAGGTGGAGGCGGTCCATGGTGGTTCCCGAATTTGTCCGTGGTTCTACACACACATACACACACATACATGCACACACATGCACACACACACAACTGAATAAATAATGAATAATAATAAAAAGTTGTGTAGGAAATAAAATTCTCAAACTACAAGTAGAAATGCATATGTTGCCATTTCAAACGTGCTCTCTAAATGGGGACCAGAGTTTTCTCACTAGCATAATTCTTTAGAGGTTTATTTTGATTATTGAGTATATCAACAGTTTATTCTTTTCATTGCTGGGCAGTGTTCTATAGGAAGTACATGCCAATAGTTTGTTTGGCAATTTGTTGAAGAATATGAGTTATTTCCATTTTTATTCATTACTATTATTTAAGATTCTGCATGGAGACTTTTTTCTGGAATGATTTCCTAAGTGTTCAACTTCTGGATGTTAGGTATCTGCATGCTGATTGATTTTTTTTTTTTTTTTGAGTGTCAAATCCTAGCATTCAGTGGTGTCGCTATTTCTTAGTTAAGCCATTCCTCTAGAATCAGCAGTAGTGTGTAAATGCAGCTCAACACTGTTGCCTGAGGACTTCCCCACTTAGAGACTTCCACTGGGGTAAAGCCAAGTCCTTAATTATGCCACAGGGAAAAATAGTTAAGACAGAGGGAAGCAAAATTAACTAATTTATTAACCAGAGATAGTAATAAAGGAGAATACACCTCTAAGACTTAGGTGAAAGCCAAAAAAGAGAGCAAGATTTAGGTGTTTGTGTGAGTGAGAAAGAGATTCTGTATCTTCTAAGTAACATTGCTCAAAGATGTAATTTACAACAAGATTTAAAGATTAAGCAAAAGTTTGAAATTAGATGGCTTATTTATTTTTCTTAAAGACTTCCCTGTATAAATGCAACTGTAATGTAGTCAAATTCACAGCCATAAATCTCTTCCCCTAGACCATCATAATTTATATTCACTTGTTATTTTGAGCATTTTAATTTGAGATGTCATAGGAGAACATGGTAGTTATCTCTGCTACGATCTTGGTTTTATCAGTTGGGTTGAAGTTTCTTGGTTCTCTGCCAATAGGAACTGCAACCTAAATGGGAAGGAATTTCTTTCCTTTCTTCTTTCTCCTTTCATTTCTCCTGTCTTTTTTTCCTCCGAGACTTTGGCCCCATGGTTGAAGATGTGTTTTCTGAAACTTTAGGCTGACTAGAGATGAGGACCTTGCCTGTCCAGATGGAAAGATTCAACCAGCCCCACGTGAGCAGGAAGTGGGTGTCTGAGCCTGGCAATCTGAGAACCATCTTGTAGGAATCTAATGACCAGAGACCATCATTTAAAACGCCAGACTGTGCTGACAGCCAGACACGCAGCATTGCAGGACCTAATCCTAGGATTAACTCTAAAAAACAGAATAATCTTGTTTCTCATAGGGCTTCTGAGAACCCCAGTGTCAAATCACTTTGATGGTTAGATACCAAAACTATGGCAAAAAAGAGAAAGAACAATTTTGTGAAAGAATTTAAAAAGGGGAGGGGGGGACAAGCCATGCAACAGTGAGAAGCTGTAATCACTACACAGACATAATTGCATTTACAGTCTCAAAGAGATGCAACAAAGAATCAAGCTCAATGTCAAGTAAGGTTCCTCTTACTGATGGCTTTAGAAACGAAACTCACAGGTATAAGAAGCTATGGTGTCTTTTTGCTCTTATTGGAAATGACATTTTAATTCAGACATTAGAAATTATTCTAGAGAATACCTTCTTTTATTTTATTTTACTTATGAGAGAGAGAGAGAGAAACACTCTGCACCAAGTGGTCTCCAGGGAAGCTAACTCTGGTTGCCAGGCTTATAAACAAGCACTGAGCTGTCTTACCAACCCAAGATAGTTTTGTTCCCACCACTACCACTGGGTGGAGTAGGCCTGCGTCTGCTCAAGAAGGCATCAGCAAACATTACCTCTGAGTAATGTGATGGGTGAGACAGTTCAGTGGGTAAGTGCTTGCTTGCGATCTGGGAGTCCAATCCCTGGAAGCCACCATGGCAGGACAGAGCTTCTGAGAGCTGACCTCTGACCTCAAACCATATGCCATGGCATGAATATGATATTCTCTCTCTCTCTCTCCCTCTCTCTCTCTCTTTTAAATAAATAGTATATTTAAACTTTTTTTAAAGATCTAAGTAAACTTTAATTTCCTGTTGTTGTTGTAACCACAAATGGAACCAATGGCTAGAATAGTTAGTGTTTCTCTTTCCAGGGAACACGAGTCATGAAGTTCTTTAATAATTTTCTACTGATCTGTTTGCAACTATAGAATCTTACATTTCCTTTGAGTCCTCTGGACATTTTTAGTGTATCTACATCTGTTTCTTCTTCATTCCTGTACAGATGGCCTTCACCTTTAGCTCTAGACAAGCGTTATCAGAGACATTTCTCAAACGTCCTCTCCCAGCATGGCTGTAGCTATGATTGCTTGTAAACATCTTAGCCAGCTATGTGCTATAAAGACTGGTTGGGCAAACATAATACAAAATACCAAAGACCCTACAATATTCATCCAGAGCTGGGCTAGCCAAATCTCTCCCCCATCCTAAAGCTTAGGGAACTTTGAGGAAGAGGAGGCGGTAAGACTGTAAGAGCCTAAAGATGGGGAGGTCCTCTGCTGAACAAGACACTTCACTCAAGACAGGGCTATAGCAGCCAGGAACTCACTGCAGTGAATTTAGATCTTACCAGACCTGTACAATAGCTGATGTGTCAACATATCTCCATGAACTAGCAAGGATATCATAGGAGATGGTGCCAGGCAGCAGGATCCTTAGGGGCAAGGGGTTAGACAAGTTTAGGGAAGTAACCATTATTAGTGGACGGCCCAAGGAGGGACCCCCAGATCTGCCACAAAGACCTGAACTCCCACAGGAGTAGACAATACAGAGGGAATCTTGGGGCCCATATAAGGAGGATGAGGAAGCAAGTTGAATATACCAAGAGAGGGGAGGGAATGAAGGGGGAGAAAAGAAGGAAAGGAGGAAAGAGAGGGAAAGGGAAGGAGGAGGGAAAGGGAGGGGTATAGCGAGGATAATTATTCATTGAACTTATAACTAGGAAAAAAATTTAAAATAAATAAAAATTAATTAAAAAATAAAGTCTGGCTGGGGATGGAAGCTATCTGGGAAAAATCCCCTAACATTTTGGTAACGATTCCCCACTGATACTTCTTGCTTTCTGTCACATATAGTTCAAAAGGGCTTTTAATTTATTTGGTTGGTTGGTTGATTTTTTTTCAAGTCATGAATTCCTAAGGCTGGTAACAGTAATGCCTTTAGCTTTGACTAGGAAATAGTATCAACATCATTTACTACATAAATTCATTTAGAAAAACTTCAAAGTATTGATTAAAGCAGAGAATAAAATGTGTTTTTGTAAAAAAAAAAAAAAAAAAAAAAGCTATTTTTTGTACCTCTCACATCAAGAGTTATACTTGAGGCTCCCAGTCACTTGGAGGGGCATCTTTGGGGGACCCTGGGCACTTTAGTCCAGGGCAGCCATCATTGGAGCAGCGGCCTGTCTCCCTGCAGGGAATGGGACCTTCTTACAGTGGTCTTCCTCATGGTAGAGACAGCAAAGCCCTGGCTCTTTAGAATCCCACCGAAGGCCATTTTTCCTTCCCAGGGTCCCTGTTTCCCACAGTCCCCAGTAAGATGAGCACCTTTGACATAATCTTTCTTTGAACTAGGGCTTCTAAGATCAGAGACACAGAAGACCTGAGAGGAGAAAGGGTGCCATTCCCCAGGGGTGAAATTATTGACTGAACTTATTCTTCTCGGATGTGTTCTCTTCCCCTGGGCCTTTGGAGCTGTCTCTCTTCTATCTCTTTGGAGAAAATTCCAGATTTAAACATTGATTTAGGGTCTGCTTGTGCAGCTTCTTTCTGATGTAACCATCCCAACAGGAGAGATGATAACTTTTAAAAGAGAGATTTTTGCTACTGGTCTATTGAAACAATGCACCCTAAAGAATTTAAATTTCTGGCTAAAGAGGCACCTCAGGAATTAAGAATCTGCATCACAAGCAGAAGGTCCTGAGTTTGGATCCCAGGTCCCACAAAAAAAAAATAAATAAATTTCTCCAGGAACCCTATTCTGGGAGTCAGGGAAAAGAGAGGCTGGACTGGGCCTCTCAGGAAAAGATTCCAGTCACCACCTTGCAAGACTAACTGGACCATACGCAATGCTCTGGATGATGGACAGGCCCAGGCCTGGCCAGAACTGCTGAGATAGGTTCTTCTTGCTTTTTATTTAAGCCTCACCCACATATCCACATGCTCAAGGTGGATTTGGGGGTCACTGGACCCTTGCATCCTTTGTCTTCCAAATGTGGCCACTTGAAAAAATTGTCTCTCTGTGTTTGTCTCCTTAATTGGTCTATTACAGATGGTGGATGAGACTATGTTGTTGGAACAGTCCATGCTCAAGCCGTATTGTGTAATCAGACTGAGCGATAAAATAAATACCCAGCAAAGTTTAATTTTGTCTTTTTTAGGTAAACTTCATTATGTATCATAAATATACACACATACACACATGCACACACACATGCATACACACATAGACAAGACCATCTTTAGGTTTTATCCCTTGCAAACCTTGCAATTCACCTAGACCTTCTGCCCAAGTTCTCTAGCTTTTGTCCTCACTCCTTTCTATTTGTTTGGAAACAATCCCTGGCTTTTAGAACAAAACTGCTTTATAATGCAAAATCTTTTTCAACTAAAAGCATTTCCTTTTCTCTTTTAACTCCTTAACCAAAATTTTATCTCATGCCTATAACTGTTCACATCTCCCATACTTCATGGCTATTTTGGCTTTTTGTAAAATAAAATGTTTGAATAAAAATATTTTTTCTGGCTGGTAGAATAACTCTTTGCATTTTAATAAAAACCCAGGAAGCTATATTTGAGCTAAAAAAAAAAAAACAAAAAACATAGCACTGTATCTAAAATCCGATAGTTACAAATATAAGCATGGCTAAGCATATGTTAACAGTCCTGCAGATTACCTTAATTTGTTAGAAATTTAAGTCCTATGAACTAAAGGAATTGGGGACAATTTTATGTGAACTCTCATTTATTTATGAGACAATTTGAGTAAAACTCTTTGGGAAGAGGGGGCGCGGCGGAGCCGGCGGCCAGGATCGCTCGCTGCCTCGGGCAGGCTCGCGGGAGGAGGCGGCTCCACCCCGCCCGGGGCGCCCCGGCCCGCGCTCCGCCCGCGCGATGCGCTTCACGCAGCGGGAGCTGGTGCAGTGACTGGGCTTCGTCACTTTCGAGATCTTCGCGCACCTGCTGACCCTGCTGGCGTTCTCCGTGCTGCTGGGGCTGCGAGCGGACGGCCTGGCCCCGGGCCTGTCCTGGTGGAACGTGTTCGTGCCCTTCTTCGCCGCCGACGGGCTCAGCATCTACTTTACCACCATCGTGTCGGTACGCCTCTTCCAAGACCGGGAGCAGCGGCTGGCCGTGCTGCGCCTCTTCTGGGTCCTCGCGGTGCTCAGCCTCAAGTTCGTCTTTGAGATGCTGCTTTGCCAGAAGCTGGTGGAGCAGACGCGAGAGCTCTGGTTCGGTCTGATCACGTCTCCGGTCTTTATTCTCTTGCAGCTGCTCATGATCCGCGCTTGTGGCGTCAACTTGTCTTATACAGGGTCCCGAGGAGGAACACGGAACAGCTGGAAGGCTGAACTTCACGCCCTGTGCAGGCCCTACATGGAAGAGAGATCTTGGGATGCAGGCAGTGCCTGCTTTCCAGGATCCAGTTTTCTCCTCATCAGTCATGTCTGAAATTGTTTCCTCAGCAGGACTGAGAAGTGCAGCCTTGATCCTTGACACATATTTTCCGTTATTCACATTCTGAGTTTCTGTCTTGAATTGAGATCCTGAGAAGGACCCAGGCCGACTGTGCCAAACTCCTCTAACAGTTGTAAAGTACATACAGGTGAAAGGCCTCGATGCACCTGGAGAATTTCCCGTGGGGATGCACTTCTTTACAAAGTGTCTTTCCTTCCATTGATCTCTGAAATATAGTAGAGCTTGTGTCTCCTCTCCTGTAACACGGGGAGAATGGCCCTTTCTTCCTTGCAGCCGAAGAAGAGACAGGTTGAATAAGAAGAGCGTGATTAGGCCCTATCTGGAACCTGAAAAGATTCTGGTCCATAGGCATCGCTTGGCTTCCTGTCTCAGAAGACGGTAGTTTCCTGGATTTTTCCACCACCTTGTGGCAGGCACCATTAGGACATCTGAAACAGACTGACCTTCCTCAGAGACCAAAGACAGGAATGCATGCACGAAGACCAATACACCGGAGCTTGTGAATAGCCTGGGTTGACTGGCCTAAGGTCTTTGGTGTGATGTTAGGTGCCAAGTGAGAACATCTGCTAGTTGAAAAACAAAGTTTTCCTGAAGTCAACAGTGGATCCTGAGACTCTCAATGCTTGAGTCAGGTGAATGGTAACATACTCCTTGGTTCATGGATAACTAGGGTTGCAGGTGGACCAGAAAGTGTGACCAATAGTATGTGTGGTGGGGTCTACCCTGTTTCTTGTTCTAGGATGTAGATAACTTGCTCCCCACCTACCCAGCTGAAAGCAACAGGTTACTTATGCTAGGGAAAAAAAAACTCTTTGGGAAGGAATTTATCATTTAAATATATTGTGTAGCATATATCCAAAGGTAGCACACAGAAATATATAAATATACTATAAGTCAAGATGCTATAACTTTTATGTTGAGTGAAGGATATGTTTACATATCCTTAGTCATAAGACAAAGTAATATGGCATACAATTTTATCAATTTAAAAATGAATACTGGGTGCTGGGGAGAGGGATTACCATACAGACATTAGGAGCTGAGTTACAATCTCCACACACATAAAAAGCCAGGCATGGTGGACATGCCTGTAATCCCACCACTGGAGAGGGCAGAGATTGGTGGATCCCTGGAGTTCATTGAGCAGCCGTCCTCTGTGAATCTGTGAACTCTAGGTTCAGTGAGAGATCCTGCCTCAGAAAATAAGGTGAAGAGCAGTGAAGAAGCCACCCAGCATTGATCACACATACCTTCATACACACGTACACACAAACATGTGCACACACATATTCCGCACCCAAACAAGATGTGAAAAAAAAATAAAATAAAGCAAAGGAGTGCTGCATTTAAATATGTGGCAAAGTGAAGTAAGCAGCATTTATGCAATCAAACTCTAAAACTTTACTTGGTTCACCAGGGTCTCATGAAGCCTAAATAGGCTGCACTATGGATTGAAATGCAAAATCCTCTACACTATAAATCTCACACATACATACATATACAAGACAAGAATGCCAAGTCATAGACATAGGTTAACAGTTTAAAACAACACACAAACTATGTGAAACAGTTATGTGAAAACAATTATTATGAACACAGACTAATGAGAAACTAAAGGAACACAGAGTTCAATTACAGTAAATCAGAGTGCACCTTAAGATATCTGGACCAAACTGGGTTTTCTTGTAGTTGCTACTGTAATTCTGTTTTTTTTTTTTTTAAGTTTTGTATGGAAGCTTCTGGATTCTGTTTTATCCCTAAAAGAAAAATAAAATAAGATAATAAAATAAAATAAAAAGCAGTATCTAAGATCATCCATTTCCTTAGAGTTCCCCTTTAGAGACTCTGGGAGGCTGAAGGTGTTACAAGTCATACCTGAAAAGGGGCTGTCCTGGTGTGTCACATTGTTACTGTGGGAGGGAAGTGAAGATCCGGAAACTTTCAGTATCCATAGAGAGAAGACAAGAATCTTTTCAAGCAAAGAGTTGCCCATTGAAGTGTGTTTTGAAGCCAACAATGTGCTGATTAAGCAGTTAGCTCAGCAGGTAAGACACCTGCTTGCAAATCTGGTGACTGAGTTTAACCCCTGGAAGTCCACATAGTGGAAGGAGAGAAATGATTTCTGAAAGTTGTCCTCTGACCCCCAACTGTGCACCATGGCGCCTCTCTCTCTCTCTCTCTTTCTCTCTCTCTCTCTCTCTCTCCTCCCCCTCCCCCGTATCAATCCAGAGACAATTCATCTCAACAGGGTCTCGGGAGGTTCTACTGCTTTTGAGGTTTGAGACATCCTGGGGATTCATCCTTAAAGTGATATCTTCCCCAGCAAGTTGTGCACTGTTCCATCCAGTCTATCTGATCTAGGAAGGGTTTATAAATCTCTGTCTTCAGTGCCTGAGGCATTCATTAAACACGAAGACAGTTTATGGCCAGAAACAAAAGGAGTAAAAGAAATGAAAGCACAAGCCAGAGAGTAAGGCTGCGATGCAGGTGTTGCAGTTTGCCTGCATTGTTGCTGACAAATTACCACCTAAACAGCCCAAGGGGACAAGGAATTTTGTTCTTTTTTACAATTCCTCGTTATAGATGTTTGTCTGGCTTAGCAGGAGAGCATGCACCAAAGGATGGAGGGAACTTCACATAACAACTAAAAGAAGGATGTTCCTTTCTTGCCAGACCAGCATGTAGCCAAGTATACAGAAGGATGCCACTTCTCACACAGTTGCTTTTTTTTATTCACCTGCCCAGGAATTAGTCCCACCCATCATGAGCTGGGCTTTCCCCATAAACTAGACAATCTCCTGCAGGTTCGTTCTGGGCTTAACTACCAATTTTCTACAGATGTGGCCAGAGCTCAAACCCTCAACTGTCAAATTGACACTTATATGACAGCACATTATATTGTAGGTTGTCAGTAACAGTAAAATTGTAATGCACATGATAGATTGTAATAAGCAGTGTAAGGCTGTAATCCACCTTACATTTTAGATTGTCACATGGAAGTGGCTTGCCTCCTGTGTCCCCCTCCCTTTCCCCAACACACACATATCAGATCTAAGCATGTGTATGTCAAAGTCCTCCAAAATCCTGTCTTGGGTCAGGTCAGCATCTGACTTTGTACAGGCATGAGAGAAAAACAGCAAGCAATTGAAGACATTAAAAAAATTGTGTTAAAAAACTGTTAATTTAAAAAATTAAAAATTAAATTAATTAAAATAAAATTATTAAAAAACTGTTAATTTAAAAAAATTAAAACCACAACTAGAAGGTAAACCATTTCTAACATCTGTATATCATTTCTCATGATATAAAATGCCTGTGGTGGGAACAGTTAGCCAGGAACTCATCCACTGTGAGATTGCTTTGCCCTGCCGGAACCTCTCAACAGGGAATTCCAGCTGACTGCCTTGGGGGCTTCCCCCGTGGGTTTCTGCTGAATGTGTGTGAGCCCCAGAGTTGATGATGTTCCTTTCACTACTGCTTCCCCTTCACTACTTATCCTTTCACTTTTGTTTTTTATCCACTTAATAAACTCGCTAATCAAAACAGAAAGCACAACTGTCCTAGATCATTCTTTCGACTGCACAGGGACTTCCATCAAGCAAAGTCAGATCCGTGATTACATTGCAGAAAATAATTTCAGAGTAAATCACAGTGAAATAAGCTTAATGAGCTTATTAAACAGAGATAAGAAATAGTGCATGCTTCAGACTTAGGCATGGGAGGGGGGGAAGAGAGCGCACCCAAGACGGAATGCAGAGCTCTCAAGAAAGAAGAAAGTCATATTTAGGAGACACTACAAAGGTGGTAAATATAAGATCCTGTGTCTTTTTTCTGTCTCCCCCCACCTTTCTTCTCATGAGGAAGCCAAGACTGATATCAGAAATCATCCTCAGTCATTCTTCTATCTTGCTTTTCTTGAGAGAGGCTCTCTCATCAAGTCCATAGTTTGCTGATGGGCTAGTCTGGGTAGCCAACTTGTTCTGGGGATTCCCAGCCTTGGCTTTCCAAGCCTAAGATTACACATAGACTGCCACGCACCTCTGACATTTTTCATGGGATGTGGGGATCTGAAGTCCAGTTTTTCTCCCGGCATGATGAGCACTGTAATACTCTTGAAGTTGTTCTCTGTCTTCCACATGCATACACACACACACACACACACACACACACACACACACACACACATGTGCATGGATGATAAACAGGAAACCACCCCATTTTTCAGACTGTTAAATGCTGCCTTCTCCTGACTTACTCTCAGCTCTACAGACATGCCGCCACAGACAACCTCCATGAACCTCTATCACTGGACATGGTTGCAGCCTTACTGAATGACAAGAGATGCCCATCCTGTCCCTATGGCTCAGCTTCCTTAACATGCCATCACATTTAGCTTAAAAAGCCCCGTTTTGGTTGCTGCTAGACCCCTTCTGGTTGAACTGCCACCCCTCAATGACTTTAATAAAGGTCAGTGTAGACTGTCGAGGACTGTCTTCATTTTCTTTTCTCTGTCCTGCTCCTTTCTTAGCATGTGCCCTCACACATGAATGCACATGAACACTCATGCATGCACATGCACATACCATGGGCTTATTTATAGTTTGGTCATATTGGTGAGGAACATCTAATTAAGTTTAGGATTTATAGAGAGCTATAGGGAAACAACTATAACATATGAACATTTTATCTATGAGTTGGGCTAACTGTCCTTAACATCCTTTTGTGTTTAAGTCTGTGCACACAGAACTGGTGTCTTAAAGAATCAACATCTTTAAATAGAAAAGAATTGGGGTTTGTGGGGTATCTGATTCCCACCTGCCCCAGACCTGGTGGAGTCCTTGGTCCCTAAGTCCATTCTTCTGATAGGTGGAGAGTGGAAGCCTTTTGGATCTTTCTATGGAGACCAGCTTCAAGCTCCAGATTCCTGCGCTCCTGTTAAACACACTATTACTGTAAGTGAACTAAAGAAGGCAGAGATGGGAGGGGCACACGTGTCTCTTTAGATTGTCTCCTCTCCTATCAGGGCTTCAGTTTGGGGTTGCAGTTAACATAAGTTCTCTCCCACCAAGACTTCAATACAGAATCCCAGTTAATTCAGTTACACTGGAAGCTATCAGAAGGATTTCTCAGGAATTAGGAAGATAGCTAGATTACTAAAGTGCTTGTCAACATGAGGGCTAGTCTGGGTAGCCCATGCGGGTAGCCCATGAGGACATGTGTTCAATACCCTGGGCACATCCGCACAAGCCTCTAATCCCGGTGCTGGGGAGCAGATACAGGGGTTCCCTGATGTTAGCCATAGCCATCATTTTGTAAAGCCTCCACCTTAGTCAAGTGGTCATTTTGTCTTCACTGCCCAGCTTCTCTAGTAACTCCTAGGCAACTCTTTAGCAGTGCCTGAGACTATGAAAGATTAGGATCCCCACCCAGGGGCTTCTTTCCTCTTATGCTCTCAAAGCCCTCAGGTCTATCCACCTGCTTCTCCTCTCTTCCTCCTCTTGCCAGGTTGTATTCTCTCCTCTCTTTCTCTCTCTCTCTCTCCTTTCTGACCTTAAGCTATCTCTCCTGTTCTAATACTCTCCCAACTTAAGACTAAACCATGGCTCCCTTGGTCATCAGGCCTTCAACTCTAAATAAACTTCTGTTTCTTAATCTCTTGTTCATGTCAGTACCTCTTTACTGATGGACCTCCACGTGATTCCCACATATCTAGGAAGTCGCTCCCCATTCTCTCCCCCTCCCCCGAACCTAACACATAGAGCTTGCGGCCAACCACTTTAGCTATTCCCTTATACTCCAGGTTCAGTGACAAACTCTGAAAAAATAAGTTGGAAGAAGACAATAATGAATCAATTAATAGCCAATGAAACAAGTAGTGAAAAACAGAAAAGGAGATTCAATGTGGCTCTGTTGAGAACAGGGATAAGAAGATCCAGTAATACACACCCCCAAGTCCATCTTTGGGGTCCCAACATGAGGTTTTGTTATGGGGACATGAGGAGACCAAAGAAGCAGGACACCAGGACATCAAGGAGTGGAGTGTCTTTGACTGGCCGGAACTCAGAGTGACGCTGTCTGAAGCCCGGAATGACCTGCTTGGTTAAGTCTTGGGTTTTATGCACTATAGTTTCAAGGTGGTTTAGAGAGCACTTAGGGGCCAGGAAGGAAGACTGAAATACAGCGGCAAGTAATTACAGAAGCAGATAGGTGGAGCTAGATGGTGAGCTGACTGTGTGGGGGAGAGGGGTATAGGGTTCATTAAGAGACCTTCCACTATGTGTAAGGTTGACATGTAGTCCATTGATAAAAAGAAGCTAGCATGAGGGAGAGACTTAAGAAATACAAGTCTGAGGAGGCTGGTGACATGGTTAGATGGCTTAAGACGCCATCTAACAAACAGAAGGTCCTGAGTTGAGATCCCAGGGTCCCACGTAAAAATGCCAGGTGGAAATGGTAGTGGCATCCCCCTAGAGCGAAGAGCATGGGAAATCCCAGAACGAAACAAGAAGGAGGTAGAAGCAATCCAGGATGACTTCTGAAGTCACTCTTGATCCTCCACAGGGACATACAGTGCCCTCTGGCGCACACACACGCGCGCACACACACACACACACACACACACACACACACACACACACACACACACTAAATAATTAAAAAAAAGAAAGAAAGAAAGAAACCCAAGTCTATTAGAGCTGAAGGCCTGGTAATCAAGGAGGCCACAGTTTAATCTGAAGGTAGCAGAGCATGGGAACAGAAGAGGTATCTTAAGACCAGAGAGAACAGAGAGAAAATCCGAAGAGGAGGAGGGGAAGGAATCTGTAAAGTCCCCAGGACCAATCTTTTATGGCTAATAAGTTGCTAGGGAAGAAGGACAGGTGCAGCACCGTGGAAAGTGAAAGAATGTCTCTCAAAGACATTACGGCAGAGAGGTGGAGGGTCTAGGGAGACAAGTGGGGAGTGGATTACAATAGCTCCTCTGACTGATTCCTAGAATCTCCACATTCCAGGCAGCCTTTACAAAATGGTTTGGCCGTGGCTAGCACTGATTAAGGAACCCTTTTCTCAGCCCCTTTTGCAATGGTTGCAGGAAAAAGCAGGGTTAGGGCTTCTCTTAACTTTTAACTGCATTTTTTAAGCTGAAGAGAAATTGCTATTTGCCTTTGAGAGGCTAAAAGGCAATGAGGGATGGGAGGCATTGGGACCACAACCTTCCTACAAAAAAGATAAATCTCTTTCTGGAACTTTCTTGTAGAGCCAAAGTGGAAGATGGTGTTTGGGATGCTCTGTCTGACAAAAAAGAAAATTATTTCCTGATTTAAAAAAAAAAAAAAAGCAAGGAAGGCTGAGAGGCATTGTAATCATGAGCTTTCCATGGAAGATAGTGCAGAAACCCACTGATGTCGAACCCACTGGCGTTTTTCTGGAGCCCCCATTGGAATAAGGCCATTGCCTGAGACCATAGGGATTTCTGTTTGGACTGGAAAAGTCTCATCTATTAAACTGTCTCTTTCCAGCCCATGATAAATATCAGGAATATTTGTTTCTCTGGCTGTCAGGCTTGCCATCCAATAATGAGCTAGAAGCTAGAAAAGATTTCTATATCTCTACCTCTCCGTCCTACCAATCAAAAATCCCATGCCCAGATTTGCATGTGGATTCCCAACCCCCTGATTATGAGCAAAGTCTGGTGGCACTGGGCCGCAGCTTCTTACTGCTTGCCACTGGGTGGGAGGTGGTGGGTTACCCCACCTGTTTCCACAAACTGTTCTCTATATTTCTGTCTCTGTGTGTTCTTTTTTCTTCTTTTCATATTTCCCAGACCTGGGGCAGCTTGATGGATCACCATGCTAGACATGATACTTTAAGAATAATGTAAGGAATAATAGCTGGGAGAGACGCACCCTGGGAAGAAATCCCTTTGACTTTCTCCCTCTAGCACAAGCTTTTCCTTCTCCCATCCCCACCTGCAGTTAGCTGCAGTTGCCTTAGTCCATACTACAACGCAGCCAACAGGCTGTCCTAGTTAGACACGGAGGTGTCAACTTGACAGTTGAAGGCTGAGCTCTGGACACATTTACGAAGCCTTAGTAGTTAAGGTAAGCCCTTGAGCAGGCCTGCAAAGATTGTCTGACTGATTTGGGAAGATCCAGCCCATAGTGGGTGGGACCATTCCCTGGGTGGGTGGATAGGATGGTTGGTTCAGTAACATGGCATTCTTCAGCATACTTTGGACAATGAGGTTTGCTCCCCTCTCGGCAGCTCCTATAGATATGTGTGGTTGACTCCCTCAGTTCCTGAGGCTGGTGTGAGCTCTCCTGCCAAGTT
This sequence comes from Typhlomys cinereus, assembly GCA_023101885.1. Taxonomy (NCBI): domain Eukaryota; kingdom Metazoa; phylum Chordata; class Mammalia; order Rodentia; family Platacanthomyidae; genus Typhlomys; species Typhlomys cinereus. Next base: position 8,908,994 of record JALPQD010000040.1, on the reverse strand, counting down.
GGACTAAAAACCGTAACCATGAAATGTAAGAAAGAATAAAAAGCCTCTTGTTCCCCTAAGCTATTTAGTTGTGAATTTACGGGCAACATGCAGGCAAACTGTAACACAGGATGAGTTATGGGTCCTGTCCCTAGTTCTGAGCTTGACTCAGTTATGTGCTCCACCTACAATCCAGCTCTACAATGGGGGTGAACATTTGACTACCCCATCCCATCCCACACACCCTTTCCCATCCCACCTCAACTCCAGGCAGCATGGCAGGGAGAAATGTCACTGTGCACTTGGAAGAAAGAGACAGATGTCAAGCTATTGCTTAGGGCTTGTCACTCCATAGTGTTACTCATCCTATGGCTGGATCTATGCATCCGGTTTGGCCATCTACCCTCACTGATTCAATAAAAATTCAAGCCATCAATGAAAAACAGGTAAAAGAAATGTATTCAATATGGCAATATTGAGAAGAGGTTAATCTGGTTATTTCAAAAGTCCCTTTACAGGCTCTTTGCTGCAGGATTCACATTTTCCAGGGGCAGGAGCTACACCTTCAAGTGTGGTTCCACCCACTACTGTCTTATCCAGCCTCAGCCTCAAAAGTCTCTTCTGCAAGGTAAACTGACGGGTCATTGGAAGAGAGAAATCGCTTTTGAGAGACGCTCCTCCTCTGGCTGGCATCAACCAGTTCCTGTCTGCTCCCAGCTTGGGAGTTCTGGGGAAGTTTCAGATCATCAGAGTCCATTCTTTTGATATTCCCCACAGCCAGAGTGATGGGAGTGGGGGTGGGGACAAGCTCCCTTTGCAACCCATCAGGTTAAAATCCCACAACACTTGACCACTTGAGTGCTGTGGATGACCAGGGCTGGGTCTGCCCTGACTCCAGCCGAAGGTTCACAGATAGATTACCCCTTATAGGCATTCTGGTTGTTCCCAGAAAACTACAGACTGTGTCAGTGCTGCATAGGAGGAGGAGGGGCACTCCAACCAGCAGGCATACAAACCCCATCCTTGCAAGGAAAAAATTTGTAATCCCAGCACTCATGGGGAGAAGCAAGAGGACTAGAAGCTTATTATAGTCACCCTCAGCAACAATATTTCAAGATCAGGTCAACCTAGAATACATGAGAATGTGTCTAAAAAAACATGGTGGATATTGGAAGAATTTACCCTTTAGGCCACGCAATAGTAAGAAAAATTTATTTGACAACTACAACGGCACTTTGAGTGACTCCATTTTTGAGGAGTACCCATTCAGTTAAGATGAGCCAATTTGTGTGTAATTTTCTGGCAAGTGATTCCTGCCATGCAAATGAGGGCAGAGTAAAGTTGGAGATGTAGCTCAGCAGGTAAATGTACTTACTGTTGCAGGGCGACCACCAGGAATGACCACCAGCCCGAGTTAAGCTGAATAGAAAGTCTTTATTTATTGGCTGTCCCAAAGTGCAGTCCCGAAGCATTTCTCAAACAGAGGGGGGAAGGGGGGCTAAACAGAAAAATCACATGGAAAGTCCCCTTGGGTTTTTCTGTTATCTAAGCTAAACTGAATGTTACAGAAACCAAGATAAGTGGTTAGTAGGTGCCACAAGGACATGTAGTGTTTGATAAGGGCAGTTCCAGGGACAGGCATTGCGTCATGGCCTTTAGACCCACATTCCCTTGTGCATTCCCTTGTAAAGAACGGGGTTAAAAACTTTCTACCTCAGCCTGAGTGGGGGTTGAGCCCAGCTTACAAGATGGGCTTCCTTTTGTTCATAGCCCTGTGACATCACCACTGACTTGACAACCTACATTCAGTGCCTGGAGCCCATATGGTAAAAGGAGAAAACTGACTCCCACAAGCTGTCCTCTGTACTCCACATGTGTAGCCCAATGTACAAGTCATCAGCCCTGTGTTAAGGTCTGGGCCTCGGCTTGGTCACCACCCTTAATACATCAATCAAAAAATCAAATGGGCAGTGAAAAGCAAAAAAAGGAAATGTATTCAATATGGTCATATTGGGGAGATATGTCCAAATCTAAACACGAAGGACAAGTTTAAATAGAAGGCAAGAGATGTACGGATAAGCAGTTCTACTCAAAGAGTGGTTCTACCCTCTGTTGGCTGCCTCCAGTCTACCTTTCAAGGTGGTCTAACAATTTCTCAGAGTTGTATGGAATTTTTTTCTGGGAGACAATCCCCCCCTCTGGCTGGCACCAGATCTGACATATTTTCGGTACTATGTAAAGTCTCTCTTTCTGTTAGCCATTGCCATGCCATTTTGTAAAATCTCCTCCAACCTGGCTAGAATGTTATGATTCCCAGAATCCGCCACAGCAGCCTGCTCAGCACTCTTTTTCTCTTTCCCCCGATCCCAGGGCTTTCTTAGGATTTCCTCCCACCATGCTACCCATAGCAGCTCTCTCCCTATCTTCTCTGACTTTAATCATTAGAGAACGCTTCTGTTCTGATACTCTCCCATCTGAAGGCTAAACTATGGTTCCCTTGGCCATCAGATCCTTGGCTCCAATAAAACTTGTATTCTTAGGTCTCTCTCTGTGTTAGCTTCTCTTTATTAATGGACCTCCACACCCACTTTACATGTTGCGAGAGTTCTCTCCATTACTTTCCCCCACCAACCTAACAGTTCCTGATGTGAGATTCCCAAGGGAAATTCCAGGTTCTCCATTGCTTTGATAATCCAATAGCTGGAGTGAGAGGACACAAGCATTCCTTTAGAACCTCTGGTTGGACCAGTTGCATAAACACATAAGATTAAAATTAAAAATAAAGACAGACAATATTAGTCAATGTTCAGTTTGGAATGTACTATATGAGTCCTTATGTATGTAAGTTCCAGTTTTGTATCTGCGTGCAAATGAAAACCATGCAAATAAGGGGCAGTACTGACTGATGGATGTTTGATTTGGTTCTGGTCAGAGGTCCAGATTACACGATGTGTTGTGTAAACTTTTCCTGAGAAGATGAACAAACATATTTGTTAGGTACAAGAGAAGGTATAAGAGAAGGGTGGTTGGTCCATGAACAAAGAAACTAACAATAGCCTTTAGAAACATGAGCTTTATTTGGAAGCTCTTGTGGCTGTGGGAGCCATTATCGGGACTTAAGATGGGGGAGCATGAGAACAGAAGAAATAGCTCACAGAGGGAGAATAAGAAACACAGCTATCATGGGTGTTATGGCAGAAGATAATGCTAAAAACTTCAGGGAAATCTCTCCAAATCTTTTAAAACTTTCAGAATCCTCAGAACTCCTCAGACAAAGGAAACCTCTGACCAGATAGGCTTCCAGAGTACAGTGATAAGTCGCACATTACATGACTAAGCCATCCAGGGTGGGGGTAGTAGACAGAGTTATTTACTCAGTCCCACAGCAACACATTGGACTGTAGGTGCCTCCCTCTTTTAAGATGGGTCTTCCCTGTGGTGAGACTTGTCTCTACTAGAGCTGCATAATGACTGACCATACCAACATGCCCCAAGAACTCAAGAGAGATAAGAACATACAGTGGAAACCTTAGGGACTAGAGCTGGATGATTGAAGGGAAATGCCTCTATTAGTGGAGTGGCCCAAGTTAGTGTATCAGGGTACACTTTCCAAATTTTTACAACCAAGGTCCCTTTATGGTCACCGTGGTTCCCAGACATGACAACCCTGTTATCTGGGCTGAATGAACACCTGTTGCTTACCAATATGAAGGCTAGAAGGAGGGGGAGTGATTCCCTTCTACTATTTCTGGTGGATAGCAGTTTCCTCACCCTAGTTAAAAAGTGGCAATTCCCTAGAAGGACTTATATCCTTATAGCCCTGAGAAGCTTCACTTCCATCCTCACTGCCCTCCTTCCCTAGCAGCTTCCAGCCAAACCCTTAGCAACTGTCTGAGACCACAGAAGATTCCAGCCCCTCCCAGGGTCTCTCCCTCTGCTGTTGTCCATTCGCTCCTCCCACCTCCATGCTATCCTGGCAGCTCTCTCTCCATCCTCTCTGGCTTTAAGCTCTCTCTTTTGCTCTAATGTTCTCCCATCTTGAGGCTAAACTATGGTTCCTTTGGCCACCAGGCCCTCTTATTTCTTGCCTCTGCTTCGTGCTAGCTTCTCTTTACTCGTGGACTTCCATGTGGTTCAGAGTTTCTCTCCCTTCCTTTCTCCTGCCCACCTCATGGAAAGAAAGGAAAGGAAACACTTCTGAAAAATCACAAGTTGGAAGAGTCGATATTGTTAATGTTCATACTTTCCAAAGTAATCTATAAATCCAATAGACAAAACCTATCAAAATATCAATTACATTCTTCATAAGACTAGGAAACACACCCCTTAAAACTTGCATGGAACTAAGAGAGTAATTTAATTTCTGTTGTCAGCTAGCACAGGTAGGAATTTCCCAGTCCTGTGGGAACCATGCTCACTGCCCTCCGGTCTGTACCGCACTTTCTCAGTAATTCCTGGGACACTCATTGCAGTGCATAGACTATACAAGATTGTGGTTCCACCTGTCACTCTCTATTCTTCTGGCTTTCTGGTCATGCTGTCCCAGAACAGCCACTCTGTCCTCTCCTAGCCAGGTGCTCATGGCAGCTCTCTCCCTGTTCTCTGATCGTAAGCGAGCACCTTTGCTCTAATGCTCTCCCACCTTAAGGCTGTGTGGCTTCCTCCCTGCCTCTCCTGGATCCAGATTCCAAGGGTTTCTTCTCTCTTCTCTCAGTTTCAATAAAATCCCTACTTGTAGCTACCAATGTATTCTGGTCTCAATCTTCGATTCCAGAGCACAAGAACCCCCAAGAAACAGTAACCCCACAACAGAACCATACAAACCCCTGAATTAGCCAATGCAACATGAAGCAGAAATAACAAAACAGAGATAATGACTTTAAACACACTGCAAAGCAGAGTAGGGGAGACACACAGTACTACAAAACAGACACACAGGCCAAGGGCACAGAGAAGGCCTAAGACAACCACACTGGTACAGCTAACTGATTTGTGGCAAAGCTTTTAGAATATGCATGGGGAAAAGGTAGTCTCTTCAGTAAATGGTGTTGAGAAAAACATGATTTCTATAGGTTAAAGAATGAAATTAGACTCTCTCACCAGTTACAAAACATCAACTCAAAATAACTAAAGAATTAAAGGTAAAATTTGCAGCTACTAGAAGAAAATAGGGGAAAGAAACACTTCAGGACAATTGCGACAGGCATGGCTTTTTCTTTTTTACACAAAAGCTCAAGAAACAAAAGCAAAAATAGAAGAAAACATATCAGATAATAGAAAATAAAAAACTTCTGCACAGCAAAGAAAACAACAGAATGAAGACATCCTAAAATGCAGAAAACATTTACAAACCATGTATTAACAAGGAGTTAGTAACTAAATTATGTAAGGAGTTCACAAGAATTTTTAAAAATAGTTTCTGAAAAAAACTATTTTTGAAACAGACAATAAAGACTTCTCAGAGTAGATATAGTCAGCAGTTAAATGGAAAAAAAAACCGCTAAACATCACTACTTTTCAGGGAAATTCTAATCAAATCCCCAAGGAGATACCTCATTCCTATTGGAATGGCTACTAGTAACGAAACATAAAGCAGTTGTTGGCAAAGATGTGAACAAAGGGGAAATATCTACACACTGCTGCCTAGAATATAAATTAGTTCAGTCAGTATGTAAATAGTATGCAAGTTCCTCAAAAAAATAAGACTAGTAGAATCCCACAGTCCCACTATTAGACATATACTTTAGAAATCCGTATGTCACAGAAATATGTGCACTCCCATGTTTACTGCAGAAAATTCAAAATGGCCAAGAAATGGACATGACTCCAGGGTCATCAACTGTTAATGCAGCAAACAGAGCTAAGATTGTAAAATAAAGAACAGACAGAAAACTCTTATAAGAATATCAAAAAACTTTTTTTTCAAAGAGTATGAACACCAGGTTGGAGAGATGGTTCAGGGGTTAAGATTCTGCCTCCCGGGCTGGAGAGGTGGCTCAGGGGTTAAGCCTCCGCCTTGCAGACGGAAGGTCCCGAGTTCGGATCCCAGATCCCACGTATAGACGCCAGACCGAAGCGGGGGCGGCCTGCGCTTCTGGTCCTGGTAGGGCGGAGCCTGTGAATCCCAGGGCAGAAGGAGGTGGAGGCGTCCATGGTGGTTCCCGAATTCGTCCGTGGTTCTACACATACACAGACACACACATACACACACACACAGACACACGCGCGCGCACATACACACAGTTGAATAAATAATAATAAAAAAAATTAAAAAAAAAAAGATTCTGCCTCCCAAGCAGAAGGTTGTGAGTTTGGATCCCAGGTCCCATGTAAAAATATTAGGAGGAAATGATGGCGGCCTATACTTCCAGTCCTGGTGGATGGAGCCTGGGAAATCCCAGAGCAAATCATAAAGGAGGTAGAACCAATCCAGGATGATTCCCAAAGTTCACCCTTGGTCCTTTGCAGGAACACACAGTGCCCTCTGATACACACATACACACACACACACACACACACACACACACACACACACACACACAATAAATAGAGGGAGATAAAGAGAAAGGAGAAAGAGAAAGAGAGAAAGAAAGAAAGAAAGAGAGAGAGAGAGAGGAAGGAAGGAAGGAAGGAAAAGGAAAGAAAGAAAGAAAGAAAGAAAGAAAGAAAGAAAGAAAGAAAGAAAGAAAGAAAGAAAGAAAGAAAGAAAGAAAGAAAGAAAGAAAGAGAAAAAGAAAAAGAAAGAAAGAGTGAATACCCTACTACCCAGGGGAACATAGAGGAAGATAGGGTACAACAGAAAATGCCTACTTATGCTCATATCAGAAGCCATAGGCAATTAAATAAAATTCCTCATGCCAGGTATGTGATACCTAATAAGCTGTTGGTCACAGAGGTATCAAACACGTGCAAAAAAAATAGACTTTTGCCATTGCTATTGGTTATCCTCCAGAAACTGACAGTAAGACCTTATTGTTGAAGATACTACCTGTTGCAGTTCACCTGCATGGTTGCTGATAAATGACCATCAAATGGCTTAAGGGAACAAGGGTTTATTCTCTCTTACGACAATCCGGTTACAGTTCTCAGTCCAGCTTAACGAAAGAGCACACACCAACACCAAGGCCAAGGGAACTGGCCACATCATCACTGCATAACAGCTGAGAGATGGACAATCCTTGCTTGCCAGACCAGCATGTCTGGCCAAGTATACAGAAGGATGCCCACTCTCTCAACCAGCTCTCTGTGATTTATCCAGGGCCTAATCCCACCCACCATGGACTGGGCCTTCCCCATCAGCTAGACAATATCCTGCAGGTTTGCTCTGGCCCTAACTCAATCATCAACTCTACAACTGTGTCCAGAGCTCAAACCCTCAAAAGTCAAGTTGACACCTGTACTTAATTATGACATTACCCATGTTGATTATGGGGGGGAGCGCTAGAACTATCTAGAAGCTTCCTCCTTTCTGGCTAGCTTTCATAGTACCAAAAAGTACTATGCACACTGCTGGGGTGAAAAACAATCAACAGTCTCATCAACCTGTGAAAGCTGCCATCTACAATGACAACCACCTTGGCAAGAGGTGACCATCAATGCAATAATGGCATGTGGCATGAATGTCAAAGGTACAACCAACTGCTTTCTCTTGGATTCGAGGCCCAATTTTCAGAAGGGATCACATTTCTGGTACTGCAAACCAAGACAAGAACCTGTGGAGCGGGAGATCATAGGCTCTGTGACAGGATACAAACTATTAAAAGTTTGGCTACAAAAGATACTGTAGCAAACTTCCTTTTAAACATTTATTATTATACCCATAGATGGGAAGACCACTCAATCTAGAAGCTTCCTTTTGTAATGGAAGGAGTTTCTTGCAGAAAATTACAACTGTTTAAAGTGCAGAAAATAAGACTGCAGGTTGCTTGGTCCTAAACAGGACATCTAAAGCACCCTCAGCACAAAGCTCAGGGAACATCACAGCAGAAGAGTGCAGTAAGATTTTAAGAACCTGAAAGGAGAAAGAGGTGCTGTCAGATATCTTTGTGTTGTGGTTTTCTGGGGTCCCATGTGTCTCCAAGTTCTTGTATTTTGGAGAGTGTATTATAATACAGACTTCAAATAAGCATACAGATGCACTGATGGAACTGGAAAAATTAAGCTTAATGAAGTCAGCCATACATAGAAAGACAAATACCATATGATTTTGCTCAGAACACCTGACTTCCTAGATATGAAACATAGTTATCAGGAAGGAGAGAGAAGAACGATTTTTCAATGGTACTGAGGCAGACAAGCATAGGGAATAGCGTAGGAATCTGGAACTTCCATTTGATCTGGAATGAACACTACACACACACACACACACACACACACACTTCTTACAATGCACTTGGCAGCTTAGATCCTTTACTTTCGGTTACTATACTTACACATCCCTTTCAAAACAATGCACCTATCAAACTCAGAATCTCTAATTGCATCAGGTTATACCTTTCTCTAAACAATTGAATAGGTCTCTCCTCACCTGGTAACCAACAAACTGACTTTCTTTTCAAACATATTCCCACTACATCCAGGTAGAAAACAATGGGAGAGCTAATCTGGTTTGAAATGTGTAGCAGTTCACCTGCATTGTTGCTGGTTAAAATCACCATTAAATGGCTTAAAGGAACAAAGAGTTTTATTTTCTTACGATGATAGTCCAGTTACAGTTCTTATTCCAGTTGGCAGGAGAGAATGCACCATCATCAAAAGCCAAGGGAACGGGACATACCATACCCACATAATGGCTGAGAGAGGGACAATCCTTACTTGCCAAACCAGCATGTCTGGCCAAGTGTACAGAAGAATGCCCCCTTTCTCAAACAGCTCCCTCCATTTTATTCACCTGCCCAGGGTCTAGAGGTGGGCCTTCCCCATCCACTAGACAATATCTTGCAGATTTGTTCTGGGCTTAGCTCAATTACTAATTTTTTAAAAATGAGCCCAGAACTCAAACTCTCAACTCTCAAGTTGACACCTGTATCTAAAAATATGACAGGTATTATGGGATGAAAATTACTTAAATTCATTGTTTTCATGTAGGAAACTCATAGAATTTTTTTAAAATCAGGATTAGTTGAGGCTGATGTTTTCCAGTCTCTATAAACCACTGGTTCTTTTTAGTGGTGAATGAGGTACAGGCAGGCCTGGGTTATAGGTAGAATATAAGTGAGAACAAGTTTCTATTAGAGGAAGTACAGTTTCAAAGATAAAGGAAATCACAGAAACCTGCCTTGTGAAGACTATTCCCAATACTGACTGCTGTCACAATACCATGAGTTAAATGACTCTAAATATCAGGTTTCCAGTTTCCAAGGATGATGGAACTATTTCTATTCTCAGATACTCATATCTCAACTATACGTTTGACTGCCAAGTTACAATCTTCATTAGATAGAATGCTATCTACCAAGTCAAGGCCATTTCTTCCAACTGAATTTTCCATCTATTCCTTAAGTAATAGCAGCAGTAACTGGCTCATTGACAATCCTGAGACATTCAACCACATTGTAATAACTTTAAGCATAAACTGAAAGAAGATATCAGTGGAAATAAGTTGTTGCCCACATATTACTTATGAGCATGCCAAGACTCATCTCTTTTCCAGCATCCAAGCCAAGGTTGATTAAGATTGAGTCTCTAAAGAAAGGAAATGACATCCACATCCATATCCTCAAGCTTCAGAAAGTTCTATGAGACTTCTTCAATGGAAAAAAAAACTTCTGTGGCCTGAGAAATGGCTCACTGGATAAAGTGCACATGAGTGTGAGGTCTTGAATTCAAATTCACCTAAAGCTAAGTGCAGTAGTGCATCTGTAATCCTCCTGATGTGAGATGGGAGGCATCAACAGGATACCCAGACTTCTCGGGAGAGCTAACCTGATGTTCAAGCACAGCAGTAAACAACAAAGAAACTCTGCCTTTAACAAGAGAGAAGATGAGGGACCAGCACCTGAGGTTATCCTCTAACCTCTATAAGTGTGCCTGCACACACATACACATCATGTGAACATCACACACACGATGCACCCACATCATATACACAACACACATCCATCATACATACACATCATAAACACATATTACACACACCCACACATCACACAAACATTTCATGCACACACTCAAAAAATCAAACAAGACCATCAATGAAGCTTTGACTTGTGGTATAGCATTCCCAACAGGCATCTGTTCCAAAGATAAATTTGAAAATGTTTAAGATTTGTTATTCTTGAATACATTCTTCTGTCCCCAAGTCTGGAGCTATTGGAGGAGTCACTGCTGTCTCCATCAAATACATTACTACATCCCCACCATGCAGACCCAGACTTTCACTGCCTTCTGGGCAACTGGACTAGAGTGTTGGGGCTTACTCAGGTTTGTGAAGGAAATTCATGAATGGGCTATGGCCAAGGATGGCAACCTGCTAGGCGAGTATGAACTCATTATCTGCACCCCTGGTATTCAGATAAAAATTACATTTTTTAAAAAAACCGGGATCTCACTATGCACCCCTGGCTGGCCTCAAATTCCCTCTGCAGCCCATGCTGGCCTGCAACATACCTTCTTCCTGCCTTAGTCTCTTGAATGCTAGATTACATGAGTGCTACAGTTACAGTGGCCTGGCTAGTTACTTTTTGATACTAATGCCAACTGTACCACAATATCTGTGCTATGGATAACAGTATAGGAAAAAAGAAGTTTACTGTCACATATATCAAAGTTAACTCACACAATGAAGAAATTAAGCATATGGTCCAGGAAGCTGAGAAGTTCCAAGCAGAAAACATGAAGTGGAAGAACAAAGTATCTTCTAGGGATTTGCTTAAATATCATGCATTCAACATGAAAATTAGAAATGCAAGATCAGCAACGAGGACAAATGGGAGGCTCCTTTTTTAATTATTTAATTGACATGTTTAATTTACCATGCACAACATATTATTGTGTTTTACACACATACTATAGAATGGATAGCTGTAGCTAATATGTTAAGAATATTCTTGTCATTCAATGATAAGAGTATTTTTCATCCACTCTCAGTATTTTTCAAGAATAAGAACAAAGTATATCAGTATATTTTCATGAAAATGCCAAGTGAAACTCACTATTTCATATACTTCCTCAAAATGTTTTAACCAAATAAAATAATACAATATATTAGTAGTGATCGTAAACATGCTGTCCATTCGATCTCTTGAATTTATTCCTCCTATGTAACTGAAACTGTACATCCTGTCATCAACATCTCCACAACATCTGTGACCCCTGGTAACAACTGTTCTGCTCTCTAACTTCATGAATACAACATTTTTGGATTTGATATGTATATGCAAAGCAATGCAATTTTTGTCTTTCTGTGCCTGGCTTGTTTCTTTTAGTGTGATAATCACCACTTCCTTCCGTATTGTCCTATAGCAGGATTTATTCCTTATAATGGCTAACTAGTATTCCATTATTTACAAATGCTATATTTTCTTTATCTACTTATTTATCCATTAATGGACATGCAGGTCAAACCTTAGTGTTATATTGCATAATGCTCCAATAAATATACAAATGCAGATATCTCTTTGATTTCAGCTTACTTCATCTTTTTTTAACCCAGCAGTAGAACTGTTGGTTGATATGGTAGTTTCAGATTTAGTTTTCTGAGGAGGCATTATGCTGTTTTCTGTAATGGCCATATTAATTTAAATACTTACCTATAGTACACCATGTTCTTTTTTTCACATTCTAACTAACATTTGATCTTTCCTCTTTTTATAATAGCTGTTCTGGTAGATATGAGATATCCCCCTGTGCTTTTAAGCATGTTTTCCTATTTATTAGTGATATTGAATACCTTCTCATATACCTTCTGGTCTTTGTATTTCTTCCTTTAACAAATGGCTAGTAAAATTCTTTGACTATTTTTTACCTGGATATTTATTTTCTTGTTGTTGAGGTGTTCATGTTCCACATATATTTTGGCTACTAAACCCTCATCTGATGTATAATTTAAAAACATACCTTCCCATTCTGTAGATTGTCTTTTCCAAGCCCAGTCTAGTCTACAGAGTGCATTCCAAGTCAGTCAGAGCTACATAGATGATCCTATCTAAAATTGTTTAAAGTAGGGCTAGAGAGATGACTCAGGGGTCAAGACTCTGCCTCACAAGCAAAAGGACCTGAATCTGAATCCAAGATCCCATGCAAAAATACCAGGTGGAAATGGTGGTGACCTCCACTTCCAACCCTGGAAGGCAAAGTCTGGGAAATCCCAGAGCAAAGCAAAAAGGAGGTAGGGCAACCCAGAATGATTCCAGAAGTCACTCTTGGACCTCCACAGAAACACACAGTGCTCTCTGATGCACACCAAACACACACACACACACACACACACACACACACACATGCACGCACACACACATGCATGCACACAATAAAAATAAAATAAAAAATAAAAGTTTTAAAGAAAAAGAACAAAATAAAGCCAGTAGACTGAAGTAAATATTAAAAGCATTAGCATGGATAATTTAAATTGAAAACAGATGCATTTGCCTGCCACAGGCTTCTCTTCATGTTATCATGGACCAGGTATAATGTTGAGGCACCTTGGTTGGTTCTTTGTCTGTCACAAAAGCCATTCTCTGCCTCTAAGGCATGGCGGTCACATTTCCATCTTGTATATACCCCATTTAAGGTTTCTGGTTCCACTTGTCATGTTCATAAAGCTGACCAAGGTCCTTGGGTGTCTCTGCAGTCTTGGTCCAGGCATCCCAGGTGCACAGGAGATTGGACCCCCCCCAGGCCTCCCCATGTGGTGGGGTAGAGGGCTCAGTCCATTACATCTTTTTATTTTTTTTCTGTTTTCTTTTTTTATTGTTATTATAATTTTCCACTCATACAAACTTAATAGGAGTTCATTACATCTTAATTCAACCTCAGGCAAGTTTTCAGGAAATGGAACAACTGTGATCAAGTCTTTCCCAAAACTCCACCCATGTTGCCTCCAGTGCAGCAGTTCCCAAATTTTTGTTCTCCTGAGCCCCATGCACCAGACCTCTACTGTCCACATTTCTCCCAGCACTACTGTCTTCCAGGTTTCCACTAAAATGACCCAGTGAGCTCTGTTTCTGAAACTCGACAGATTTTTCTAGCCCAAAGTTTCAAAACCCTCTACGTTTCTGTAACGAAACAGCCCAAAAGGCACAATGTCACAGAATCAGCATTATGGCAACAATTATGACCCCACTTCTTAAACCAAATTCTCTTAGTCTCATGGTGACACCTCATTCTTGGTATTAAATTGTGTTCTAATTAGTCTTCCATTGAGGTGATAAAATAACCCAAACAATTTAACTGAGGAAAAAGTTTATAATTTTGGCTCATGGTTCTCTGTGGAGAGCAGCTACAATGAAGAAAGCTTATTGAGGAACAGTTTATCATGAACATGGCCATGCTAGAAAATTAGCATGACATGCCCCTGTATGGACCAGCAAAACCCGGTGGTCCTAAGGGCATAGCCTTTATCCCTCAGATAAGAGTTGTTTGTGCGAGGTTAACCTTCACATAGTTCACTATACTGTCTGCTTAGTTCCTCAGATAAGAGTTGTTTGTGGATCTGATCTTATCTCAGAATAAAAACCACAGGATATCTAAGGAGGCAGGCCAATTATTAGCTTGCCTTTGTAATAAATGTGCTTGGGCTGATCTGGGATGCCAGGTCTCCATTGAGGCCAGCAGTCTACCCCATCCCAGCTTTTCTGTATGTATTTTGTCTTTTTCTTCATTCTTGTGTCTCTCTGTCGGAACAATGCTGTGAGGGTTGCAGCAGTTCCCATGGGGATAGAGACCATTACTGCTGGGAACAGATGGTAGCAGGCATAGCAACTGAAGCAGGAGGCCAGTTAATATTACAATAGTTACCAGGAGGCAGAAAAAGCGAGAGAAGAAGTAGGGTCTGGTTATCAAACCTCCAGGCCTGCCCCAGGGACATCCTACTGGTAGCAAGGCTCAACCTACTTCTTAAAGGTTCCATAATCTTCCCAAACAGTGCTGCCAGCTGGGGAGCAAATATTCAAACACATGAGCCTGTTACATTCAAATAAGACACTAGACAAGAAAATCTCATGAACACATCAACTGATGCAAAAAAAAAAAAAAAAGTACTTGGAAAAACCTTATTCATTCATGAATTAAAATTCTTAAAAAACTAGGAAAGGTCTGAATTACATGTTGCAGGACTTCATTTTCACATTTTCAAAATGAAAATTTTGTGGATCATATTAGTGTTAGATAGGCACAAGAGGCTGGTGAGACTAATCATGAATGGGAAGAGATCTTTGTGGCAATAGGGCCATTTGATCAGTGTGAGGTTGCACAGATGTACATAAGTAATAGTGTGTCCTAGAGGAGCACACATTTATTGTGCCTGTCACTGTCCTTAGCTTGCCCAACAGGAAGGATGATGGTCTGAAGTCACTTGTGGGTCTCACGTTGGCTATCCAACTATCAAAACAATTAATCCCAAAACACTGGAATTTCCCCATGAAGTTTATGCTGGGAGAAGAGATAACCTAAAACCTGGGCTAGCTAGAGGGAAACTTTTCTCTTGAAAAGAGACTTACAGCCTGTTAGACTACCTTCAAGGAGAGGATGGGTCAGCAATGATGGGTGGGACCACTTCTTGACAGAGACTGCCCAGATCCACATAATCCATTAAAATTTAATCATATATTAAATGGACTGGATTTCTTTGTCCCTCTTCCCAATGAGACCACCATTGATTATATTTTTTTTCTTATTTTTTCTGTTATTTTGGGTCATTTAACTGACTTTTTGGAATACAGCCTGAGATCTTAAATCTAGTGACATTTTCTTGGTCTTGATATTGCATAATATGTAATCTCGTCCCAAGTTCTTTGTGCAATTTTCACAGCTCCCTGTGGATCTGATTATTTCACAATAGTGGGATTTAAAAAAAAAAAAAGTAGTGGGGATTTTCATTAGGTTGTATTAAATTTATTAAGTGATGAAGGGGACTAGCATGTTTACTTTGTTAGCAGATATTACTAATAAGGAATATCCTTAGATATGATCATCTATTTTTACATCTTTGCATTTAAAGCTTTTCTCATAAGGGCTTCTTACATTTCCTAAGTTATTCCTCAATGATTCTGTTTGTTGGTGGTGGTGTTGCTGATGTCAATGGGACTTCTGTTATTCTGGATTTTTAATTTATGAAATAAAAGTTTTATTTTGTTTGAGTTCATCTTATTGATATCAATCAATTGTATTGATTATTGATAATTGCAGATGTTCTCTTACATGCAGATTCTTTTTCTTCTAGCTTTTCTTACCCAATTGCTTTAAGCCAATACTTCCAGTATATCTTAAATAGTACCAAAGATTTAAGGCATCCACCCTTCTTGCGTTATGGCACTGTGCTGGGGTATTTTTTTTTTTTTATTTTTTAATATGGACAGATGGGTGTTGAAGCGCGGGGAGGGGGGGTTCAATACCTTTAAATCAATTTTCACTGTCACAGGAGAGGCTACACCCCTGGGGTCAACTCCGATAGTGGGCTTTGATCAAATTGCTGATAGAACCAACAAATTTGGAAGAAATAAATTCCCACATTCCTCCTCGGAAGGCATTATTTCATGAGGCAGTATTTAGAAACTACAAGCACCAGCAATAGAAAGTGCTTTGCACTGAGGCCGGGCTGAGCTCCTCCACCTTGCTGCCTCCACCATTCCAGCCGCTGCTCCGCAAAGCCGTCCTTCACGACACAAGCCAATATTCCACTTCCAGACTGTTGAAGTGTTGGAGAAGATATACAAGATAAGCTAGCGTAGACGCTCTCTTCCGACCTTCCAGGGCTTATGCTTCACTTAGAAGAAAACCTAACCACTCACCAGACTCTCCCAAGACTGGGTAAGCTCTGGCGTCTACCTTGGCTTCCCACGGACTCAGGACACTTGCAGTTAGAACTGTACGCTTGCGCCCTCTTCTGTTCTTGAATCGCTGCTCCCTATGCCCGCCATCTTCAGACTCCTCAAATCATCTGGGGCTCTGGGGTGTCGTCCTCCACCACCAGTCCACCAGGATACCCCAGAGGCTTTCTCTCGGCTGTTTCCCATCTCTGACATGATCTCATTCATTTATTTAGGAAGGTGGGAAATGTGTCTGTTGCTAACTCTTAGAACATTGCCTAGGTCAGTGTTGTACAGAAAGTTTCCTTCTTCACTTTCCCTCGCTGTGGTTTCCATTTCCCCTAGAAAGATGTATATAGCATACTGAGAAGCAGGGCGGACGAGGGGGGGACAACCACATCCATTACTCCATGTCAGTCTGCACATGAGTGCAGAGCTTTACACATGCCGAGCACCTGATCTAGCACTTTTATTATAGTGCTTTGTTATGGTTGTTCTCTTTCGTGGATAGTTATTGCTAACCTCTCCCTGTACTTATTTATAAATTAAACTTTATCATGTGTGCATGGGAAATCACATAAGTGCATCGGATATGTAAGGAAGGACCAAGACTCTCTGCAGTTGCCAAGTGAAGGTCTTGGAACATGCCCTTTGGGGCAGGATATGGGCATATTTAAATACTCAATGAACAAATGACTATATGATGAATCCTGGTGAGGCCAGGCTGTTAACATGAGCTTCTATTCACACCCTTCCTAGAATTGTCTCAGTGGGTCTCTCCTGGTATTTTACCATTCCCAGCAAGCAGGTCTGTCTTAGAAGAACCCTGCCTAATGCTCGTACACAGAGATGGTAACCCTTGTTCTTTAGCGACAAAGTTACTCTCACTCTGGGGAGGGCGGGGGGGGGGCTGTGAGCTCAGCATCCCTTTGGACTGTCACTGGAGGCTGGAGTCAGAGATCCTTCTGCTACGTACATCAGGAGCCAGGATGGCTGCTCTGGATAGAATGTTGTAAATAAGCAGACAGAGTCATGGGGCAGGTGTATATTTAAAATTCCTCCCCTTCATTTTCTTCTTCAAATGAATCAGTTCCCACTTCTTCATAATCCTTCTCCAGGGCAGCCAGGTCCTCTCTGGCCTCGGAAAACTCTCCTTCCTCCATTCCCTCTCCAACATACCAATGCACAAAGGCCCGCTTGGCATACATGAGGTCAAACTTATGGTCGAGGCGGGCCCAGGCCTCTGCAATAGCCGTGGTGTTGCTCAGCATGCAAACAGCCCGCTGGACTTTGGCCAGGTCCCCTCCTGGCACGACAGTGGGTGGCTGGTAGTTGATGCCGACCTAGGGAACAGAGAACAGGGAAAGACAACAGAGTGACAAGCAAGTCGACCAAAGCATCACTCTAGGCGGCCTGTGTTGGTAACCTAGTGATAGATATGAGGCTAATGGTGACTGCAGAGTTCCAGAAGGATTAGGGAGAGCAGAGGACATCTGCAAGGAAGAGTGCTAAAGAGAAAACCAAAGCATTAGGGAGCTGGGCGTGGTGGCATATGTCTGTAATCTCTGCACAAGGCAGTCCGAGGCAGGATCACAAGTTCGCAATTGAGTACAGGCAAATTCAAAGGCAAAGACTTGGAAAATAAAGGCTACAGAAGAAATGGAGAACAGGCTTGGTCAGGAAGGAATATTAGTGAAAGTACCAAGTTGACAAATGCATATAATTACAATCACATGGAGGTGACCAGAATTTGCTTATTTCGAAAAGAGGAAATGTCTTTCCAGTTAGAGGCAAATTAGTTTCTAGAACTGAAGTTAAAATATCAAGTTTATTTTTTTCCTAATTCTCATCTGAAGTTCCTCTCAGATTTTTTATAGTTAAATTTAGGGAAGTTTTATCTGACAATGGTAAAGGGTTATTTGAGAAGTCATAGGGAAAGTCCAGAGTAATAAATACAGAAAAGCAAAGCCCCCCTGGGAAAGGTGACTGTTATTCACTAGTCCCTGCGTCCCTGAGAAACAAGGCTCTTGGAAGAAAAGCAGGAGTGTTAATCAAAGAACTTAGTCCAAAGTCTGCTCCAAGCAATCCAGCCTCCCAACTTCTGAGACACACTGGAATCCTCCCAGGCTTGGGTCAACCCAGCCTTAAGCAAGGTCCCTTGCCTATAATTCCTCTTCCTCCTCCCTATGTTCCGAACCAAAGTCAAGCCAACTAGAGGAAACTGGAAGGTGTGTAAGGTGACAAACTGCAACGTTACCTGTAGGATACAGTGTTACCTGAAAGGAACACTCCTACCCAGGCTACTCTGTCCAAATTACCAACTTCCAAGATTCCTTGCTTTGAAATGTATGTCTGCTGAAGAGACTGACTCTACGACAGACAGCTGCTAATGAGCTCCTCGAGCTAAATTTACCATTCCTTTTGCACACAGAGGTCTTGGTGGAAAGAAAACTGCGGTCGAAGGGGAGTGGCACTGTATGCAAACTTTCCCACACGTTCTCTCTTCTAGGTGTGGCTCTGACATTCATAGGCCTTGTGCCTAGCCCCCCTCTAGTCTCAACAATGACACCCCAGACCACAGAAAAATACCTCTGGGGAGAATGTCAGCAGGTATGATCAGCAGCGTGTACTCTGCTGGCATGTATTTTTCTGAAAAGCGGCCAGACATGCCAATGCCACCTTACTTATCTTTCTAGATGTGACCTCAGAGCATTAGCTTAAATAAAGGAGAGATACTGAGAGCATGTCCTTTTTTTTTTAACTTTCTTTTTTTTATCTTTTTCATTAATTCTCCCACTTACTAGTGTTGTCATTTAATTCTACTTGGAAAAAAAAAAGAAAACCATTTTTGGAAGACTTTGACAAGACTAATAAAATGCTACATAAAAAGTAGGTATGGTGGAAGAAGGAAGAGGGCAGAGGGCACATGTGGCCTCTCTGTTGGAGCTTTGGAAGCCAAGACCCGGTAGGCAAGGACCTCAAAAGGTCACCACCACTATTAACTCACACCTGTCTACAACCTCAGGCCTTGGAATCCAATCCCCTCTGTCTGTGAGTGGCCGTGTGAAATCCTGTTCTGGCCTATTCAGCAGGTCCTGACTCTATACAAGGAAGAAAGAAACAGTTTCTTTCACCTAAGTTTTATATTGCAAAAACAAAGGGATGAACCAAGTGTATGTATGGAAACTTATCTGTTTAAATATCCCCTGAGTAAGTGATTTCCAAAGTCATCAGGCCCCCTGCAGCTAGAGGTTCCTTCCAGGCCCCAGTGTTGCCCTGCCTGCCGTCCTTCTCTCCCCTTCCTCAGAAGAGGCACAAGAAACTGCTGTCCCAGGAAGATCGCAATTGCAGCAGCTGAAGCTGAAGTTGCCACGTGACTTTATGAGCATGCAGGTCTTTGTTCAGTGTCTTGGCCCTAGAAGGTCCTCGAATGAGCCCTTGATTTCCAGCACTGGTGTACTTCACTCGTAGATTTCCCGTCCACTTTCTCTTTCAGCTAAGTGCATCTCCTCCTCCTTCCCGCAGAAAACAGCCTAGGGCCACATGCAGGAACAGCTGACCGAGTGGCCCTGGTGCCCAGGTCAAAGAAGCTCTGAGTAATTGTTGCAGTTCACCTGCATGGATGCTGATAAATGACCATCAAACAGCTTAAGGGAGCAAGGGTTTATTCTCTCTTATGATTCCTGGTTACAGTTCTCAGTCCAGCTTGACAGGAGAGCATGCACCAACACCAGGGCCGACGGAACGGGCCACACCATCACCACATCATCACAGCTTGAGAGATGGATGATCCTTACTTGCCAGACCAGCATGTCTGGCCAAGTGAACAAAAGGATGCCGCCTTCCTCAACCAGCTCTCAGTATTTTATTCACCTGTTCAGGGCCTAGTCCCACCCACCATAGGCTGGGCCTTGCCCATCAGCTCTACAATCTCCTGCAGGTTTGCTCTGGGCTTAACCCAACCACTAATTCTCCACAAATGTGCCCAGAGCTCAAATCCTCAAGTTGACACCTGTGCCTAACTATGACAGTAATCTTTTTTCTCAGAACTCGCCTGGAGAAAACTGGAGGCTTTGGCAGGTCAGTCTAGATGCACCCTCAGAAGCACCTTCAAAGAGGGAGGGAGCTGAGACTTGTTCATGATCCCGATTTTGGTACAGCTTGATCGGTTCCTCTTCGCATGCAGTCCTACAATCAGGGCAACGTGTGGCGCTGAGCAAGCATGGAGTTAGGATGTGGTTTTCCCCTGGAATCCAGGAGAAATTATTCTTTCCAAGCATTGATTTGTTTTTGAAATTTTATCTGCTTCCTCTGAATCTGACTGTGGGAGTGTGGTGCCGGCAGGTGGGATAGCCCACCTGGTGTGATGCTTCTCGCTCTGCCCACCAGGCTTCATCTTAGAAGTCTAGCTTCCTCCTGGAGACTTTGGTAGTGAGGCAAAATGGGCATGTGCGGGATCGTCCGCTCAGCTCTCCAGCCCACACGGCCCCTGGGCGCACCTCAGCAACACCAGGAAATGGGACGAAGCCATCCCTGGTGCTTTCTCCAGTGACAGTTCTAGGAGACTTGAAGATGATGAGAGAATTCTCCGCCCTGATACACAGGCCTCATCCTTCTCTCTGCAGGAGCCAATGCCAGTGGTCAGTGTTGAAGCAGATATCACTGAGTAAGCAGGTGGTTTAGTCAATATTTTGTCTAATTGTTGGGCCGTCTCCCCAGCCCTTGTTGATTTTAAATAACAGAAAATTCATACGTTTTCTAAATGCTCAAGCAGGCAAAACTTCAATAGCATTTGTGCCTCCAAAACTGAATGAAGTTAATGTTGATCGAAGAACCTCTCCATATCATCACGTGACCAGAAGCCCCCCAAATTCCCTTCTCTCTCTGTCCTTAGTCCGCCCTTCTGTATCTCCACTTATCTCTTCCTCCCTAAATCACCAACTTCACGGTGTGCCTGATGGATTTTAAATAGTCTCAGTCACAGAGATCCCTTGGAATGTCTCTAGTTCTAGAAATTGTTCGTGGCCCTATGATAGCAGAGGAAAAACTTCAGCCAATGAACACAAGACAAATGAGGTTCCAGAAGAAAGATAAGAAAAGTTATAAGTAGGAAAACAAATTGTTTGGAATGAGCTCTGAGGAGCAAACAAAGGCATCCCAGAGACACCTGGCAAAGCTATGATATCCATGGGCCCTTCATGAACCTCACCGACCCAGCACACACCTCCTACCAGCCCCCACCCTCTGCTGGGCCCACCGCTCACTCCTCAGCCAAGGCAGCTGTCCTTTTTTCTGTGTGTTCTCACCCTCTACCTTCCTGCCTCCCTCATGGACAGGAACCAGGTCCTGACCACACTCAGAAAATGGCACCGTGGACAGCTGCTCACTTTGACCAGATACTGATTTTTTTTTTTTTACTGCTGTGAAAATGTGTCACAAAGAATCCAAACAATGTTTTTACATATTTGAAAAGTCAAAGATGGCTTACCAATTTCATTTTTATGTATGTTACATAGGAAGGTATGTGTGCATACATGACTTCACATGTATGTGGAGGCCCAAGGGTGATATCACAATCATCCTCAGTCATGCTTCCATTTGTTCCTTTAGACAGGGCTTCTAATCAAACCCAGAACTTGCCAATAAGGCTGGTCTGGCTAACCAGTTTACCCCGGAAATTCCCAGTCTCTGCCTTCCCAGGCTGGAATTACAAGCTTGGCCACCATTCCCACGTGACATTTTATGTGAGATCTAGGGCTCTGAACTCCAACCAGTTCTTTTGCTTTCACTGCTGAGCTGTCTCCCCAGCCCTTAACCGATTTTAAATAATAGAAAATTCAGACATTTTCTAAGCACTTAAGCATATAAAACTTCAACAGCATTTGTTTTTCAGTCAAAGCTGAAGTTAATATTGCATCGAATTTAAGATCCTCTTCCCATATCATCATGTGCCAGTAGGCTCCCAAGATCGCATTCTCCCCACTCTCAGCCCCCAACTCTGTGTCTCTAGTTATCTTATCCCTCCCTAAGTCATCATCTCTCACCTTGAAGCCCGTGGGACACCAGTCAACAAACTGGATGGTCCTCTTGGTCTTGATGGCAGCGATAGCAACGTTCACATCCTTGGGCACCACGTCGCCCCGGTAGAGCATG
The DNA here is from genome assembly GCA_023101885.1 of Typhlomys cinereus. NCBI lineage: Eukaryota > Metazoa > Chordata > Mammalia > Rodentia > Platacanthomyidae > Typhlomys > Typhlomys cinereus. Next base: position 8,886,897 of record JALPQD010000040.1, on the reverse strand, counting down.
CAGCAGGCCATGTATTTGCCGTGTCTCGGATCACACTTTACCATCTGGCTGTTGGGCTCGAAGCAGGAGCTGGTGATCTCAGCCACAGAGAGCTGCTCATGATAGGCTTTCTCAGCAGAAATGATGGGCGCGTAAGTGACCAGAGGGAAGTGGATGCGCGGATAGGGCACCAAGTTGGTCTGGAACTCTGTGAGGTCCACATTGAGAGCTCCGTCAAAGCGGAGGGAGGCGGTGATGGAGGACACGATCTGGCTAATGAGGCGGTTGAGGTTGGTGTAGGTGGGGCGCTCGATGTCCAGGTTCCTGCGGCAGATGTCATAGATGGCCTCGTTATCCACCATGAAGGCACAGTCTGAGTGCTCCAGGGTGGTGTGAGTCGTCAAAATGGAGTTGTAGGGCTCCACCACTGCGGTAGAGACCTGAGGGGCTGGGTAGATGGCAAACTCTAACTTGGACTTCTTGCCGTAATCCAGGGAGAGGCGTTCCATGAGCAGAGAAGTGAAGCCGGAGCCCGTGCCCCCACCGAAACTATGGAAGATCAGAAAGCCCTGCAGGCCAGAGCAAGCATCTGTCTGGGAAGAGGAAGAAACAAGACAACGCCATGAAGACGAGTTTCTGAAAACCACCCCAAACACACACACACACACGCACGCACGCACGCACGCACGCACGCACGCACGCACGCACGCACACACAAAGTCAGGCAAACCTTTTATCTGCCATATTCCACTGTGACATTTAGTTTCAGGCGTCAACTTAACACTTAATAAGTGAACCTTCAGGCACATCTGTGAGGAATCATCTAGTTAAGGCAAGACTCAAGAGACTGTCAAATTAACTGGGATGGGAAGATCCAACCTGTGGTGGGTAGAATCATTTATTGTGTAGGTGAATAAGATGGAGACTAGTTGGCAATTTGGCAGGCTTGTAAGCAAGCTGGAAAGCAGCCTTGGTCCTTTCTGCTTACACTGTGGATAAAGTGTAGCCCGTTCTCTTGGCTCCTGCTGGTAATCTTTCACCATCATAATAATCATGAGCTCAACGAATAAATCCCAAGTTTTCTTACATGATTTAGTTCCTGTGCTTATTACAATAACAGACTATGATACTAAGGCGCCTACCCTCAACAGTTGTTATGTAAGTGAAGCCAAACAGCTTTGGAGAAATAAGAAAGCATGAAAGATATATTGACTGTGGGAGGAGTGGCCAGTGTCTGAACTGACACTGTACAAGCTCACGCCTCAAGCTACTTAAAGGCTAAGCTTGTCCTTGTTATGTGATCTTATGGGACCTGTTGACTTTGGAAGGGGCTCAGGGCATTAGTCTCAGAAGTGTAAAAGGACCCAGAGAATCTCAGGGTTTTAATTTTTTTATTATAGCAAATTACAGCTATGCATATTTGTGGGGTTCAGAGTAATGCTGTGGGTTTTGCATACATTGTAAAGTGACCAAATCAAGCCAACCATGAGTTTTCTACTTGCAGATACTTAAGCAACTTATCAATATCTCTAGGTTAACTCCTCATCTTAGAAGATGACAGTTAAGTAAGGTGGCAGCACGTTCTAATCCACACATCATGATCTGATACGGGTTACCACCCAGGGAGGACTAACTCCTGTCAGAATCAAGAAAACTTATAGAATCCCAGAATGTTCCCAGAGAGTATGAGCCATGATTATTCAATCCAGTGGTTCTGAACTTTGGAACCAAAGCTAGCTTTGAGACTGTCAACACCCTTTGAGTTCCTTTCTTCACAGAGAAAGCGAACACATCCAAAACCGCAGCATCCTAGGCTGGAGAGATAGCTCAAAGGCTAAACCTTTGCCGCTCAAGCAAAAGAACCGGGTTCAGATCCTAGATCCCATGTAAAAAATGTAGGGAGGAAATGATAGTGATCTGCACTTCCTCCTCTGGAAGGCAGAGCCTGGGAAACCCGAGAGCAAAGCAATAGGTAGGTAGAGAGATCCAGACTGGTTCCCAAAGTCACCCTTGAACCTCCACGGACACAAACAGTGTCCTCCTTTTACACCTACATGCACCTACACACATCTACACACACATCCTTAGCACCTAAGGAGAAGAAAAGAACATGGAGTCCCCTTTTCCATAGCATGGATGAAGACATGAGAGCTTAAGCATAATCACATAACCCATACTGCAGATCTTCGTAGCCAAAACAACCTGGTTCAGATCCTCACTCTGTGCTTTCTAGTTATGTGACTTAAGCTAAGACACCAACCAAGCCACGCTAGCCTTCAACTTCCGTGTCTGCAAAATTACATGGATGAGAACTCTGTGTATGCAGGGGTGTAATTAAGACCTGCGATGGCATTTGTACATATGCAAATGTGTTTTTAAAAAAGTCTCCTAATGCTTTGCTACCCTGTGTTTCCAACAAGCAAGACCTTAGCTTCTGTACGGCTGAAATCATCCCAGGATGTTACATTGGACATAAGTATCAACAGGGCATCAGTTTGGAAGGGGTATCATTCCTGTGAATTCTCCTCGAAAAACTAAGAACTACTTGGTGACTCATGAGGCCCTCAGTTAGGTGCCTAGCACCATAAAACAAACAAAACAAAATTCCAGAAACATGGGAGCTCCATCCTTAGCAGGTAACTTATGCCTCTACCCGGCCTGATCAAAGAAGTCTGAGTCCATCCACTCAAGCCAGTCCAGCCTCACCAATCTCTGCCCTGATGTGCTTACCAGCTTGCGGATGCGGTCCAGCACCAGATCGATGCTCTCCTTGCCCACTGTGTAGTGCCCACGTGCGTAATTGTTAGCCGCGTCCTCCTTCCCTGTGATCAGCTGTTCTGGATGGAAGAGGTGACGGTAGGTCCCTGCCCGAACTTCATCTGCCGAGAGATGGAACCATTAGGTCTTCACCTGGTTTACAGAGGAGGGGCTCCATCCCTTTCAGACAAGCCCACAATCCGCTTCTGTTTGCTGCTGACTAGGAGACTGAAGTGAAACCAGCCTAGAGTAATACCAAGTCTGCGAAAACTCAGAGTTCCCAAGCAACACCCTGTTGTTGCATGGCGTCTTCCCTCCTGGCACAGCTTGGGCTCTGCCAGCTCATCTGAGGAAGGTACTGTGTAGCAAGTATCTCGGGATACTTTCCATCCTGAGAAAGGTTCAGGAGACTGAGAAAGCAAATAGATCATAAGTCTCAGGAGTTTCTGTAAACTAACAAGATTGGGAAGTTGGGGTGAAGAAAGAAGTTAGCAGCTGCTGGAAGAGGAAACTTCCTGGCAGCACAGTAGCAATCTGAAGGAGTTTTTTTTTTGTTGTTGTTGTTGTTGTTTGTTTGTTTGTTTGTTTTTAAGAGAAAATACCCTTTTTAATAGTGCTCTGTGAAATTTTCTATTAATACTTTTTTTTATTCAATTGTGCATGTATGTGTGTGCGCATGTGTGTATGTATGTGTGTGTGTGTAGAACCACGGACGAATTCAGGAACCACCATGGACGCTTCCACCTCCTCCTTGTTTACTCTGTCCCGGGATTCACAGGCTCCGCCCTACCAGGAACGGAAACGTAGGCCGCCCCCACTTCCGCCCGGCATCTATACGTGGGGTCTAGGATCCGAATTCAGGACCTTCCGCTTGCAAGGCAGAGGCTTAACCCCTGAGCCACCTCTCCAGCCCCGAAATTTTCTATTAATATAAAACAAGCCAGATTGAAAAAAAAATATTTGTTCTCTCTGATTAAAAAAAATTATCAAAAATATACAAACAACTCTTAAAATTCAACAATGACAAAGCAAATAACATAACTAAAATGGGCAAAAATGTAAACAGGTATCTCCATAGAAAGACATAGAGTATAAAGGCTCGATTCCCCAGCTCAGAGCACTTGCTTAATTTGCCCAAAGATCTAATTTAAATCCCAACACCCACCCACAAACACAAGTACACACACAGAAGCTAGGGAGATAGCTCTGTGCTCAAGTACTTGCCCCATAAGCATGAGGAGTCTTAAGTGAGGGGAGAAGGGGTGGCTGTTAGTCCAGCAGACACCTCCAGTGTTGCAACCCCAATGAGTCTCACTCCAGTTGGGCTGACTAGCTGCACCCAGCTCCCGTGATAACCCTCGCCATTCTCTTGAAAATAACCCCAGTAAACACGCTCTTTTGCCAAGTGAGACGACTTTGGTATAACTGACGCCGTGGCTGGCCATGAATCCCTGTGTGGGGTGAAGAGATGCTTGTGCACTCTCCCTAGGAAAAAAGTCCCACCACAAACAGGCACAAAACTGAGCCTGAGCATGTGCAGCAGGAGCAGAGGTGGGGCCTTCAGAAGCTGGTGACATTCACCAAACCCTGAGCCATTACCTCCCCTTCTCTCCGCCTGAGTCGCCCAAAGCTTCTCTCTCTCTCACACATACACACACACACACACACACACACACACACACATTCTCTTTGTCTTTCATTCTTTCTCTCCCTCATTCTCTCATTCTGTCTTTCTTTCATTCTCTCTCTCTCTCTCTGTTTATTCTTGACTTAACATTTGCATTCATGTATTTTGGAACTTGGAGAGAGGTTCAGGATGATCTGCTCTCCCACATAGTCTTTCTTCTCAATGCCCATAGTATATATGTCAAGCATCGGATGCTTATATATCTATTTGTTTGTTTGCTTGTTTGGAATGATCCCAGGACCTCCAGCATGCTAAGCATGCTCTCTTCCACTGAGCCACATCCCCAGCCCTAGACGACCTTTCCAATTTAAGTAAAGCTAAGTTCCTGCCTCTAAAGGAAAAGGAGCTTTCATGGGGGTTCTCCTCACCTCCAGGGTGTAGTTCCCCCAGAACAGAGACAGGGCAGACCTAAATGTGTTAGTCCCCACCGACTTCACCCCTCGGGTACTGTCTTAGAAGAGCAATCTACACTCCCTGTCTATATGAAGCATCCAGAAGCATCCAGTGGATAGAAGACCTACAGTCTCAATCCCTACCACTACAGGCAACTGCCCAGCAGTCTCTGTGGATTCGTTGATTGCTGGCTTCATGATGTGAGAGGGCTGTGAACAAAAGGAAGCCCCCCCTTGCAAACCAGACTCAATCCAACTGAAGCTGTGATTTTTTTTTTAGCCAATTCATTTACAAGAGAACTTAGAAGGAGATGTGAATCTAAAGTTCTACATATGACTGTCCCCACAACTGACCTAAACAAATACTAGATGTCCCCATGACTTAAACAATCAGACTAGGACGGTTTATCCTGTTATCTCCATTTGATTTAGACCTGAGGGGATTATCCATGTGATTTGTTTTCCCCTTATATAAACCTCCATTTAAAAACTGCTTGGGACTTTTCGTTCTGGGGCATGAGCCCTGTCATGGTTTGAAATGAGCTGCCCCCCACAGGCTCATGTGTTTGAATCCTTAGTTGCTGCCAGTATTTGGGAAGATCATGGCATCTTTAAGCAAATGGTAGAGCCTTGCTGGAGGAAGGCAGTCACAGAGGGTGGGCCTTGAAGTTGGTTAGCCCCATCCTGCTAGAGTGAGGGAGTCTGCTCTTGAGCTTTCAGCAGCTCTCAGCTTCCATGATGTCTGCAATGACTTAGCCCATCTCTAGCGTCTGCCAGCCAGTCATGCCATTTCTACCATAATGGACTGTATCTCCCCTCTGGAACTTTAAGCTGAATAAATCTCCCTTTCACCCTTAAGTTCCTTGACTTTGAATCTTATCTCACAGTAACAGAGAAGAGTAACTGGTATAAGTCCCTTAGCAAAAGCCTACTGGTCAGTGAATAAACCGGCTTCAGTTCAGCCCCTGGCACCTGGAGTTTTATTTCTGATCGGCAACTCATATCAATGAGCAGCCTTGAAATTCGGGAAATTCTGATGTTTAACTCAAGACACCTAGAGGATAGACCCAGAGTATGCTAGTTAGATGTACAGGTGTCAACTTGACTGGTAGGGTCTGACCTTTTGGGCACATCTACGAAGAATTGATAGTGAAGGCAAGCCTTAATTAAGCAAGCCTGCGGGAGATTGACTAATGTGGGAAAACCCAGCCTTGAGAGGGTGGTACATTCCCGGAGCAGGAAGATAAGATGTGGAGGAGCTGATTCAGTACTTTGGCATTCTTCAAGATACTTTCGCAGTCTTGCTGTCTAGCAAATGAGGATCGCCCCTTTCTCAGCAATCCCTGTGACTGTGGTGTACCCAGTTCCCTCAGCTCCTGGCATTGGTATCAGCTCTCCTACCAAGCTGGACGAAGAACTGTAACTAGAATCATAAGACAGAATAAAATCCCCTTGTTCCCCTAAGATTCATGGTAACACGCAGGCAACCTGGAACACAGGACAGGTGGCTCTATTGGGAACAGGAGAGGACAGGGGAGAGAAAGGGTGAGTTATAAGATAGCTGCTCTCACCCCAGGTTGGGTGCAAAGTAGTCCAAGGTTAGACCATACCCACAAGGCCAGGCCAAAACTCAATAGAATCACTTTGCTATACTTTGGGGAACTATTTGGAAGATTTCTAATAATTTCCAAAATTATTTGAGACTTTTAAAATCCATGGTATTAATAATAATCTTGTCGTTTTCTGTCCCAGCAGATTTAAGTAGCATTTTGTCCTACACAGAACAGAGATTCTTGATCCTTGACAAGACTCCCAAGACTGTGGACACCCCAGGAAGCCAATGGAAGTCAAACGAATCTAGTTGAGCCATGTGCACCTTTCAACTTGCTTCATTTTCACTTTCCTTCAGTTTCTAAAGGAGAGGATCTCCACCCATACTCACCTACTACAGTAGGCTCTAGGTCCACCATGACTGCCCGAGGCACGTGCTTGCCATTTCCGGTCTCACTGAAAAATGTGGTGAAAGAGTCATCATCGTTGATCTTGTTGGCCTGAGCACCAAAGGTACCATCTGCCTGAATGCCATGTTCTAGGCAGAAGAGCTCCCAGCAGGCATTGCCAATCTGGACTCCAGCTTGACCCACGTGGACTGATATGCATTCCCTCTGTGGAGACAGTAGCAAGGTCAGAAACTCCAAGATCCTGGCTGCAAGACTGAGACCCCGTATCTGAAGACTGTCCCCTGAAGCATCCAACCCTGAGACCACACTATATTTCAAGCAAGGGTGCGTTTGTGGTTCCAAGTACCCGGGTACCATTGCATCTGGTCCAAGACAAAAAAGACATGGCTTTTCATTAGTTCATTCTAGATGTTGCTTTGTGGGACCAATCCTTTGTATCTGGTACTGAGGAAGGAGCAGAGACAACAGAAGCAACTGTCCTTTTCTAAAACCCAGACTTTCTGAGACATTAGACAAATGTGCACATGAACACAGAGAGAAAGGAGAGGGAGAGAAAGGGAGAGAGAGATAGAATCTCAAAATATCACAGTACCATTAATGTTAGGACTAAAGATGTAGAAATAAGAAAGAAGCCTTTCATCATTGAAGATCCAAGGTGGCTGTTTGGTGGAAACTACACTCTTTTTGAATGCTGAGAAATTGGAAACTTCTTTTTGGAGCCACTATTTTCTACCTCTTTGCTTTCGTTAAGCCAGAAATGAAGTAGAGCTAATCTTTTGAGTGTCCCTGCTTTGATGTGAAGCCACAGCTGCCTGGTTAGTCGTAACATTGTCGTTTCATGATGGAGGCAGTATGAACAGAGTCTTCCCAAGCAGACTCCCCAGAAAAATGGACTCACCCCCACACATCCTCAGCCTGAGGCAGTGTCCCCCACAGAGTGGCTCTGTGCCTCCTCCATATCTGCCAGAGCCAAGCAGGAAAGCATGTGCCTGGTCTGTGGGTTTCTATTCTTACCCATGACCTGACATGGCATTTTTCAACTCTGGGTAACCCAAGCCAGCAGCAGAGTCTCGGGAGAACACGACTGGCCATGGGAACAAGTAGCGACCACGTCAGAGTTCGGGACTCCTGAGAACTTGGAGCCTATGATCAGAGCAGGTGACCTAAAGAACGTCTCCGAGGGTCAGAGATGTCAGACCCGCTGCTCCCTGGCTGCATGTTGCCCCTGAAGCCCGGCCTCTCTAGCCAGCTTCTAGGACAAAGCAAAACCTTGCACAGACACAACCCAGCACAGACTGCAATCCCGGTGCCCGGGCAAGTCTTTCCTTACAGGTTGCCCACACACCCAAGTTCACCTCCCGCCTTCTCAAATTACCTCTGTGCTATATTGACCCTAGCTGAGTCACTTAACCTCCCCCACCCCCTGCATCAGAAAAGAAGCGAAGAGGATCATCAAGGCACATGAGGAGCCAGGTGCTGGTGGGGCACACCTATAACCCCAGCACTCATGAGGCTGAAAAAAAAGAAAAAAAGATAACACATGGTGGACATAGGAAGACCCTGTCTCAAAAATAATATTAATAAAATAAAAGTAAGGAACAGGAAGAGAATGGGGATGTAGCTCAGTGGTAGAGAGCTCGTGCAAGGCTCTGGATAGGTTCTCTTCCACTAAAACACAGCAAAAACAAAAACAAAACAGCCTTTGATTGAAGTAAGTGTGTGTGTGTGTGTGTGTGTGTGTGTGTGTGTGTGTCCATAAGCACTTACTGATACTAAAAAAGAAAACCTAAACCAGGTCTGTTAGCTCAATGCCTGTAATTCCAGCACTTAGAAAACTCAGGAGAGAAAATTGCCACAAATTCCAGGCCAACCTGGGCTACAGAGTAAAACCCTACTTAAAAGCAAAACAACAACAAGATAACATTAAGAAAAGGCTCATTTGCCCCAACATAAAAGTCACTGGCTTTGTCCCCAGAGAGTTCTCTTGCTAGCGGCAGCATGCCTACCAGCCAATGGAAAGGAAGGATGGCGTGTGAGGTATTGCTGAGCTACTCTTCTTCACTGCAACTTGTGTGTGTGTGTAGGGGGTAACATGGGCGTGTGTGGTACATGGGAGTGTGTACCCACGTGTGCGCCGTTGTGGAGGCCAGAAGAGGACATCAGACGTCCTCTCGAGTCACTCACTACCCGTTCCCTCCCTTGATACAGGGCCTCTCATTGAAACAGAGGTTTTGGTTTTTGTTTCCTGACTAGACTGGCAGTCAGCAGGCCCTGCTCCACCCCCACAACTCCAACACCCTACCCGCCTAGATGCTGGGGTGCTGGGGTTCAGTGCACTAGCAGACACAGCAAGCTTTTTACCTAGGGTCTGGGGAGTCTAACTCAGTGGTTTAACACCACTTTGAGTGATACAAACAATCAGTAAAGCTCTCATAGTCTGCTGTACAGCACGAGGAATTGCTGCCTAAACCACTCAGCCCTCGTCTACTAGACAATGCAGTTAGTTTCCACGCCATTGAACATTCCGTTGATCAGTTTCTCTCTTTCTCCGTGTCTGTGTATCTCTCTGTCTCTCCATCCCCCCATACACACACATCTTATATGTATGTGCACACACAATTGTGCATGTGCTAGGATAGAATCCAGGGTCTCTGGCAGGCCAGGCAGGTGCTCTACCACTGAACCACACCCTGGCACAATCTTTTAATTCATAAAAAATAGAAGTGGTGGGACGGACTGTTCCACACCAAAAGAAACTTAAGACAGACAACCACATATATTATGTAGACTTTAAATTCTGAGTTGAACAAACCAAAGTCGAGAAATTCATTCATTGTGTTAAGTATGATCACGAAAATATAGCTAAGTAAGAAAAAGCTTAGGTTTAAGAGTTGCACCTGAAACATTTAGGGATAAGATAGCATGATATCTTCACTTTGAGAAACCTTTACAATTATTTTTGGCAGTGCTGGAGATCAAACCTAAGGCTTTCAAATGGTAGATGAGTGACCCATGCTCAGGCTCAGTTTTAAATTATGTTAACAAGCAGCAGATACTTATGGCCTAAAATAATAATTATATCCAGGTAAGAGACATATGAATTACATTATTCTCATCCTACTTTCATAGTAAAAACCAAGAAGATAATGACAAAGAAAAGGAAACAGGAAAAGTAGGGGGTCCAAGTTGGAATTCTGTCTACTGCAATTACCTTAGACAGAGGGTCCTGATTCCTCTCACTTCACAGTCATTTATTTATTCAACAGAAATTTACCAAATGCCAACTTTGTGAGGACAGAGGATTTTAAAGTTGTACAGGGAGGGCTTGCCTACCATGTGCTAAGTCACTTATGGGTTTGCTCCCCATAAGTGAAATTACAACTTCTTGGAATCCTGGACTCTGTGTGCACATCCTCAGAATCCCATTGGGCGTTTTGCTCCTGTTGGGCACTGTTGATGGGATCTGGAATGCCTCGTGTGTTAAAGGCCTGATCATTGCAAGGGATTGTGGAAGACTTCAAGAAGTGTAACCTAGTCTCTAAGGAAAGATACAGCTTCAAAGGCGATATCGCAGTGACCCTCTCTCGTCACTGGCAGAGCCAGAGCTTCTGATCTCAGATGAATTCTGTCCTTCGTACTCACAATCTTCGGCCTCGTCTTACTCTGAACTTCGCCGGGGGGGGGGGGGTAATGGCTCTACCTGCCTTTAGTGAACATCCAGACCAAGCTTGCTGCAGCAAAACTCCAATCGGGAATGGCTCAGGGTCCAGCCGTCTTTGAAAACGGGTCATCCCTGTCTGCTGAAAACAGGAAGCTGTTCCCCAGGACCAATGTGTAGCCAGAGGCAGAGGCAAGGGTAAGCTGACCCAGCAAAGATATTTCAGTCATGTGTTTGTTTCAAACTCAGATTTCAGGTTCCCCTCTTCAGCTTATCAAAGTCTCCAGAATCTCTCTCTCAATCTCTCTCTCTCTCTCTCTCTCTCTCTCTCTCTCTCTCTCTCTCTCTCTATGTGTGTGTGTGTTTCTCTCTGTCTCTCTCTCTCTCTCTGAATCTGGGCCTGTTCTCCTGGGTCCCTGTGAGAGGAGAGATCCCCTACATGCCTCCAGAGCCTCACAGCCCAACAATCTATAGAATGAAGATTGGGGAGGTGGATTCAGTAGCCCCTCTCCTCAAAAAAACTCCTCTAACGAACCTAACCCTGGGACACCTACACAAAGCCACCTATGCCGCTCCCTCCAGCAGCAGTGTGCTGTGCTATCACATGCAAGAAGGCTCTCAAAAGTAGTGTGCTACCTTCTTCTGGTCTTTCAGCTCTCCCGTTAAATGTCACTCCCTGCTGGCAGGAAGCCTAAGAGCCACAGACCAGCTATGGGAACCCACAATCCCCTTCATCTCCAAGTGCTCATCACATTGCGTGATGGTTGCTTCTTCAACTGTCTTTCCTGATACAGAGAATAAGCACTGTGAGTAAGCTGTAAATCCCCAACACCTAGCACAGTGCCTGGATGGAGCAGGGATGAACAGAATACCAGACCTTACAGCCAGTTTAACAAGAAGACTAGGTGGTGTCTTAGAATGCTCGGATGAAGGGCAATAGGCATTCAAAAGAGAAAAAGACAACTTAGGACTCAGTTTGCTGAGGAAGGAATATCCACAGGGACCTGAAAAATTTATCCAGGCCAAGGAGACCAAGGGGCATTTTTAGGTGAGTTAAGAAACAGGGAGCAAGCGCTAAGGGAATTTAGGACATATCTTGCAACACGGAACATGGGACAGGTGAACCCCTCAGACTAGTCTCCATGGAGAGCAGACCTGTTTGCAGACTATCCAAACAGGGTATTCTAGAACCTTGCATTTCTTATTTTTTAGTTTTGCCATTCTCTTTCCATTTGTTCTCAGAAGACTAAAATGAGTCCCTCACTCTTCTCAGTTGAAGAAGGTTTTGAAGCTTTCAGTATTATTGTGTCATTTCAAGGCTGGCAATACATTTTTAGTAATCAGAACAATTGCCAAGCAGGTGAGAGACCCCCTGGACACTGCAAGAAACAAGTCATTTCAAAGCATTTCGAAGCTTCGCAGAACAATAAAGGTGACATATCAGCTAGAAAAGGAAGTGACTCAGACCAACAGTGGACGCTACATGAAAACCTGAGGCTGGTCCACTGTTAGATGACCATCTGCACGGCTCAAATTCGACACAGTTGCTCTCAGAACACCTGTTCCAATGCCTAATTATTTCCAGCTGTTGGGCCAGAACAATCACTCACATACATTTCAGGACCGAGGTCAGAGATGGCGAGACAAAAGCAGATTCACGGTGCTCTACAGGGATAAAGAACAAATGTGACTCATCCAAGATGGAGTCCTCTCTGCTCAGAGCCTTCCATGAGGTGGATTTGGAATCACTGAGAAGAGAGAGGACAGCAATCCAGACACAGCCAGAACAGAGGCAACCTACATGAACAGCAAGCAGTGAAGGTGGCAGCTCAGGAGAGGGGTTCAGATTATATACAGGTCCTGCAGCCTCGGGCGATGAGAAAGCCATTTCAGGAGTAGCAGAGGTTCCTGATAGGCAGACTCTGTAGTAGCGAAGGTCTTGGGCTATAGCTGGCACTGAGCAGTGTAGGCCATAGCTCTGGCTTTGATGTGCCATCACACTGGCCACTCTACTGTCCCAGGCTCCTCCCAGAGACACTGACAGAGAAAATGCACACCTCAAAGGCTATAGTGTTGTCGGCTCCCTGGGGCCAACAAAGGAGCAGTTGCTCCACTTCCTCCCCCCAAAGAATGCCACATCCCCTCACTCACCTCTATCGCTCATCTTGTTCCCCAGCCGGTTCCTCCTTGGAAGTTATTCTTAACTTTTTATCCCTGCAAAGTTTCTTAGAAGCCTTCTCACCAAAGACACTCAGCAAATGGCATTCATAGCCCTGAACCTCCTTCAGCTTCGCAGGGGCCTGCCTGGAGCCTGGAAGGTTCTTATCAAGATTCAGACAAGGGCTTTGCTGTTTAACCAAAACTCCAAAACTCCTGCACTTAAGGGCAGGTACCCAGGACCTGGGCTTTGACCAGGGGTGGGGGTAGGGGAAGTAAGGACCTGCACTTGGTTATGGGAAAGGAGTTATAGCAGCAACCTGCAACTCCTAAGAGTCCCCACAATACCGGGGCAGTGTCCATCCACCTACCCAGCCATGCAGGAGAGTGGGATGGAACCCCACTGGTGGTAGAGGACCCCAGACACTGAAGTGCTCTCCACCACTCAAGTCACTCTCCCTTCTAATTGCCCATTTTTGTAGGGGAATAGGATCTTCATTACTATTCAAAGTCAATTTCTACCTCAACGCAGAAGGTGCTCCCAGGAGTCAAAAGAATGGCGTGAAGAAGGGCTTGTGGATGTTCCTGCCTCCCTGTGACATAGCAATTCCCTCTGTGCCCTGCTGCTATGGACACGGGCTAGGTTTAGGGCACCTAGCCAGGATTCCCCCAAGGGACTCTCTACCACCAATAAAGAAAAATGTCCTGGGAGGCTGCTTGCTGAAGAGATGTGTGGCTGAGAGTTAAAAGAAGGCTTTTGAAATGAATGTATTTGGAACTGAGTTCAAGTCTTCTTGCGGACCATAAAACACTAATGCAGAAATGCTAAAGAACATTGGTGGTATGATGTGATGTGCATCTGGGGAGAAAGCCAGCAGGTCCCACACAAATGTGCCCACCTGCCTAGTAACCTGTGGAATGAACATATTTGAAAATATGCACAGGTATTGGTCACATATCAGATATACAGAAACTTCAGAAATGCTGCATCTAATTCTGCTTAGCCATAGGTTGGCCTCCCTGGTCCATGCAGGAAATGGGGACATGATGGCAGCTCTCTGAAACATGAGCTGGTGGAAGTGAAGACGCCTCTGGGAGGAATGATGGGATCCTCAGATGGAGGTATCTGTTATTCTAGCCTTTCAGTAATGAGCAGGGCTTGGGATGTGGCTCAGAAGTAGAGTGCTTACCAGCCTTTTAAGGGTTGGCTCTAGGTTCCATCCCCAGAACTTCAAAAAGAAAGGAAAAGAAGAAAAGAATGAACCTCCCAGCTGCTCAGAAAGCTGAGGCAACTAGAACACATGTTTAAGACCACCCTGGTCAATGCAACAAGATTGTGCATAGCATGCATGAAAATTTAAATTCCATCCCCAATAAAAAATGAAAGAGGAAGGGAGGGAGGGGGGAATGGAAAGAAGAAAGAAAAAGTTTACTACAAAGTTCTGTGAATGGGAACTGTTCAATTAAAATAAATTATCTTTCAAGCTAGTGATGTGCATACTAGGAAGGTTCTCAGAAGAACCTCGTACATAAAGCTCACAATAAATAAGCATCTGGGGATGCTCAGTGGGTCAAGGTGCCTGCTGGCAAACCTGGTAGTCTGAGTTCAACAATTGCTGGAAACCCACATGGTAGAAAAGTTGTCCTTTGACACCCCCCTTTCCCCCTCCTCTCTCTCTATGTATATATCCTGGAATAAATAAAATAAAAATCTGAAATAAATTTTTTGAAAAAGTTATCCCCTTTCAAACTATTCAACCTCTGCATTTTTCAAAATTTCTTAAATTTTGCTGTTTGTTTTAATTTCCCAGGTATGTTTGGAAACTCACTATTACATTTGCCCAAAGGCTGGATTATGATCCTTGCCCCCCCATTCAAGGCTGTACTTCAAATCACTAGACATTAAGATCAAAATTAAAACATGCAGGTGAAAGCTCTTGAAATTATAGAGCAATAGCTATGTACCAAGAACAATAAATGTTAAATATCGAGTCTATATGTGTGACCTAAATAAAGAAAGGAAACAAGATTGATCATAGTTGCCAATTTTAAGTTGGAGAAGCATAGAATAAGTCTATTAAACTGTCTCTCTTCTTTTGTATATATATTTAAATCACTCTATAAGGAAAAGAAAAAGTTTAAAACTAAAATCTATGCAGAGCCTTGGGAGTTTTAACCTTTTCCTGATCTAGACCAGAGAATTTTAGTGACCCTTTGAAGTCACAGACAAAGACCCCCAAAATATGAACTCTGGGCTCTGGGCTCCTTCCACAGATAGCGCCCATGGCAGGGACGGTGGGGGGGTCCTCTGCTCATTCTCTCCTGTGTTCCCAGATCCTTCAAGTTCACAGGTGTGTCCGCGAGAGCTTGCTCTGGGAAGGGAAGGTGCTGGGGTAAGCAGGAGGGCAGAGCCAGAAAGTCCTGGGCGATCTCCCAATGACCAGCAGGAGGGGAGGAAAGGAGGGGGAGGGAGAGGGGGAGCGCTGGGGAGCAGACAGGGAGGAGGGGAGACCTTGGCCCGGCAGAGCTGTCACTGACACCTGCTCAGAGAACCTGACCTTGGCCAGTGAGACGCTCTTGTTCTGCCTCTACCCTCCGCCCCAGCCTTTCCCTCCCACCTTCCTGCCCACTGCCGAAAGACAAGGCTTCCAGGCTTGGTGGGAAGCGAATTGGTGATAAATGTTAGAAACCCCCCTCCCAGTTGTGCTGTGTGTGGGGGAGAGAGGAAAGAGGGCTAACGAGGTGGGAGCCCCCTTTCCAGCTAGCAAGGTCGTCAATGCCAGTGAAAAGGAGCAGCTACCGCTGCAGAGCCTTTTAAACCAGGGAAGGAACAAAACCAAAAGGCAGAGCTCCCCCCCCCCGCCCCCGGCCCCCTGACTCACTCCCACCCCCACTCCAGTCTTCTGGGAGGACAATGTCGGAGGGTCAAAGTCCTTCCGACTTTAACCACTTAAAAAGCTGGGAAGCCAGTACGCGTACCAGGAGTCTGGGAAGCTGGAAGAACCCGGAGAAACCGGCGGGCGCTGGAATTAAGGGTGTCCCAAATCCAAGCCTGGACGCCCGCAGAGAACGACCCGCTGAAGGGAGTCTGTGACGCCCCAAGTCTCCGGTAGCAACTGATTGGGTTTGGGGACTTGACTGCAACTCCCTTCCTGGCTATGCCCTAGCCAGGACCACCCGTCCGGAATTCCTCAACATCTCATTCCTCCTCTTGTTCTAGGCGTGGAGGTCCCCCGGGTTCTCGCCCCTCTCCCATCCACATGGGCATACCTTCCCTAGGTCTCTATGAAGGATGCCTTGCCCCCCTCCCCGCCCCAAGTGCCTTTTCCAACAAGATGATGGTACTGGCTCCAGGTGTCTCCGTCCCAGGGTGCGCACCCCCTGGCCCTGAACTGACACACTCCCCCGCCCCGGGACCCTCAGAGGTCGGCGAATCCTGGGGCAATGACCCCGAGGACCGCAGTTCTGCTCGCGCATCCGCTGCGCGCCGGGCCCGGGTCCCCCGCTAAGCTCACCATCGCGGCCGCTCTTCTCGCCCGCTTGCCTCCCAGCTGGGCCTGCCCACCCCAACTGCTCCAGATACGGCCGCCTCCGCGGTTGTGACACACTGCGAGGGAGGGGGCCGGGGACAGACATGCCGGGCCAGCAGCTGTCAGGCAGCATCACAGTGCCCGCGGAGGGGAGGGACCCGGGCAGGTCACAATGGCACTTCTCCGCCCATCAGCAGCTCAAATCGGCGCGGCTCTCCAGGCTGGACGGGTCGCTTCCCACGCAGGAAACTGCCACCTCGCTGGGATGAGAAGAAGCCACTGTGATAGTGGCGCACGTGTGCACTCAGTACACCGCATTCGTTCCGACAACAAGATGGAAAGCAGTGGAAAAACACTTTGAAACTAAGCATTCATTTGTCCCCAGACGTCCATTGCACTGGCTTGGCCAGGCAGGCAAAAACTCTTGCTGACTGTATTTACCTCGGCCCAGGAAAGCTGAGGCTCGGATTGGCACCGGCTAGGGCTCATGCTCAGTGTGTACTTGGGCGAGTCGTTACCACCACCACCTGACTGGTTACAGAAGAACTCAATGAGATGCCTCCTGGCATACAGCAGGCACTCCGTAATGGGTTCAGCACTGATTTAACTATTCTATCAGAATATCTCCCCATCCACCATCCTGAAAACTCCCCTTTTGATCTATTTCTACTTGATCCCTTCTAACTTTGAAGTCCCAGATGTGCTAGGGTCATCTCTTAGGTACAGTACACCTGCCTCTGTCTTCCTCTTTGTGGTCATAGATGACATTGAAAGGAGAGGAAAGTGTGGAGGGGGGGTTAGCCTGGCCTTGTTAAGAGCCTCTGAACTCTCTAAATGTTGGCCACTGTGATAGTTAATCCTGGGTGTCAACTCGACACACCTGGCATTAACTAAAATCAGCTGAGACCACCTGAAGAGATTATCCAGATCAACACATTTACAATACAAAGACCAGCCCTAGATCCCATTGGAACCTTCCTAGATCTTCAGCCGTCAGGGATGGGAGTGACTTAGCCTGACTCCAGCTTTGGCTGGCCAGTCATGCCACTTCTGCCATGCAAGTCTGTTTCTCCCCTCTGGAACTGTTGAATAAATCTCCCTTTCTCTCTTAAGTTGTTTGACTTTGGGTGTTCTGTCACAGCAACAGTTAAGAGTAACCTTTACAGCCGTATTATCGGACTGGTTCCAAGATCCCCTTGTCTTCCTCCTGGCTGAGAAGCTGGATGTCCTTGTGCCTCACCGCCAGGAATCACCTCACGCTAAGGGATATAACCCAGCTTTTCCTCTCTCCCTTTCCTCAAACAACTGTCCACTACATCAAGTCACTTCAGGCCAATCACAGCTCTTCCTCAAAATGTACACAGAGCTGCCGTGACCAGATGTGGCATCTCTGCACATTTCCAAGCATGAATCAAGGTGTGTCTTTTCTAGGTTGGCAAGACGATTTGGTGAATAGAGGCACCTGTGCACCAAACCAAGGACCACCTGGCCTTGCTATACAAGCTCAGCCACAATGGTGGGAGAAGGGAACTGAATTCCAGAAGTCATCCTCTGACCTCCAGACACACTGTATCAAGTGCGTACTTGCTCTCTCCTTCCACCATGTAGTCTCCAAGGATCAAACTCAGGTTGGCAAGCTTGTCACAGCAAGACCTTCTCGCCGGCTGAGCCACCTCATTTGGACCATAGGATGTCAAATATCAGGGTGTGTCTGTGATGGTGTTTCTGGGTGATGTTAATATCAAATTAATCAGCTATCTTTTTTAATGATGGGCCTCACTCAACTGAAGAACAGAATGGAACAAGAAGGCTAAGAGGGCGCTTCTGCCTAGCTGGCTGTGTAGGCTGGGACCTCGGTCCTCTTCTGCCTTTGAACTGGAATTTATACTGCCAGCTCTCTTAGTTTCCATACTTTGGACCATATGTCTTTAGAATTCTCAGTCCTACAGTAGCATGGGCCTATCCTTTGTAATCTCTTCGAGGCAGGCTGTGTATTTCAATGTAGGGTTCCTCCTTAGAAGATGCCGAGCCTTAGGTTTGAGCCTCAGTGCTGCAAAAAATAAATGAAAATAAATCTCTTTCATCTATATCTGAATAAGTAAGCAACTAGATATACATCTCCTGTTGTTTTATAGTCCCCTTTCTGTGTATGGAGGAACTGAAGCTACATCAGGCTGTTTATAAGAAAGTAATCGCCCATTCTGTATTCAGAAAACTTATAAAGCAATTACCTAAAAAAAAAAAAAAATAATAAAGCAATCACCTGTACCTCTACCATATTCTGGTTAGCATATGTGAGTATATTTCTTTTTGTTATGCATTTCTGGGCCATGGATTCATAGTATTAAATAATGACCCAACATTGAGTTACACTCAACTCCAAATTTGCATAGGAAATAATTTGTACAGAGAATGCAGGTAAAGTTAGTCTTCATAATATTTTTCGCTGTAGTGCAGATTGAACGTAGAGCCTTGTGTGTGTTAGGCAAGTGCTCTACCACTAACCTATATGCTTAGCATATTTTTCACATTTTATTTTTGAGACAAGGTCTCACTAAATTGTCTGCTACTCTGGAAGTCTATCTATAACCTAAGCAGACCTTGAACTTTGACCCACCTGCCTCAGCCTCTTGAGTAGCTGAGATTCCAGACAGGCCTGACTGATAGTTGTATATTTGTACAGTATTTCCAGACATTGAGCAAACATTATACTAAAGACTTTCAGAGCATTATTTTATTTACTTCTCATGAAAAAACTACCAAAATTAAAATTCTGTTCTTTTCATCTTGCAGATAAAGAACTTGGTTGTTATTCTTCATCACACAACAAACTGGCAACAGGCAGTGTATACCCAGGAATTTTCTGCAGAGGCCGAGGTCAAACATAATCACTGACTGTGAACCTGAACTGCAAGTTCACGCCTTACAGGAAGAAACTTGTCTTTGTACTTTGTAGAAGGAGCCTGGGAGCCCAGGGAAGAGGCCCCTAACTGCTGGGTGGCCTGTGAGGCCCAGACAGCATGATCTCATCCTGACATTGCCTATATTCACATATTAGTTATCTGTAATTAGCATTCATTATGCCTTACCACCTTAAGCATATTCACATCTAAATATTCATAGTGCTGTCTTATGTCTTGCATGGTCTAAAAGGCAGTTGGAAAAGGGAGGGATGTATTAGTTATTTATTACATTGCTGGGACAAAAATGCCTGATAGAAACAATTTAAGGAAGGGTTTATTTTGGCTCACAGTTTAGGGGTACAGTCCTTCATAGCAGGAATTAGATACAAAATTGGTGTCACAAATTAAGAGACCACTATGCATTCGTGGTGGGGCTTCTAACCTCAATTAGACTGATTAGCCACTGTGCCCAGAGGCTATTCTAACCTAGATAATCCCTCCCAGGTGTGTCCTGAGACTTGTCTCATAGGTGACTCTAGATCTTGTCAAGACATCAACCATCACAAGGGGCCACAGTATCACAAGCACTCTGGCCCTTTTTTTCAGTCTCGGTTCCTGCAGCCATAATCAAGTCATCACCAAGGTAAAAGGACAACTGTGGGACCACACAATCCCACTGGCCCTTCTTCTTAGATGACTCTTTCAAAGTTGACATTGGTAACCTGGGTCATGATGTCTTAAGGTGAATACAACCTATCTTCCCACTGACTTTCATTCTTCCCTCACTCCCACTTGTCCTGACTTATTGATATCACAATGGCAACTTCCGGGCTTCATCTCTTTGGTTTTAGTGTTAGCTCCTGTTCAGCTCACCTGCTTGGGATGTAAAGGAGAGTGAGGCAGGGGCAGAAGCCATCATAGCAGAAGGACCGAGAAAAATTCACCTTCTGCATAAATGGGTTCTGAAGCACTGGAAGCCAGCACCCAAACTTAGATTCTTCATCTAAGGTTGTGTTACAGCTCACATAACCATCGGCTGCCAGCTATGAAAAAGCACCAAGCGGTCTGTCTGTGTGAGATAAATTGGCACCGCATGAATGATAAGACTGCTGGGACACCATCTTCTGTCTGGAGGCTCGGTGTTCTGTGCATAGTTCATTTTTCATCTTTCTCAAGATTTCCATCATCTTCTCTCTGAGGCCTTGGTGTTCTCTGCAAAGCTCATTATTCACCTTTCTCGACATTTCCACAGTATCAGACATGGAAACAACTGTTCCAATTGTCCCCTTGCCCCTCTACTTTTTCCAGTTATGCCACGTATTGCTATGGGTATTGAAAAACAACCCGGTCTTTCTGGCAGTGTGTTACAGAAGCTGAAAGACTGTTCTCACTGTTGCAAATCCACTGTCGAAACTATCCCAGGAAAATGCCCTCCCCCGCCCCAGTTTACCCAACAGTTAGCGGGTCACAGCATTTTCATATGCAATCTGTGCAGTGCAGTGACTTTCAGATTAGCCAAATAAGTCGGCAAGCACACTGACAGATGGGAGTGCTGCAAGGCTTCCGACATGGGTCAGTGGGCTCAACTGTGTCCCCAAAGCTATGCTCACCCAAACCCCAGAAGGGAACATCATTTGAACAAAAGTCTTTACAGATGCAATGAAGGATGTCATGATGAGATCATCCTGGATGATGATGGGTTCTGAATTGAAGGAGGGAGCCAGAGAGATGGCTTAGCGGGCAGAGAGAGAGGTAGGTGCGCATGCAGGTCTGGCAACCTGGGTTCTATCCCAGAAGCTCACATGGTGACTTCTGAAAATTGTCCTATGACCTCCACAAGTGTTTTTGTGTTTTTTCTTCTCTCTCTCTCCCCCTTTCTCTCCCTTCCTTCTCCTCTTCCTCCTCCTCTCTTTTTAAGACTTAGTGATTAACCACACTTGTCATTGCTGTAACTAAACACCTGACAGAAACAACTTAAAAGAGGAAGTAGTTACTCTGCTCACAGTTTCAAAGTCTCAATCCATCATGAACAGAGAAGCAAGAGCAACTCACTCACCGTGGCCAGGAAGCAGGGAGCAGCAGTTCCACCATCTCCCCCTTGAATTCATCAATGGACTAATACATTCATTAGGTCAGCACACTAAGAGAGAAATACTCTCATAGACATGCCCGTGTACTTCATTAGTCTCCTAGGTATCTGTCAGTCCCATCCAGTTGATAATAATCAAGATTAGCCATCACACAGGGACACTGAAGGGAAGTGAACCTGGGGATGGAGTTGATTTGTGCTTCCTGGAGCCAAGGAACAACTAGAGCCATCAAAAGTTGTAAGAAGCAGATTCTGCCCTGTAGCTGTTAATGACAGACAGGTTGACATGGGACTTCCGGCTGTGTGGGAATACATTTCTGATGCTTGGTGGTGATTTCTTATCAAAGCCCTAGAAAACAAGTATTGTAAGGATAATGCTGGAAGCTGAAGAGATAATGATATTAAAAAGAAAGAATGTAAAACTCAGAAGAGCAGATGTGGTTTATTTCACAAGCACATATGAATATATACTGAGGATGATATCGTCAGTATTGTGTTCACCAAAGAAATTTTTAAGGATGACTTTGGGAATCATCCTGGATTGCTTCTACCTCCTTCTTGCTTTGCTCTGGGATTTCTGAGGCTCTGCCCACCAGAGCCAGAAGTACAGCCTCCCCCTCCCCCTGCTATTTCTGTCTAGGTGTTTTTTTTTTTACATTGGACCTGGGATTGGAACTCCGGATCTTCTGCTTTTGAGACAGAGTCTTAACCCCTGAGCCATCTCCAGTCCACAAATCCACTTTTTAATCTATTTTTATTATTTACTTAGTGCGTGTGGTATATATGTGTATGTGTGGTGTATATGTGTATGTGTGTGTATGTGGTGTGGCATGTGTGTGGTGTGGTATTATGGTGTTATGGGGAGGTGGTTGTATATGTGTGGTTGGGGAAGGTAGTTGTATGTGGTATGTGGTGTGTATGTACATGCTAATACATATATGAAAGTCAGACAGCAGCTTTCAGAAATCAGATTTTTTCCTTCACCATATGGTTCCAGAAACTGAACTCAGGCCATGACTTTAGTGGCAAGCACCTTTACATGCTGAGCCATCTTGTCAGCCCACAAGTCCATTTTTTAAATTCATATACCCACCAAAATCTTACTCACTTCATGTTTCCCTATAGTAGACTCTGTCCTATGACAGAGTGAGGAAGGAGCAAAGTCTTACTACATTATCCAGGTTAGTCTCAAATTCCTAGGCTCAACCAATCCTCTTGCCTTAGCCTCTCCAGTAGCTGATAGCAAAGGTACACACCACCACAGCTGGCTTTCCTGCTTATCCTTCTGAGCAGACTTACTTACACCTCCTGGTCCACAGATCGTCAGATCATGCATATGTGTGTATTTATGTGTATTCATATGTGTATATGTATATACATATGTATAATCTGTCTAATAGCTGATTAAACAGCCCATAGAAAGCAATGTTTATTTCTCAGTGATTTGTACAACTGCATAGACAAATATAGACCATTTAAACTCAATATAATCCTATAATACTAAGTATGTCTGCATCCAAAAGTTAGTATCTGCTTCACCTTTTCTACACCTGTGTTTTATTTAGTATTTTACTTACCTGATTGTATTTCTCAGAATTGGGATTGGAATCCAGGGCCTCATACAAGGTAGTTACATGCTGTTCCATTGAGCCATATTTCAGCCTTTAAATGGTTTTAATATATTTTAATAAAAAGGCACCCATCTTATGATATTTAATGTCACGTACTGTCTTCATTGTCCCACTGTAGGTGTATAAGTTGATCCTGTGCATGTTTTTAATAGACTTTTTTTTCACTAGACACATTTATAAGACTCAGCACTTTTTCACGTAATCTAAGTGCCCACAAAGCTCAGCTCTTATTCTGAGAAGAAGGGATCAGAGAAGGGCTGTCCTTTCTGAACCATGTTGCTTATAGTTTCTACCTCTCCAGACTCTTCCTCCCCAACTCACATCAACAGTGTCCAGAATAACAACCATGTAACCTCTAACAGTAACATACAAGCTCATTACATTACCTGTTTGCAACACGCCCTAAGTTCTATGTGTCACACACACTGACACATTTAATTCTCCCAAGAAATCTGTGAAATCACTTTACACAGAAGGTAACTGAGGCACGGAAGATGATTAGACGAAGGAGGGGAACCAAGACATGAATTCAGTAACCATGGTCTCAGGGATCACATGCCTACACACTGACAAGCCACTGATACAGCAAAAGTGATTCCATCGGGTATAGACCTTGCTTTTTTTTTTTTTTTAATTCCTTGCAGGTGTTAGGGGTATGTCTTGGTAACCAGACTTGATAGGCACTTTATGCCTGAGCTTAAAATGCTCAAGACCTTGAGTTCTATCCTCAACAGACATGAATACACCACACACACACACACACACACACACACACACGATTCCTAGGATTTACAGAACATGTCTCTTCTACTTATTAATCTAGTTTTTATAATTTCATAGATGCAAGAGTTCAGGTCATTTTCTTCCCATATGACCCAATTCCATCCCCTCTCCTCCCATTAAAATTTTTCTTTTTCCCAGCCAGTCTTCCTCCTAGTTTCATTTCCCTTTTGTGTGCGTGTCCCACTGAGTTTTCTTGGAGTTGCCTGAACTGGCACGTGAGCATATGCTAGAATATAGATGATACATCGGTGGCTATACCACGAGAGAAATAGCTCTCCTTCCCACAGCCAGCATTATCCCCAACAGACTCTCAGGGAGGCATGGTAACTCGTGATGTCTTTTCCTTCCATGACGATGTGTTGGAAGCCACTGTCTTTATCACCTGAGGCACATGTCACTCATCTAGGAGACCATGAAGTCCAAAGCATAGGACACAATATCAATGAGTACTAAGAATAGGTAGGATCCTTAGAATGTTCAAGACTAGTGGGTACTCACTGGAAGGAAGGTTCCATCCACTTCCAGGTCCAAAGGTTTAGAAAGACTAGGAATGGCCAGGGTGTGTCTTGTAGGTTGACCCTGATTTTACAAGACAGTTCAACAGACAACAGTTCGAAGGGAACCAAAGACGTGGAATAGCTCCTTTGGAAGAAGTAACTTGTCTCTGTGTTTTCAGGGATCCAGGAGTGTGGTTGGTCCACCTGTGCCACCTGCAGGAGCTGCCAGCTTGCAATTACACATGCAGAAGTCTCCTGCCAGGCTGTCTCTGTTACTGCTGCTCTTCTGGTTTGAGCAATGACACTGCCTGAACGGGTGCCAAAGCTGCTCCTTCTTCCCCCATCCTTCCCCTCAGCCCTTTACTGCTCCCCCAGTTTTTGCTCCTTCTACTTCTTCCTTCTTCTAATTCTCAAGCCCAAAATCTAAGCTCGCCAACACAGTGTTGTCTGCACCTGCCTGACCTTTTTCTTGGTGCAACAGCAGAAGAACTTGACCTCTGACACCAGGCGGCCTGGATTCTAACCCCAGCTCTGTCACTTAAACAACTGTAAGGCGCCGGGCAAGCTGCTGTACCCTTCTATGTCTGCTTATCACCTCTAAAGCATACATGAATATCTGTCTCTGATTAGCTTCAAGAGACAACTGGTTAATATATGGAAGGTACTTAGACAGGTGCTTAACCCGCTGGGCATAGCAGCACACACCTGTACTCAGGAGGATAAGACAGAAGAAACATGAGTTCCAGTTCTGGCCCCCCTCAAAACAAATGTCTCTTGACTTAGTGAAATGGTTTGGGGGCTGGAGTGATGGCTTCCAAGCAAAAGGACCTGACTTCCAATACTCCCCCAGAACCCGCATAAAAATGCCAGGCAGATATGGCCACAGTCCTGGAGGGTAGAGCCTGGAAAACTCCAGAGAAAGCAACAAGAAGATATAGCTATCCAGAATGATTCCTGATATCACCCTTGGGTCTCTATGGGCGGGCACACACATCCACATGCACACACACACACACACACACACACACACACACAAAGTATGAATGCTTTTCTCCAGAACTTAACACCTCTGAGGTTGAGAACTGTCATAGTTGGGCACAGGTGTCAACTTGACAGTTGAGGGTTTGAACGCTGGGCACACTTGTAGAGAATTAATGGTTGAGTTAGGCCCAGAGCAAACCTGGAGGAGATTGTCTAGCTGATGGGGAAGGCCCAGCCTATGGTGGGTGGGATTAGGCCCTGGAATAAATCACAGAAAGCTGGTTAAGAGAGTTGGCATCCTTCTGTTCACTTGGCCAGACATGCTGGTCTGGCAAGTAAGGATCGTCCCTCTCTCAGCCATTATGTGGTGATGGTGTGGTCAGTTCCCTCAGTCCTAGTGTTGGTGCATGTTCTCCTGTCAAGCTGGACTATGAACTATAAATCCCTTGTTCCCTTAAGCCATTTGATGGTCATTTATCAGCAACTATGCCAGTGAACTGCAACAAGAACCTACTGGCTACATTTTAACACACAAATCAGTTTTCTGCCCAAGAAACTTCTCCACATAAATGATGATGATATTGTTGTTAAAGTGGCTTTTTTTCTACTTGACATACTTACATACTATAAAACTCCTTTCGGTTTTGAACCAATCAGCCTCCATCTATTCTGACGCCCCCACAGAACAAAAATGATGTGTTGGAATTTTCAAAGAGGCTATTGGAAAACAGGAGCTGGAAGACAAATGAGCTTTGAGACCCTTATATTAACATAGGAGGTATAAACAAATCCCAGCCCATGTGTTCAGCTCTGGCCTGGTGTTGAGAGGGGCACATGGTAGTCACCATGAATGCCCTGAGTGGCTCCCAACTGTTCATATCACAGTGGCCTTTTTTAAAAGAAGTTTCTCACAGGCACGCCATATGGCCTGAAATTTACTTTCTTCTAATTACTTTTAATATGTATACATAAATTAAATATAAATAAAATTGTGAGTAAATGTATATCTTCTGCTTTTATGCAGCATAGTCTATTAATTGCATTAATAAAATATTAATTTCAAATGAGACAAAAAAAAAAAAAGGAGCACTCTGCACAGCTTGTCCCTGACTCAGTCCTTCCACAGTGAGGTCATCTCTTGGCACAGAGGAGACCTGGCTACCCATCAGTCCTTCTCAAGCATGAACCCCGTGCCTCCTGCCATTTTCTCCGTAGGTTCTCAAGGCTCCCAGCTGCCAGCAGGGTGGGACATTTAAACTCAAGCAAGATGCTGCTGCATGGTGGCACACCCTTGGAATCCCAACACTTGGGGGTTGGAGATGGGAGAATCAGGGGCTCAAGATCATCCTCAGATACAGGGTGAATTTAGTTGGAGGCCAGCCTGGTCTACATGAGACTGTATCCCCCCCCCCAAAAAAAGAAAAAGAAAATCAACCATTGTTAACACTGATTATCTGTAAGTGGGTAGATCGCTAAATTTCTATGCTTTCTGTATCATTTTTAATATTTTTCAAATATATTTACAGATTTACCTATTCAAGAGAACTGAGACCTCCTAGTGGATACATGAAACTGAATATAGTGGTAAACTATATCTATAGCTATATCTATATCTATATATAAATATATATGTATAATTACAATACATGGTAATAATGTAGAAGAGTTATAACAATGCTCTACATTATAGATATGTGCTTTCTCACTTTTCTCTCGGAATCTTATTGTGCTGTCCACACTATGTGTTCAGTGCTCTCAAAGGTTAACCCAGGGTAACAGAACCGGAAAAACAAACCTCAGGAATCCAAGGGAGGATGACCTTAAGATTGCTTTCAGGGAAAGAAAACAGGGCTGAGATGTAGTTCAGTGGTAGAGTTTGGGCCTAGCATACACAAGGCCCTGGATTCCAACCCCAGTATTGCAAAAGAGGAAGGTATTTGTTATTATATCAAAAGTCCTGAACTCTGGGACCACCACCACAACATACATCCTCCAGGGAAGGGCCCGATAACCCGTTTCTACTCTAAATTACCAAGGATTCCCCAGGGAGAAAAGCAGCAGGGCTGGATGGAGCTTGTCTGATAAGCACTGCGAGGATCAGCTTCCAAGGATGGGCTAGAGCAGCGGGAGGTCAACTAAGGCAGAGGTGAACTCAGTATAATTACAGCTCCAGCCAAAGGGGACGGAAGTCAAAGTTCATTAACCCCGAGGCCTCTCCCAGCAAGGAAAAAACACACTGCAGGTCCCTGGAAGTTCCTTACTACTACTAGTTCACATCAAGAACTTTCTCTTTCAACCATTTCTTCTGGCAGTTTGAGAGGCAGAATGCACAGGGGTAGAATTAGGAAAAATCAAAAGGTGAGAGGGTGAAAAGGCCAGCCCCCCTGACCTGCAGAGGAAGTGTGTGTGTGTGTGTGTGTGTGTGTGTGTGTGTGTGTGTGTGAAAGAGAGAGAGAGAGAGAGAGAGATCTCATCAGAGGACAGCTTTGAGAAGTTGTTTCTCTTCATCAGATGAGCCCACCAATGCAGCAAATATCGTATCTACTAAGCCATCTTACTGGCCCAGTTTTGTTTGTTTCTTAAAAAAGGACGATCTTGTCATACTAAAACTATCATACAATAGAACAATGTACAACTATTAGGATGAAGGAGGTGTATCTGTGCCCAAAGGGAGCAAAGTCCCCAGGTTAGTAAATTATAAACAAAAGTGTGGAAGGGATTAGTTTACTATCACTTGTGTAAGACAAAGAAAAACCTAGCATGATGAACATGTGTAGAAGGGCAAAGAGATGCCTATCAAGGGGCAGATAAGAGAGATGTGGGAATGAACGGTTTTCTTTTCCAGGACATCCTTGTGCCTTTATGCTCCACTGTAAAACTATTTTTTAAGTGGTCTTCATATACATATACACAAAATACAAACCCAGAGTGGGACTATCCTCTCTTCTATTCCTCCTCCAGGTATTAGTCATCCTGCTGCCTGCCACCTGCACCTCTGATGTTTCGGCCTTGCATCTGACCACAGGACACCTGCTCCTGCTGTCCTGATATCCCTGAAGTTAGGATGTTTGTTCTACAGCACATACTTCAAAACCTAGCAGAACCAGGAGACTAGAGCTCTCTTTCCCTGATCTACCTACATATCAATGGTAAACTCCAGCCAGAGTGAGGTTATCGGCTTGACTGGATCCAGAATCAACTAAGAGACAAGTGGGTCTGTAAGGGTATTTCCTGGGCTGATTAACTAGGGGGAGAAAACCCTCCCCAGAACAGACAGCATCTTCTGGTAGTGGCCCGGATACAAGGAGGGAAAAGCAGTTGCTATCTGCCTGTTTGCCCACGCCCCTCCCTGGTGAGTGGCCCACGCTGCCACTGCCACTGCTGCCCTTCATAACGTTATAACTCAGCTTTTTGAATCTTCCAACATGGACGGAAGACCTGCGGCTGTCTGGGAACCCTCCAAGCCTTCTGCAGACTGGGACTGCGGAAAGCCTCCAGTTGTGTGAACTGAGCAGCTACCAGATTCTCGTCTATCCCATGTGAGGACAGCTGCTACTAGACAATCCAGATTGTCACGTAAATTGGTCTAATAAATCCCCTTTTGTTGTTGTTGATTTGGGTGTTTCCAAGTGCTGCCTCGTGGGTTTATGGGGTGCTGGGGACTGAAGCCAGGTTCAAGGTATGCTAGGTGTCATAGTTAGGCAGAGTCAACTTGATAGATGAGGGTTCGAGCTCTGGGCACATTTGTGGATAATTAGTAGTTGAGTTAAGCTCAGAGCAAACCTGCAAGAGACTGTCTAGTTGATGGGGAAGGCCCAGCCCACGGTGGGTGAACTAGATCCTGGACAGGTAGATAAAATACAGAAAGCTGACATCCTTGTGTACACTTGGCCAGACATGCTGGTCTGTCAAGTAAGGTTCGTCCCTCTCTCAGCTATTACGTGGAGATGGTATGGCCAGTGCCCTGGGCTCTGGTGTTGGTGTGAGGTGGACTATGAACTGTAACTAGATAATCATAAGAGAAAATAAACCCTTTGTTTCCTTAAGCATTTTTGTCATGATTTTATAAGCAACTATGCAGGTGATCTGCAATACTAGGTAAACACATATCCTCAGTCCTCCTTTAATATATATATTCATTCCATTGGTTCTGTTCCTCTAGAGAATATCGACTAATACAGGGCATAAGGGAGAACTCCAGGGCTGCAGGTCGGGAGAACTGGGTCTTATTCAGGCTCTGTGACTTAGGACAAACGGTTTCACCTTTCTGAGTCTTGGTTTCATTAACTGAAAAAGAAGGTGGTTTAAGATATCATCTGCAACTGAGACTCTTTCCAAACCCAACACCCCCAAACCCCAACATGCACTGCTCTCTGACACCCATCCCCCTCTGAAACTGGCCAGTTGGTGTGATGTGTGAGCAGCACAGGTCATTTTAAACATTCTAGAAGCCTCACTACAAAAAGTGGAAACATGAAATCAGTTGTAATGGATTTTATTTAACCAATATATCCAAAAATATCATCATTTCCACATGCATTCAATATAAAAATGATTGCTTCCATTCTTTTTTTAGTACTTGATCTTTGAAATCCAGTGTATATTTTACAGTTACAGACAGTGTCCACATAGACAAGCCACATTTCAAATGCTCAGAAGCCATCTTTGGCTGGTGGCTGCTGAACTGGGTGTTAAGTCTCACAAGAAAGCCCTCCCTTCACTTTGACTTTCTAAGGCCCCCTGCCAGGGCCCAAGCTACATCCTTGGAAAGGCCAAGATAAGGGCAGCAGTTGGGTTCCAAGTTCCTCACCTGACTAGAAGGGTGGCTGGGGCTGGGTACCACGGCCCTGCAGCATTCAAAACAAACACAGCTGAGGCCCCGCAGGCACTGGCACAGGGAAGAGGAAAGATGAGCAGCGTGTAACCAAGTCTTCATGCTTGGCCTCACAGCACAGGACAGCACATTGGTCTACTTCACTGGTCACTCTTGCGCTCTCCCTAGCACCTGCCCATGCCCAGCCCTCAGCTGGCCTGGAGCCGGTCACCACTCACCAGCACTCCTCCATGGGACAGGGGAAGGCGCCTAGTGCTACGTAAGATGGGGACTGCTACAGATGAGAAGCTGAGAAAGGCGACTCTGCCCACCAGTCGCCCACACTGCACGGCTGGGTACGCGCCTGGCTCACTCCTCTCTGAAGCTTCAAAGAGCTTACCAGAGGAAGCAAGCCACTTCCCAGCTCTCCAGTCACCATGGCAGGGGACCAGTATGCTGAGAAAGGGGGTCCAGAGGCACCTCTTGAGCAAGCCTGGAGGGTGGAACATCTCAGCAAAGCAGCTGCTGGCTCCACAGGAACGGCTCAAGTCACTGGTGTGTGTGCTGGGTCAGGACACTCCGGAGAGCTCTGCAGCTAAAGGGCAGTGCGCCTAGCAACAAACACCTCGCAGCAAAGGAGGTGCCAGTTGCAGGAAAGGAGGTACCAGCTAAACCCGCACATGGAGACCTTGGCTTCCACGAAGAAGAATCTGGATTTTTATCCTCCTGTGGGCTGCAGAAGTCATTAAAGAGTTTTCTCTAGGGAAGTAAATGTAATCAGATTCTCATTTTTGGAAGTCATTCCAACTCACATACTGGGTTGGGGGTTGTCACACTTGAGCCCAAAAGCTTGAGACTAGTCTGGCCACAAAGTGAGCCCCACCACTCCATCTCAAAATGAAAAAAGAAAGGAGAAGAGGGAGAGGGAAGGGGGAAAAGAGAAGAGAGGAGGGAGAGGAAATGGGAAAAGAAAGGAAAAGGGAAAGAAAAAGAAAAAACTGTAGGTGTAGGTTAGTGGTAGACTCTTACTTAGGATGAATAAGGGCCTAGCTTCAGTCCCCAGAATCACAATGGAAGGAGGGAAAAAAAGGAAAGGAAGAGAAGGAAAGAAGAGAGGAAGGGGGAAAGGAAAAAGGATAAAGGGAAGGGAAGGGAAGGGAAAAGGGGAAAAGAAAGGAAAAAGGAAAGGAAAGAGGGAAGACAGGAAGGCAGGAAGGAAGGAAGGAAGGAAGGAAGGAAGGAGGAAGGAAGGAAGGAAGGAAGGAAGGAAAGAAGGAAGGAAGGAAGGAAGGAAGGAAGGGAGAGAAGGACGGGAGAGAAGGAAAGAAGGGAGAGAGGGAGGAGGGAGAAGTAATAGGAATCTTAAATCTTCCTGAATCCTTTCATCCCTTACCCCAGGAATCTAGGGCCAATTTAAAACACCCACAGACACA
The DNA here is from genome assembly GCA_023101885.1 of Typhlomys cinereus. Lineage (NCBI taxonomy): Eukaryota > Metazoa > Chordata > Mammalia > Rodentia > Platacanthomyidae > Typhlomys > Typhlomys cinereus. The sequence continues at coordinate 8,855,646 of JALPQD010000040.1, read as the reverse complement.
GACACACACACACACACACACGCACGCACGCACGCACGCACGCACGCACGCACGCACGCACACAGGAAGTCTTACTTCCCACAGAGTTGGGCCATTCCCTCAGGAATTCTAAATGCCTGTGAAGTTCCTTCTCCGAAGAGAAGTTGCTCATTCTGTCCCTGAAAACCCACCATCAGAAAGCTAGCAAGCGCCCAGAGAAGAGCCATGTCCTTGCCATCCACACTGCCACCCACACTGACCGAGGCCCCAGGGTGGGCATCAAGTCAGAGGCCCCTCCCTATAAGGCCATCTACCATAACTGGAGAACTCTGCATATACTTTCACAGAAGCACAGTGGACCTGTGTGGCCAGAGAAGTAACACTGAAACATGCCAACTTCTCTCTGCCGAAGCCCATCTGAAGCCTGAGCTTCATCTCTTGACCCCTGGGCCCAGCCCCCACAGCCTTCCAGCTCACCTGATTACCCAGTTCCATTTTCAGCTCTCAGCTCTGAGACTGACCTACTTTACAAAACCACGTGAGCAAAGAAACTTGGGCATTATACAAACAACAGAACACAATGAGGACAACACAACATAGAAAGGACCTGCCACAGCACAGGCGCCTCAAGGAGAAATGGCAAGGGTGCAGCTCAGGGTGCAACCGCAGGACTTGGCCTTGGAACACTAGACAACTGAGCTGAAGACCAAGAGGCACCAAGAGAGATCACATTCCCCAGAGATAAGGTCTGGGGGGCTCACTTTGCTCCTGTGGCTCTGAGGCTACATTCTGTCTCACAGTCAGTGTCTCGAGCAGTGGAAGCCTCTTGCCCCGCGGCAGGACCACAGGGCAGGGGGCTGTCACACACACGATCATGTCACATCCACAGGAGGAGCATGGAGGAGAAAAGGGTACTGCCTTGTGTGGCGAGTTCCAAAGTGTTTCCCATGGAAGTGAAAGGCAAGGGTCACGCCACCAGGATGCTTCATCAACACCCTGACCTGGACAGTTACCTTGCATCCTTGTCAAGGTAAGGACATATTGTATGCTGGCAAATCCCTTTCCCAAGGGGCCGCTGGAATAAAAGGTGCTGTTCTGACAGGCGGGGCCTCTGGCCACACTGTGCCCACATTCCCCATGAGGCCAGCCACAGTGGGCACAGAGGGTACAGCTCACCTGCCTGGCTGGGGGGCTCTTTCTGGAACGAGGTGGGCCCACTCCCTCGGGGCCCAGTTACTCTGCTTCTGCAGATGTGGATAGCAAGATGCCCAGGCCACCAGGAGAGATGGCTCAGTCACGGAAGGAGAGTGGGTAGAGGCGGGTGAGCGTGGCCTTCTGGATCCGGCGGAAGAGCTGAGCCAGCTGATAGAGGAAGGGCAAGGAAGAGGGAGACGCTGTGGGGAGAGGGGAAGGCCACTATGAATGCCCCTTCCATCATCCCTTCTTTCACAGTGGCCCAAAAGCAGGGCTATGCTGTCAGTCACCCACACCCTCAATCACAAAGAATGTCTTTTTCTAAGACATGTGATTACAATGACCCCCAATTTTTTTCTGAGAAAAAAAAAAACAGATTTATTGCATTTCAATCTTTTTGGCATATAAAAAACTAAGGCAACTCTCTTTAAGAAGAAGCCACATGCCAATGTTTTCAGGTGTGTCTTTTTCTGAGTGCCTTTCTTTCCCTCAAAACATTCATGTTTAAACCTATATTAAAATAATTATAATAAATCAAATGTTACTTCATTAAAAAAAAAATACAGGGGCCTGTGAGATAGCTCAGTGGGTAAAGACGTGTGCGTGACATGGTGACCCGAGTTCACCCCCAGAGTCCTTATGGTGGGAGGTGAGAACTTCCAGAAATCGTCCTCTGATTTCCACAGCACGCACATGCGCGTGTGCCTTCATGTTCTCAGCTATCTCTTTGTCTTTCTCTTGTAAATAACAAAATATCTTTCAATAAAAGTGTAATGCTAGCAACCTCTGGGAGGAAGAATTTGGGAAGAAACTTTTTACAATTTTTTTATTCTTTGAAGCTTTCATGCACAGATGTAATGTATGTGACTGTTTTTATCCCCTAATATCCAGCCCCCCCACATACACCCTTCCATCGTACTCCACAGGTTTTCTTTTCCAGCCAATCTCCCTCCCCCTCCCATGTCCCTTCATGTGCAATCCACTGGGGCTAATCCAGGACTGCTGTATTAGTAAGTGCCCTGGCATTTGCTAGGACATGAATGGCCCACCAGTGGGTCAACTGTGGAATAAAGATCTCCCCCTCTCCCGTCCAGCATCAATCCCAAACCATCTCTCAGGACAGAGCCCTATCTCCTGGGGTCCTTTCGGGGAGACACTTTTCACTACACCTTAACTCCCTATGCTTTCTCAGTTTAAAGTCTTATGACAGGGGCTGGAGAGATGGCTCAGGAGTTAAGACTCTGAGCAACAAGTAGAAGTTCCTGAGTTTGGATCCCAGGTCCCACATTAAAAAAAAAAAAAAATGAAAACAAACAAAACACCAAGCATAAACGACAGCAGCCTGCACTTCTGGGCCTAGTGGGCAAAGCCTGGGAAATCCCAGAGCAAAGCAAGTAGGTAGAAACAATCCAGGAAGATTCCTGGAGTCACCCTTGGTCCTCTACAGGGGCACACAGTGCCCTCTGACATAGACGCGCCTTCTCAAAATTTACATAATTTAGATTATTATATTCAATAGTCATAGTAAGTGTGGCTCATAATTCTATCAACTGGAAATTTGGGACTGCCAGGATTCTGAAGATATACTGGGCTACCCAGTTATTTGTGAACAGGGTATGCTAAAAGGTGAGACATATGCACACATACCACATAAATAAATAAATGAAGTCTTATGACAATGAGACTTTACTATAAATTGTTAAAAATACAAGAAAATCTACCATTTGTTTATTCACTTGTTTTCTTGCTTGGATTACAAATATTAAAAACAAATGAGGAATATATATATTCCTTTGTTTTTAGGCAGGACCTCATGTATGCCAGGTAGTTCTCATGTAGCTCAGACTGGCCTCAAACTTGCTGTAGTCGACAACGACTTTGATCTGATCTTCCTGCCTCCATCTCCCAAGCGCTAAGATTACAGGCATGTGCCTACACATCAAGTTTTATGTGGCAGTGGGGATTAAACCTAGAGCTTAGCATATGCTAGGCAAGCATTCTAACTACTAAGCTATACACACAGACCCTAACACAGGGAACATGCATTTCTTTCTTATACAAATCCTTGGAAGGCTGAGACAATAGCTTTAGTTGGGACCATGGGTTTGAGGACAGGGTGGATAACACGGTGAGATGTATCACACAAAAAGGAAAAAAAAAATATTTAGGGCTTGGGAGACAGGTAAAATGTCCATCGAGATTCCCAACACTCACATGTATGTCAGACGTGGTTGCTAGGGAGATAACCCAGTCAGTAAAGTGCTTGCTTTGCAAGCAAGAGGACTTGTTCCATCCCTTCTTGGAACCCAGCACTGGGGAAACAGAGACAAGAAGGTGCACAGGGCTCACTGTGCAGCCCACCTAGCCAAAAACAGACACTATCTAAACCAAACCAAACCAAACCAAAACCAAAACAAACAAACAAAAAAACTTGGTGTGGACAATGTACACCTGTAACCCTGATAAGCTCTAGGTTCAGTGAGTCCTGTGTTAAAAAATAAAATGGAGGGTCCAAGAGATAGCTCAGCAGGTAAAGGGGCTTTCTCCAAGCCTGACAAATTGAATTTGGCTCCTAGAATTTACATAATGGAAGAAGAGAATCAACTACCAAAAGTTACCCTGTGACCTCCATACATGTGGCATAAGTGTACACACACAATAAATAAATATAAAAAGATAAAACAATTAAAATTAAGGTGGAAAGCAATAGAAAAAGACACTTAACCTTTGGCATCCACATGCACACATTCATACAACCTCCCTGAAAATGTACACATTGGTTATCTCATTTGTTATTAGAATACTCAATCAAAAATCAAAGAAATGAATGGACTAGAATAAGGATTTCTAGTTTTCCTCTCAGTTTGGAAAGTTACATAATTCTAGGTCTAAATTCATGATAAAAGTGGGCACTAGATCACACTTCATAAAGGACAATAGAGGAAAATCAAGCTAGTGTGGCAATGTGAATCTATAATCCCAGCATTTGGAAGACTGAAGTAGATGGACCATGAGTTCAGGTCCAGTCTGGGTTCTATGACAAAATGCTGTCTTGAAACAAATGTTGCTTTCTGCAAAGTGGCCAGCTAACTGTAATCAGTGTCTGCACTGCTGAACAACCAATTGCCAGGAAATCACCAGACTACTTCTGGGTTTCACCAGGGAGCTCACTTCTAATTCCCAACAAGGCAGAGAAGAATCACTCAAACTTTCAACACTCATCACCTATAGAAACTTCTATAATGACACTCCTGTATTATACTGGAATAGCATTTAATTATTTATTTGGAGGGCATGTGGGTGCATGCATGTGTGTTCACATGTATGGACACACATGTGCAGGTATGTGTGCACATGTGTTGACAGCGGCCCAAGTGAATGGGTGGCTTTCTTGATCTTGCTCCACTTAATTTGTGGAGGCAGGATCCCTCAATTGAACCCAGAGCTTTCTAATCAGCTAATGTAGCTAGCGAAATTGTTCTGGAGATTCCCATCCCTGCCTCCTTAGTGCTGGAATTACAGATGGCTGCCAGGCCTGCCCAGCTTTAATGTGAGATCTGGATCCAAACTGTGGTCCTCACACTTGCGATGCAAGTACTTTACCCACCAAGTCATCGTCCAGCCATGTCTGGAGAAATACTGACTGTCTACGCATCTGTAGCTGCAGCCAGAGAAAAAGATTGCAAGCATGGTGTCGCATGGCACATAAGAAGGTGAGTTCCATTTCCTTCCTTATGCTTTCTCTACTTTCCACATTTCCTAAATGTATACATGGCTGTGTGGTCATACTAAGCAGGAGTCATTAACACTTCAATGGAACAAAGGCCTAGAAGACTCCATGAGCATGCAAGCCAGCAGGGCACAGTGCATGTTGTTCTCACAGGCTCTAGGCCTGGTCTTTCCTTCCACGTAGAATCAACTCTTACTCTTTGTGGAAGAGATTCAGGAAATAACATCACTGGAAGGTGGCTCCCTCCCCAGCAGACTCCCTCAATCCCCTGCCGATGGTCCCCTGTCCCAGGAAGAGTGACTCCATTACTCACCTGGGTCAAATCGCACTACCAAGAGACAGAGGATCAAGGCGGCCAAGAGAGTCCTTTGAAAGGGCTGAGAAAGGACGTGGCTCACTGCAGAGTTCCAAAGCCGGCGAAGCAACATCATCAGTGATAGCAGCTTACGGAAGAAAGAACCTGGCCAGGAAAAAGCATAATTTAGAGGTGAGAATTTTAAACTAGACTCTTAAGAGTTGAGCAAACTACTAAAACAAATTCTCTCACCTAACTCATGAAGTAATACAAAAGACATTCTAAAAGCTCCAAAAAATGCTCTCGTGTGTATCTTTTGTGTTTTGTTTGTTTTTGTCTCTATGCAGGATGGGGCCCAGAGCCTTGCACATGCTAGGTAAGAACTCTTATCATGGAGCTACAACCACAGCCCTCCAAAAAATATTTTAAAGACAGACCATAATATCACTACACTGTCACGGGCATACAGTACCTACTAAGCAAGCATATCTTTATTATTATTTGTTTTATAGCATTATGTTGTGCCTGTGCACATGTGTCTCATGTCATAACTATAGCATAATAACAGAGAAATGAAACCTACTTAAATATGTGCAGCGAGGAATTCCAGACTTGTATCATGAATATAGATTGAAAACAAGTGGCATCAATCTTGATGGACTTGTCACACCTCCTTTTCCAGGAGTGCAGGGCGAAGGGCCTAGCAACCCTCTGAAACCAACAACCTACTAGTGAAGAAGTGGTTCTATCTCAGCAGATTCACAGACAAAAATGCTCTGGAAAATGGGATTATAGGCTCCTAATTAAACTGATAGGATTTCATGGAAACTAAGAAAAAAAAAAGGAGTAGGTCTATTTTAATGGTACCAAGGCAGGGGTGGAAAGAGCTGAAAGACTACTACTAGGCAAGCAAATTAAACTCTGCATAAGAAAAAAAATTCCTATAGACTGTTCAAGACAGAATGTGCTGCTTTGGCAGTATCACACACAGTCTCAAAGGAAAGGATCTAAAAGGTCTCAGGAGTAGGGAAGGATCTAGAACAGAGTCTTTAAAGTCTCTTAGAACAATCCCTGCCCTGATTCATGTATGGAACCCTTGTTATGCTGGCACCAGAAGCCACTGGTAAAACACCACACTAATGGGCAAGGCACACCTCAGGGTTAGGATGGGGGACCCTCAAAAGTTTTTTAAGTGAAAGCAAACAGGAGATTGGGCATAGGGCCCAAAGCTGAAAAAGTCGTTCTGATTAATAGTCAAGTTACCAAAGTTGCTGCAGGAGGGTTTTGGCTATCCTAAAGCTGATCTCAGCTGTGCCTGGACTACGGCCGGCATCTGAAGGACGAATAACAGACACCAGGCCAGCATGGTTGAAGCAAGAGATCTAGTGAGAGGATCCCAAGGAGATGATCAACCGGACCCTGAAGGGAAGACTGCGATTTTAGAGGGTCAAGTCACAGCTAGGAGATCCAGCAACACTTCGAATATATATATATACTTGTACCAATTAGATACAGGTATCAACCTGACAATTGAAGGCTGAGGCTCTGGGACCATCTGTGAGGAATTGGTAGTTAGGAAGCCTGAAGGAGATTTATCTACTGATGGGGGAAGAGCGGCCCATGGTGCATGGGAACACTGCCTGGGAATGGGAAGATGAAGAGAGCTAGTTCAGTACTTTGCATATTTTGGTAGACTCATAGTCTGGCAAGTGAGGAAGTGCGCCTCTCTTTCAACTATTCCTTTAAATATGCTGTGGCCAATTCCCTTGTCTCCTGATGTTGTTATGAACTCTCCTGCCAAGCTGGACTGTGAATGTAACCGAGAATAAAACCCCTGTTCCCATAAGATGTTTGACTGTAGATTCAGCAGCAGCATGCAGGAAAACTGCAGCAACTCTTCTTCCACTCTGATTTCAGCGATTCTGCCTTGGTTTTGTTAGGCAACTCAGACATTTCTATCTATGATTCAAGAGTTGTTTTGTTCCTGAAGTTAGGACAGTCAAGAAAGGTTCGAGGTAGAGGGAAAGCCACATGACCCTCCCAGCAGAGGCCACACAGGGCCTACCTTCACGCCTCAGCTTCGGGGGCTCCTCAGGTTCCAAGTGCTCCTGTATGTGATGCTGCCTTGCTGTGTGGATGGCCTGGAGTACTTGTAGTTGCTGCTCCTCACTGAAGACTGTAGAGCCGAACACCAGTTTCTCCGCCTCCAATAATCGGCCCAGAGGCATCAGTACTCGCTGCAGGTGGAGTTCAGCCAAGGCACTGTACTCTGGAAGGCCCTGGTTGCCTGGGTCTTGGAGCCAGGCACTGACCATGTCCAGCACAGCTTCAGGCTCTTGCATTTTGCTATATAAAAGGATGCTGTCCCCAAATAATACAACCAAAGAAAAGAAGCAAGTTAGAGCTCTGTTAGTGGCTCATTCTCACAATCACTAGGTTTCTCCTATCCAGTCCTCCCAGGCCCTCCAACCCAGGCTCAGGGGGTGAAGGTAATAAGAAGAGCTAGAGATCCTGGGGCTACAAAGATGGCTCAATGGATAAGATGTTGTAAGGAGAAGACTCGAGTTCAAATTCCCAAAACCCACATAAAAGCAGGTAGATATGGCAGCTTCCCGTAATCCCAGGTACTAGAGGCAAAGACAGGAATCCTCAGGACAAGTGGCTAGTTAGCAGTAGATGATTAGTGAACTCTGCATTCAATAGAGAGATTATGCCTTAATAAAAGTGGAGAACAATAGAAGAAGCTGAATGTCACCTTCAAGGCTACACCCATACTTGAATTTACATGGACCCACATACAGGAACATGTATACATACATGCATGAACCACATATAGGGCAAAGAGAAAGAGGAGAAGGAAGAAGAACAGGAGGAAGAAGAGGAGGAGGAGGAGGAGGAAGAGAGACCCGAGAGACCCAGAAATCAGGAGGCAGCTTGCCCAGCTCTGTCCATCTGTCAATCTACTGCATTAACGTCCTCTTTATCTTTCCCCCATCCCTCCTAAGCTAAGCTCTTCTTTCCTCAACTTTTATTGATTTAGTATGAGGTCTGAAGAAAACAGGAAGACCTGGCCTTGGAGAGAACTGGAAGAGAAGTGGGCCAGAAGAGCTATGAGACCCTAATTCAGACAAGAACTTAAGTCAGCAACAAGTACCTACCACAGCTCCAGGACTTTGGGAGGCAGCTTTTCAGGGACCTGGTAATACTGAAGGACCCAGGAGAGGACTTCCCTCCACCTATCCATTTCTGCCAGAGCCTGGATCCCCACCACACATAGCGAGCATTTCACCTCCGAGGAGCTGTCAGCAAAACGATCAATTCAAGTTTAGAAGTGATTCCCCTCAATCTCCATACCCATCTCCACCCCAAGACTGGTTTCCTGCTTCCAATCCAAAGCTGTCACTTCTACAGTCCCCATTAGCATTTGGGACACACTTTACGGCTGGTCTTCTGGGCTGCCCATTCTCTCTGGAGTTAAAAGTTCTGGAAACCTCTTAGAATAAATAAGCTATTGCCCAACCCTATATTTGTGTCCAAGTGAAATCAGGTTGGAATGAACACAAAGGTAATTGTGAGAAGAAATGGCATGCAACACAGACTTGGAGTTGAAAGAAAGCCCAGCCAAGAGTTTGCTTCTTGAGAAATGGGCTTGGAGTGAGGTTTCCGAATCGGTGTGCACAAACTCAAATGGCCTTTTATAAGCACATTAAGGTATCTCCAAATGGCCAGAAGCAAACCTTCTATCCTCACCGAGACAACCCTCCAGTCCCCTGAAACCACAGCCAGGGCTCCCTAGTTCATATCTCCTGGGGTCGGCTTTGACTAATCCACCCACCTAGTGTGTCCTAGCAGCAGCTATCCACAAAGAAATGGTGCCCTCGGCTGCCAGAAGAGGCGGGTGGCATTAGAAAGTGCAGCGTGGGGTGAGAGTGAACTGGGAGCGGGCAGAGGATGTCCACCTGAGCGAGGCTTTCAGCCAAGCGCTTACTGAACCTGCTTACTACTGAGTACTCCTATCCTCACGCTGTTGCATACTAGAGCAGGGGGCAAAGAATTGGCTGCGGCTTCCCGCTAAGTTTCTGCTACAAGATTTAATTTTCGTTATGCGGGGCTGCAATGACGCTTCCGTTGCATGAATACAAAATGAGGAACCCCCCCCTCGACTAGGATCCCCTCGTAGGAGCCAGGTGTAGAGTTTCTCGCGTGCAGTCGGGCAGAGACAGAAAGTCAGCGATCGAGTCTCTTCCCCCTGGGGCACCCGGAAGGGAACCGTGCCCGGCACCTACGTGCCACACTCGGGCTCCTCGGCCAGGGCGTCGTCGGCCAGGCTCTGCCAGGCCCGCTCGCAGGTCTCCAGCGCCGCGCGGAAGTTCAGGTGCACCACCAGCAGGTCGGCCGCCTCCTCCAGCAGGTGCACGGCGGGGGACAGCGCCGGGGCCGAGCGCACAGGTTCGCTGCTCCTCAGGGGCCCCCCGAGCCCTTTGAGGGGGGCCGCGGAGGTCGAGGCGTCGCTCTTCATAGCCAGCGTGGGTTCGGCCAGCCTACTCACACGTCGGGAGGCTCTTGTTGGTCCGCAGCCTGCCCGGGAGACGAAAGTCAGGCTTCTTTCTCCCTGCTTCCCTCCACCCTCGCCCGGGTGGATTTCTGCAGAAGCAACAGGAAGGGGCCGGACCCGAAACCCAACTGAAGCTCCCCGCAGCCTGCCAACCCGGGAAGCATGGACGTGCGCGGCCGCAGTACGCCTGGCGCAGCCTCTTCTCGCCCCGCGACCTTGTACAAGAAGCACCCTGAGCTCCGAAAGCCCGGTGAGTGCTACTAGATGACAGCTGAGTCCTGAGCCTGGCCGGAAGTAGCTGCTGGACACCTCGCGGTCCCGGCGCATGCGCCCATCCTGGGCGCAGGGTTCTGGGAATTGTAGTTCCAGACTCTTCGTTTCTGGCTCTCTGGACGCAATCCGGAGAGAGTTCGGACTACAACTCCCAGTATGCCACGTGCGCACAGAAGTTGTCAAAATCTAAGGCGAGAACTCAGCAGCACCTACGCCTCGGGATGGGAAAATTGGGGCAGATGGATCACTGACGAAATTCCAGCAATCCTGTGAGTTGCGGAGATGCTCTCACTAAACACATTCCGGAAGAGGACGGATAGAAGAAATTCCAGTGTCAAAGCGGAGGTACTTTCACGCTTCTAATTCTGCTGCTCTCCAAAGCTCACCTGACTTCAGGAAGGAGCCTGGGAAAGGCACTGTAAAGAGACAGCAGTGCGGGGACCTTACGCCCTGCGGGACAGAACTCACATGGCATGGTGCTTTAAAGGCCTGACCCCAGGGGAAACACTTTGTGTGCTATCTCAGTGAGTTTGCATCTCTGTGAGTTAAAGACAACTGTTACCCCATTTTACAGGCAAGGAAGGTCATACAACTACTCAGTCACAAAAACACGGTCAAAACAAGGCACTTTATGGCTGAAAGGAATGAGTTTAAACACTATCGTTTTCTGAAGTGACAGAACAAAGTCTGTGCTCTGTCTTCAGCAGACGCACAGTGAGTGACACAAGCATCTTGAATCCTGAGTTGTCTACATAAAATAAAGATATTATGGTAACAAAGACATGCATGTGTAATGCAATACAGTGAAGAATGGGAACCAGAGCAGGTATTGAAGTTTTTAGCTGTTATGCAATTTTACATCGATACTTAAATTAACTTATGTCTGCTTCATTGGGATTTCCTAAACCTTCCACGTTTTTACTTGGCCCTCTTGGTTTATTTTTTCCCAGTTCTCTACTTTCTAAATTCTGACGAACTTCAGTAGATTCGTCTCCTCCCCTAGTGACTAGATTAGACAGGTGAGAACAAGCCCAGGGCTACTGGTCTCCTCATTGTTTCTCTTATTGCTAGACACAGTGTAACCATCTTCTGGGCTTTAGCTCTCTGCAGACAGTCCTCACAGACAGTTGACACAGAAAGAAGCCATTCAGTCTCTGAGGAAGAAGAAAGACACTATGGTCATGTACAGTAATAAAAAGTCAGGACTTCATTTAGCCCACAAATACTTTTCAATGCTGCTGGGTGCTAGGCATGGTGTTGAGGAGCTCACAGAGATGGAGAGGGATAAAAGTGCCCGCCTTTTCCAGCTTACAGCATAATGGAAGGAAATACATGATAAAATAATTGTCTGTTAATAATCAAGTGCATATACCTGTAGATCTAGCTACTCAGGAGATTAATTTAGGAAGATTGCTTGAGACTAGCCTGGGGAACACAACAAGCAACCTTAGCCTGCTTCTAAAAATAAAATTTTAAGGCAAGTAAATTGTATAGAGAAGTTTGTCATATGATGATAAGTACTAAAGAGAAATAGAGATGAGAGATGGGCAACTGCAGAGACAGGAGTGATAGCTACATTCGTCTTTGTTTTCTAATAGTAAATCCAGAAGCAGGGACAGAGCACCAAGAAAATGTGACTTTTTTTGTTCTGCATCAGCCTGTCTCATTGGGGTCTGTATTTGGAGACTTACTCTTGGGATCAACATATTCTCAGTGAGGACCTCTCTTACAAGTCCTTCTTCTTCACCAGGAGACTTTCTTCCCCTGCACAAACTCCACAGGCAAAGCAGAGATTCCCCGGAATGTTCAAGTCTTGTATAGAGTATAGTTGCCAAAATTGTTTATCAACTCTACTCCGGTGTTAAATAATGAAGAAATTTAGAAATAGCATAATTATGGGGTGGCAAATCCAACAAAAACTCATTTGGCTTTCAAGGCTGAGTTTACAAGTCTGCCCTAAAAAAAAAATCAGGGGAGTAGGGCTTAGGAAATGGTTCAGTCAATAAAGTGTTTACCACACAAGGATGAAGACCTGTGATTCCTAACACCCCCCCAGTGGGGTGGAAGTGGGGGGTGGGGAGAGAAGATGCACTAGGCACTGCAACATGTACCTCCATGTTTGTTTGGGAGGTGGAGACAAGAGGATCCCTGGGGTTTGCTGGCCCCAGTGAGTTCTGGTTTCAATGAAAGATCTTGTCTCAAAAAATAAAGTGGGGGGGCTGGAGAGGTGGCTCAGGGGTTAAGCCTCCGCTTTGCAAGCGGAAGGTCCTGAGTTCGGATCCCAGATCCCACGTATAGACACCAGGCGGAATTGGGGGCGGCCTGTGCTTCTGGTCCTGGTAGGGCGGAGCCTGTGAATCCTGGAGCAGAGTAAACAAGGAGGAGGTGGAGGCAGTCCATGGTGGTTCCCAAATTCATCCGTGGTTCTACCACACACAGACACATGCGCGCGCACATACATACGCTCACACACACAATTGAATAAATAAATAAAAATTTTAAAAAAATAAAAAAAAATAAAGTGGAGACTGAAGAAATAGCTCAGGGGTCAGATCTTTGCCTGGAAAGCAGAAGGTCCTGAGTTCAGATCCCAGGTTCCACATAACAAAAAAGCCAGGCAGAAATGGCACCGGCCTGTACTTCTGAATTTGGAACCAGAGCCTGGGAAATCCCAGAGCTAAGCAAATAGGAGGTAGAAGCAATCCAGAGTTATTCCTGAAGTCAGCCTTGTTCTTTCGGAGGCACATAGTACACACACACACACACAAACAAACAAACACACACACACACACAGAGCAGACAAAATAAATAAAATTTAAAACATAAGTAGGAAGGGCTGGAGAGATGACTCAGGGGTTAAGACTTTGCCTTGAAAGCAGAGGGACCGAATTTGGATACCATATCTCAGGTTTGTTTGTTCGTTCGTTCGTTAGTTGTTCGTCTGTTTGTTAAAAAAAAAAAAAAAAAAAAAAAAAAACTCCATGCAAAAAGGGTGGCAGCCTGAACCGAACTTCCAACCCTGGAAGCCAAAGCTGGGAAACCTCACAGCAGCACAAATAGGAGTTAGAGCAATCCAAGACGATTCCTGAAGTCACTCTTGGGCTTCCACATAGGAAAACAGAAAGCACCAAAAGGCAGAACCCTCAGGAGCTTAAAGTGACTACAGATAAGAGAATCTCCTTCCTTAATTCCTACCAAATTTCTTGCTACTCCAAATCAATCCAGGAGATGGCAGCACAGTCCTAAAAGCAGCAGACCTGCCAGAAATAAATTTAGGGACAAAGCAGGCAGAATGAGGTCAAGATATTTAAAGCAGAAATAAATGGAATGTGCTAAAAAATCATATAAAAGTAAGATTATATCAAAGAATGTTAATGCATGTCTGAAACTATCACAATAGGGCTGGTGAGATAACTCAGCAGGAAGACCATGCTAGAAAAAAACTTGTTGACCTTAGTTCCAGCCCCAGAAAGCCCACATGGTGGAAGAAGAGAACCAACTTCCAACCAACCAACTCTCCATTCATATGCTATGGTATGTATTTCTCTCTCTCTCTCTCTTGCTCTCCCTCCCTTCCCTCTTCTCTTACTCTCATAAATAAATTGAATTTAAAATGTCACAATGAAATCAATTATTTTGTATAATTAATGTACATAATAAAAATGTTTTTTAAAATACCATGCTCCAGGCTGGGGAGATGGCTCAGGTGCTAAACTAAAACCTTTGCCTCAGAACAAAAGCACCTGAGTCTGGATCTTCAGACCCCATATACAGATGCCAGGCAGAATTGAGAAAGCAGTCTGGGGAACCCCAGAACAAAAGCAGTTAAGAAAGTAGAGCAATCCAGGATGATTCTCAATGTCACCCTTGAACTTCACAGGCGCACAGACTCAAGTGCCCTCTGGTACAAATGCACAACACATACGTGTATGCATATGGGAAAAATGCTTCTTGTGTGTCACCCAACTTTCAAAGCTGCACACAGGACTTTGGAGCATTCTGTATGTTAACATCTAGTCTTTGACAGTTATTCCAACTTACTGATTTCTCAATGCATCACTAAGTACATCCAGAATTTCTCAAGCTGATATAGAGAAAATCTAAACAAAATCCAATCCATTCTTTGTGTGCAGGAGTGGGACTATACAACAAACTTCACCTCGGCAGCCAGCTCTCTTTCTGACTCAGAGACCTTGAGGCATGAAGTTTAGAAAACACCTACTCTCCTCTTGTTTGCTCATCCCTGGGACAAGGCAAAGAGTGGAAACAGGGACATTTCTCCCAACCAAGAAGGCCTGCACCAATGTCCGTACTGGTGAAATTTTCTACTTGTGGGAAAGCCAGCAGAGCAAATGAGACACTAGTATTCCCCATTACAACCAGCCCCCAGTGTCTGCCCAAGCTCTTGGTGTCGTTCCTTTCCATGTGATGAATGCTCAGGGCTTCTGTGCAGACATAGGTTAACACCTGTCAGACTATGCCCTGCTGCAGCAGAAAGAATGTGAGACCCTGGTTAACACTTTGGATGCTTCTGTGACAAAGTCGATTGACCTTTGCATAACCCAACTTCCTCCAGTCTTCTCCAAGATGGTGAATCTAGTACCACCATTAAGAGTAGCCATGTGTGTCACAGGTGAGCCTGGGGGGAGGCCCATGGAGTCCCCAAATCTTCAGAATGCCTCAGACTGATGCCAAGTCACATAGTGAAGGATAAGCGTAGAACAGGAAGAATGTTCTTCTATACATTTCCAAATTCTGGAATCTTACTTTCTGACTTGCTGTTCTACCCAAAAAAAAAAAATTATTTTGAGACAGATTGTCCTATAGTTAGGTTACCCTCACACTTGCTATAATAGCTAAAGATGACCTTGAACTTCTGGTTCCCCTAGCCTCTACCTTGATTATCAGTAGGCACCACCATGCCTGGTTTGTGTGGCCTTGTAGATAGAATCCAGGACTTCATGAGTGTGAGACAATCACTTCACCAGCTGAGCTACATCCTCAGCCCAGGAGTTCAACTCTGAACTCTTCTACTCAAAGATCAGAAATGCTCACCTCTCTGGTCAACTTGGCCTCACTTTCTTCAAGCTGGTTCCACATTTCAGGCCTGCAAACAAACCCTGCAGTTGCTCCCCACCCAGCTAGAGGCCCTCAGTACCAGGGCATCTGTGCCAGTGCTCCAGGCAATAGATCACACCAAATGGGATCCTGTGGTGAGATGTAAATCAAGGCAATCAGTGTAGGAAGTGGAGAGGCAGCATCTTCAGCATAGCAAGGAGTACCCTGCCTGGCTCCAGACGTCTTCAGCATAGCAAGGAGTACCCTGCCTGGCTCCAGACCTTGTCGGTTACATGGCGTTTTTATGGTTCTTTTTTTTTTTTTAAGTCTAGACTCAAGGTTCAGGGCAGAACTCAATGCTCCTGTTTTCTCTTCCCCATTTAGATGCAGTAAAACTCTGCTTCTGAGCTTATGAAGTCATCATCATCATTATCATTATCATCCTACAGAATGCTTTTATCCTACAGAAACAATTATCTCCGTTTCATCCTCAACAACTCCATGACACGGGCCTTGATGTCACCCTATTTTGTAGATAAAGAAACTGAGATAGAGAGATACCAAGTAACTTGCCCAGAATCTTGTAACACATGCACAGCACAGAATGACTTAAACTTGGCCATTTGAGGCCCAGAATCTCTCTCTTTGTCTGGGCCCATGAACCAGCATAAACCCAGACTTATATGCAGGAAACAGAAGTGGGAATGGTAGGAATTGCTCAGCATCGGGTCAGAGGGAGCCTAGGATGTCCTCCATCATCTAAGCCAACTTTATTGTGGCTTACATGAGTATTTATAGGAAAACAATCAAGGAGCAGGGCCAAATTCAGGAAAACATCAAAGAAGAGTAGGACCAAATTCTTTACAGGATTATGTAAAACATATACATTCCAGTTAACAAAGAAAAGGCAGGAGTGACATCTACTTGCTGTGTGGGATCAGACATGATGTCTCCAGGTCGAGCAGGCATGACACTTAGTTGCTAAAAGGGTATGGACAATGAATGTCTCAAAGCAGGGTTACCTGGTCCATGCATTAACATATCTCAAATGCACAGGGGAAGTTATAACCTAGCTAGTCCTGAGAAGAGTAAAAGTGATCTAAGAACAGATAGGATGTAAACTCCAAGGGAAGGAATTCACTTGCCATTGTCAGACAAGAGGCAAACTCAACTTCCAAGGGAAGGAGCCCCTAATAACCGCCCCATTTTAGATGCTGATGTGTCATTCTCCAGATAGCAGGCTTTGGGCCTGACAACCCCCACATCTCTTAACTAAGAAGTTATATACACTGGCTCCTCAGAAACAATATTTGTCTTATTTGCCCTTGACAGCAACCACATAAACAAAACACTAGTAGCAGTGGTAGTAATAGCAGTGGTAGTGATAGTGGTAGTAGTTATCCCTCTTTATTGATGAGAAACTGAAGCTAAACACATGACTTCAATGGCAAAGCTCTAACACGGCAGAACGTTTCCCAGCAAAAAAGTCAACACACAAAGAGCCACTAATAATTCCTCTTCACTCTGTGGAAGGTGATTTAGGAAGTCCATCTAGGGAGCCCTCCTCAGGAGCCCTTTCCTTATGGACTCCAGGAGTCCGAGAAGATCTGAGCAAAGAAAAGGAAGCCAATCTTCATGACAGACTGAAAGATAGACATCTGGAATAAGTCACGGGCACTCTGGGAAGGGGAATTCGATCTGGCCGTTTCTCGAAGTGTGAGATGTTTTCCTCCCCTCCTAATTCAAGCTGGCCAGTCCTTTCCGCTTTGAACTTGGCTTTTTTTTTTTTCTTCCTTAAATTCCATATTTTCTTTTAATTCTGTCATCCCTCTGTTTGTGCCCTTCCTGAAGACAGAGGTGAGGTCTTGCTTGTGTCTGGATCCGTCCAGCGTGGGACAAAAAGCAGACATGCAGTGCCCTGGAGGAACCTCTCTCCCACCTGGTTCTGCAACACTGGCTCTTCATATTCCAGAACCCTTGTTGGGGAGCAAAGAGCAGAACAGAAGCACAGAAGTCTCCACCAACCCAGCGCCCAGCCATCAAGAGGTTGAGATAAGCAGATCATGGCCACCCTGGGCTATATAGCAAGACCCTGCATGAGAAAATGGAGAAAGAGAAAGAAACTTCCAAAGGTCACACCAGCCACCTTCTTGCCTAGGAATGTTTTACAATGTCCACTCTAAAGTGTTCTCTCTTGTTTCCTAGGAAATAATTGAATAAACCTTGTAACTCTGAGTCAAAGAATTTGCAGCTGGGAGGAGCCTTATACAAGACAGTTGAGGAAACTGAAGACCAGCTGGCAATTGCCTCTGGAGCAAGGTGTTTTGTGTGTATGTGTGTGTGTGAGAGAGACAGAAAGAGAGAGAGAAAAAAAATAGTAGGGGAGAGAAGGGAAGGGAAGAGGAGAGAGGAGGAGGGGAAAAGAGAAGAGAGAGATGCACCCTGCCACACAGCTTTCCCAAGGAGGACAGAAGACAACTTTCAGAAATCGCTGCTCTCTTCCCACTATGTGGGCTCTGGGGATCAGTCTTGGGTTGCCAGGTTTGCACACAGGCGCCTTCACCCACTAAGACATCTCTTTGGTCCAGCACTCAAGACTGACAGAATGAGAGGAACATGGGTGTCTGTACATTTTTTTTTTTTTAACCAATAGCAAACAGTTCTCATTTCTCAAAGTTCAGAGTTACTCAGCCAAGTTCTGGTTTCCTTAGTTTCATCAAGATTTCCTTCTCAAAAAAGAAGATTTCCTTCTCTGCAGCCAATACACCTGAGAAGTCACCTTTCCTGGGATTCCCCAGCACACCTCTAGAAGGTGCCATCTTGCCAAGGCTGTGCCAATGGGGCTCCCTGATGCTGTGTAGATTGTCAAATCTGCCAGACTGGAAGTGGCCATTGCCGCAAAAGGGGCTTAGATGCTGAAGTGTCAGTGCACTGAGCTTTTCCTGGGGACCCTCTTGTATTTGTATGTGTGACAGCAGCAAAGAACTTGCCCAACCGCCCTCCCCCCAACGTCGGCCCTTGTCTTCAGCGGGAGATGGCAGGCCCCTTGTTTTCAGCGATCTGCCCACAGATCGGCAGCCTCCTGGCACGTGTATAGACTTGCCTGTGGAAAGTTCTTGGGGATAAAGGCCTGGTAGGCACGCCGTCATCATCCCTCCCATTCCTGCTGAAGAGAGCATTTGCCCCTCGGGCTTCTGGCTCTCAAGTGTGCGGGCAGTGGCAGGCTTATTATAGGTAAGCGAACCACACCCGCTTCCTAATCCCTCAGGACAAAGAGTGATTATGGGGGCTGCAAGACTGAGTGGGCGAGTTCAGCATCCTCCTTTCTGGCAACTAGAATCTAAGGGACCCGAAAGAACAGAGGTGGAAAAACAAGAACCACATGTTGCCATAGCAAACAAGGAAATGCTTGTGTACACAGTCTGTGACTGAAACCACCATGTTATCATAGCCCATAAAACAAACAGATGGCAGGTACCTCTCTCTCCTTCTCCAGGGCCGGCTAGAAGGGCTCCCATCTATTCATCTGGCTTTTTGTCATTATGATTTTCAAAGGCTACTACTGTTTCACAGAAACATTCTTCAGGCCTAAAGGAGCATGAGGGCGGGGACCCTTCCAATGGCCTACAACCCTCGACTATACCGGTAACAATTTACATGTTTATAGTTCTTTGTAGCTAAGTAATAGACAGACACCAGTGATCCCATGTGACCATGAAGCTGCCAGAACTCCGGGGCCTCTGTTTCCCTCTCCTTCATACACGGTTCACCATCCTTCCCACATGTGCAGGACTTGGCAAATTAAAAAGCACTTTCAACTACTTTTATTCGTCACCAAGTGAGATGATCAAGGGTAAGGCATGCAATCAATACCGTGATGATAATGTCATAACTGTTTTTAGAGGGGCAAGAGTGTGCTGGGTTGTGCTGGGCTGTGCTGGGCTCTGCGCTGGGTCCATTGCGTGCATGGTTTCTTTCATTCAATTCTCACTGCCTCAGAGCAGACTTCGGTTCATTAACAGAGCTAACCACTTTAACAACAGCTGTCATTTTGCTGTCTGCATTCTCCTGGTTCAGTTCTTCGTGTTTGCAATCACCTTTTTCCTTATCAGCCCTCACAGTTTTAATTTCCTTCTGCCTGATTCTTTGCTCTTTTTCATCATAATCTGACCAAAATGTAACTATGCCACACTGCTAAGATCACATTGCCTTGAAATAATTTCTTCCACCAAAGACTTTAATTCAACTTCAGGCAAGCTTTCAGGATGAGAGTAAAACCTGACCAAACTCTCTACCAAAGTATCACTCCATTCGCCCCTTGTTCAGTTCCCAACACAGTTTCTATTCTCCATTTGGACCATCACAAGCTGGGCTTTCACTGTATGTCTCTCACAGCATTACTCTCTTCCAAGCTCCCACAGGAATGGCCTTTCAAGCCCGTCTCCAAGAGGTAAAGGCTTTCCCAGTGCAAAGTCCCAGAGGTCTCCAAAGCCACACTAGCCACATCACAACAATGGCTGTACTTCTCTACTTCTCAATGCTGAGTTCACAACAACACTTTACTTTCTAGTACTGGATTCTCTTAGTATTGATACTAATTTCTGTCTCATTTACTCTTTCTGCTACTGTGAGACAGCACTCATACAGCAACTTAAGGGGGGAAGGAGATTTATTTGGCCACTGTATCTTACTGCCTCTCCTTCTTATAGCAACTACCTTTTTGCAGCATCTTGCAAAACACCCTGCTGTACATTGTGACCTCTGTTTTATGGAAAAGGAAACGAAAACCAGACCTTAATGAATTTACACAAAGCCTCAGAGCCAGAGTTCTAATTATTCTGTTTCTGGATTACTGCAGTTCCCACTATGCCATAGAAGCGTCCATCCTCTAAAAGGTTGGATGTCAAAATAAAATAAAATAAAAAATAAAAATAAAATAAAATAAAATAAAATAAAATAAAATGTTGGATGCCAAAGCTCTTAAGTCCCCAGATAAGGGAGTTTTTACTAAGATCGTCAGCAAACACTCCTACTGCAGGGGAAGTACCTAAACATCAGGAAGTAGCCAAGAAGGAAGTAAAGTTGGCAGCTGGTGGATCAAGTCCAAATCATTCTCATTGTGCTTTCGTTATAGGGCAGACTTGGTCTATTGCATCCTTTCTTTTCTCAGAGAAGGGAGAAAGTTTATTTTTGAGGATACGAAACTAGAGGTGATGAAAAAAATCATTTAAATACAGATGATGCAGGAAAATCATTTAAATACAGAGTGGGTGGAAGACACAGGAAGAATTAAACAGCATCTTCTGACATGTAGGCAAAGTTGCTTTGTGGCGGTCATTAAGCAACCAAAATTAATATTTTCCCCTCTCGAGATAACAATTTTCTTTTTCAGGCACTCCTTGCTGGAATAAGCTCAAAGCAGTTCACGGATGCGAATTAATTATTCTACCCAACAAACAATTTAGCAGCTAGGAAGAGAGAGAGGTAATTATTCCCACTTTACAGGCTGGAAGACTGAGCCATACAAAAGTGGGGCCCTTGCTCAAAACCAGAGACGAAAATAGCAGGCCAGCTTTTCAGAGCTTCCCTTCGGTTCCCATCCGTTCACACATTTCCTGTTGGCAAAGAAAGACGGCCCATTTGTTAGCCACAGAACTACAGCTCCCAGAAGACACTGAGAGGAGACAGGGCTATGCCCCTGGTGCCCATTCCAGATTCCCAAATATGGAGAAGGACTGGGCTTTGGAAGAGAAGCCGACCGCGAACCCTTGAGAGAGTGGGGAGGATGAGGTAAGTTTGGAATATTTAACTCTGTCACCTAAATGTCTGCCCGCTCTTTGGAATGTAACAGCCTAAGTCATGAGGTCTTAATTTTTTTTTTTTTTTTTTTGAGGATCTCACTTTACTCTCTTAAATCAAGCAGATAATTTAGTTGAACAATCTAGGATTGGATGTGTAGGAAAGGTTGGTTGCAGAGATGCACTCTGAGTGCAAGCAGCTCAGCGAACAACGTGGGTGATGGTGGGGGGAAAAAAAAACAGAGGGAAGAACATTCCAGAGGTGGGGGGTGCAGACATCTGGGCTGATGGTTCTGGCCTCAGAGGCTGCCTGATGAGGAGGGCATGGAAAGGCTATCTCCACCACATCTGTTTTCATTCGCTCGGCAAACACTGATGGCCACACCCACCTAAGCTGAAGGCACTGAGCTGGACTCTCGCGCAGGAGGCTGCGAACCTCCTCAGAACTCAGAACCCTGCCCTCAGGAGGCTCACTAGCAGCAGGGAAACAACAGATGGACAGGTGGAACAAGAGGGAAGGAAAAGACCGACCGCGATAGCAGTGTGCCCCGTCTGGTTTCCAGACACTGCCTACTGACTGAGTGCCTATTATATGCCAGGCACCACTCCAAGCCACTTGGAACACAGGGGTAAATACACTGAAAGAGAAGGCCTTTGCCCTTCTAGATATAACTTCTGGTAGCCCCTGGTATCTGGAAAGAGCTCTCTAGAACAGGGGACAGTCAGCAGGTGCAGAACCTCAGGTGTTGATAAACAGGGAGAATCCAAGAACAGTCCGATGTTGCTGAAGGGGAATATGGTATCAAATCACACAGGGTCTTAAAATGATGGGAAGACTGCCTTTTACTCTAATTATAATAGGAAACCATCATTTTGTTTGGGGATACTTTGATCAAACTCAGGGCCTTACACATGCTAAGCAAATGCTCTACCCCTGAGCCACATCACCAGCCTTTAGCTGTTTCACTTTGTTTATTTTTGTTTAGACCCCATCATAGTAAATAATCCTGGCCGGCCTCCACTTTGCAATCCTCCCGGATCATGCAGACATGTGCCTTGATGCCCCACTGTTCTTAAACAGTTGTTTAGTGTCATCTGTGACACATGAGCTGAGAAGACTTTCTTTTCTTTTCTTTTCTTTTTTTAAGACTTTTAAATAAGTGCAAAGATTAGCAGTATTCCAGAGCTGGGATGGCGGAAAGGCTTCCCCACAAAGGGGAGGTTGCAATGAGCACTTCGCTCTAGGGAGAAAGCCTTCCAGTTTGGAAACACTGAAGCAAGGAATAGAGTCAGGATGACACATGGCCTGTTCAGGTCATCAGTCCACCTCTACACTGCAGGGAAGCAGCAGATGCTGAAGCTAGAGTGAGAGAAGATGAGCAAAGTTTTGGAAGCCTCTAGGTCGGAGTTTCTGAGCCTCAGGCCAATAGTAAAGGGATTTGAACGCCCTTTGTCACTAACTTAAAACATCCAGTCTGAGAACCTGACCTCCACCAGCGGGTCAATCTTGTCCCCAAGAGATCTGTTGCTTTGCAGGCTTTTGAGTCTCAGAGTGAAACCAAGGTGACAAGAGTCTTGCAGAGCCCAAGGGCACCATTTACTTTGTCTTGTGCAGGAAAGGCATCCCCAGGTGCATGCTATAACCTATGAGGTGCATGGTGCCATTGGAGCTGTGGAGCTGCAGAGATGTGGGTTGACATTCTGGAGGATAAAGATCTTCCCCTGGCAAAGCAACACTGGCTTTAGGAGCTCCCTTCCTCTTCCTCCTTTAGGTCAAAGCTATTTGACCTGGCTGCAGCTGGGGAAGAGGAATCAGGAGGCCAAACATGGAGTGGGAGAGAAATGAAAAGGAGATGGAAAAGAGGGGTTATGTTAACCACACCTCCTCTTTGTGTTTATTATTGTAGCAAAAACCCTGAGGGAACAACTTCAGGGAGGAAAGGTTGATTTTTGGCTTATGGGTTCAGAGGTTGCCACCCATGTTGGGTTTGCTCCACTACTACAGGTGAGGCCGTCAGAAGGGTGAGTAGAACGAATCTGCTCATCTTGTGGTAGCCAGGAAGCAAAGAAAGAGAATAGGAAGAGGACAAAGAAAAGACACTCTTCAAAGGCACAAGCACACCCATCCCTTTTGAGACCTACACTTGTAATCTTTACCTCTTTGGAGGTGGACACAGAAAGATTACAAGTTCAAGGTTAGTCTGGGCTGTATAGTCAGACTCTTTCTCACAGAAGATATGCTCTTTCCTCCAATCAGGCCCCATCACCCATTAATGCTATCAAATTATGAATGTAAAACAGGTGTGGTGGTGCATGTCTGTAATCCCAGCATTCTAAGGGTGAACAGGAAGACAAGGAGTTAGTCACAGAACATTCCTCCGGACTGTCGGTTTAGCTTCCGCATTCCCTCTGACATGGTAGACTCAGATGATTCCACAGACAGTCATGACATTTAACAATCAAACTCCCAATTCCAATAATACCACCTCCCCCACTTCTTGCCTTATCTCCTTCCTGCACAGCCACTGCATTTAGAATGCACTTTATTTCATGCACCGGATACAATTGGCATGCAGCTATCCCCTATCCCATGCTAAAGTTGCCCATCTTAAAAATGTTTATTCCATTATTATTATTGGAGGGTATGTGTGTATGGGTGTATATGACAGAGACAGAAAGAAAGAGAGAGGAGAAAGGAGAGAGAGATGGGATGGGGGGGCACATGCCACAGCAGGCATATGGAAATCAGAGGACAACTCTGTGAAATCAGTTCTATCTTTATATGGATTCCAGGGACCAAATTCAACTGTTGGTCTTGATACCAAGCCCACTGAGTCATCTCACTGGCCCCAGATGTCCTTTTAAAAAATTCTTTATGAGAGAGAGAGAAAGAGAGAGGGAGAGAGAGAGGGAGAAAGAGATTGAGAGAATATACTATATGGGCTTCCAGGAATCAAACTCAGGTCTTTGGGTTTTCAACACCTTACCCACCGAGCTATCTCACTGATCCAGATGCCCATTTTTTAAGAACCAATGAAAAACTCCTGATTTTAGTGCAGGAGCCTTGAAGAACATAGAAAGAACGTTGTTCTTCCAAACTATCCAGGAGTACCATAGCAGTGAACCACTACAGCTGAGTCCCTCTGCCCGCCCACCGTCTCCCATGGCCTCCCCCTGGCAGGCATGACCCAGCCCAGTCCTAAGCCTGGGCTCTGGGAAATGACACATCTCTGGCTGAGGAGTGTGACCACATATCGTACATGGTGGGCAGAGCCTCCTTCAGGGGTCCAGGCTCATCTGCGTTCTGGAAGCATTGCACCACCTCTTTAAGCCCACAGCTCCAGTCATGCCTTTTTTCCTGGCCGCTCTGTGCTCTCTAAATGTGAGACTGTGAGAAAGCTACAGAGGTTCTTGGAAGGCTTGCCTGCTCTCTGGACTAGTTCCTCAGCCATTCTGCTTCTGGAGGGTCCCCAAAGGCCCAAGTGTTGATGGCTTGACTGGCATCCTACAGTGTTACTATGGTAGAATTTTCAGGAGGTAGCTCCTAGCAGGAGGAGTTACACCTTCGTGGAAGCACCTTGAAGATATTGGGGCCACAAGCCCTTCTCCTCCCTCACCTCACCTCTTTGCTTCTACCATAATGCTTGTCTCGACACAAGCCCAGAGACAATAGGACCAAATAACCTAGATTCAAACCATGAACTAGATAATCATGGGCTGAAATTATAAACTAAAATAATTCTTTCCTCCTTTTGAAAAACTTTTTTTTTTTTTTGGTGTGTGTATTGTGTTCATGAGAGCACAAGGCATGTTTGTGTGGAGGCCAGAGGTCACTACTGGATTTTCTTAATCACCCTCCACCTTACATTTTGAGCCAGGGTCTCTGTACTGAAACTGGAGCTCTCAGCAACCCCTAGGGATCCTGCTGTCTCTCCTCTCCAGCGCACGCTGGGTAAGAAGAATTGAACTCAGGTCCCCATGCTTAACAGCAAGCTCTTTACACATCAAGCCATGTCAATGCTTTTCCTCATTTTAAGTTGTTTATCTGATTAACACCTCCCGATTTCCACTCAATTATCACCTCTTTTCAAGAGAGTTCCCTGAAACCTTACCTCCTGGTGGAATAAGTAGTCTTCTCTGATTTTATGTTTAAGTCTTTTGAGTTTTTGTTTTGTTTTGTTTGTTTTCCTGAGACATGGGCTCATAACCCTGGAACTCTGAGTCCTTCTGTTCTACCTCCTGAGAGCTGGGATTATGGCAGGCATTGGTCACATCTGACCCCAGTCTGTATTCTCAAGGTCTCCTCTATTTCCGTCACAGAACACTGATTCCACAGCGGAGCCCCACTGAACTAGCGGCACTGTCTTTGGATACAGCTTCCCTTCCCTCCTCCCCTTCCTAAAGCAGGGAGGTGTTGGTGCCTCTCAACTGGGGGACCAGCACCTTCCCACCAGAAGTGAGCAAAGAGCCTGCCATCTCAGAGAGGGTGGAGAGGGGAGAAGTGGACAAGAGACAGGGAGGAGGAGAAACTCAGCCCCCGCGGGAGACCCAGACAACCCCCGCCATCTTAAAGGACTCCCTTCAGTCAGGTTAGGGAAACAAGACTAGAATTCAAGTAGAGCTAGATTTCAGCGGGAACCTCCCTGATGTGTTCAATGTTTGGATGGATTTCCACAGACAAAGGTTATCTGCTTACAGTGAATGGGAGACCCCAAAAAGCCCTTCCTGCCTTGAAATTCTACGCTCAAGGCCAGACGTGCCCTTCCCGAGACCCCTAGTTCCACTGGAGCTACTTAGATTTGCAATAAATTAGCTAGTCTCTGGAGGAGGGGGAAGGTAAGGCTCCCAAAGGAGGCATTCACTAGGGTAGGATGCCTCGAGGTGCCTCCCTCGGCCCTCACAATCCCAGAACAACAGCCTCCAGTGTGCAGGGTACTCTGGGTTAGCCGCTCTCGACCCCTCAGCAGACAGGGCAGGCCACGACTCTCAAGGAAGCAGACGCTTCTCAATGCCAGTATGTTGGTAGCCCTTTCCCATTTCTAACATCAGCTATTACGGGGCATGCTGCAGCTGCTCCTGCTCCTACCCCTGCCCCTGCCCCTGCCCCTGCCCCTTCTCCTTCTCCTTCTCCTCTTCTTCCTCCTCCTCTTCTTCTTCCTCTTCCTCTTTCTCCTCCTTCTTTCTTTCTTCTGTCTTCTTTCTTTTCTTCTTCCTTGTCTTCCTCCTCCTCCTTCTAGATAAGACCTTGCTTGCTATGTTGCTGCCCAGGCTGGTCCTAAACTCCTAGGTTAAAATAATCTTTTTGACAATTCAGGCTCTCAGCCTTAATCTTCTCTTGCTTAATTTTTTTTTCTGTGCGAATGAACCTTTGAATCTAGGACATGCTAGACAAGTTCTCTACCACTGAACTATACATCCAGCCCCTCAATCTTCATCTTAACTATCCTACTAGGCAGTTATTATTATTATGGCTATTTGATTGAAGTTCAAAAAGCTTAAGAAATTCACCTGAGGTAACGAGCAAGCAAATGGCAAAATGTGTCCCACGAGCTACCTGAGCTAAAGGAATCAGCTCCATGAGTTGGCCAATGGGGAGCGAGAGTCTGGTCTAAACTTCATTCCATCAGTGGAGTAAAAAAGAGGACTGAGTTGGTGTCTATCAGCCACCTCGACACAGTATCAACAGCGCCGCTCTGCTGACCCACACATGGAGAGCCCAAGGTATCTCCCAGCTTGGCCAGTTGCAAGCAAGGGCTGAAAGGTCTGGCCAGAGGAAGTGAGGTTGCATGGGCGGATCCACACTGCAGAGGGTATCCTGGAGTAGTGGACAGCCCTGGGTCTGGGCCAGAACATCCAAGATCTTAGCACAGAACAAGCTACTTACTCACTAATTTTGGGTCCTTTATCAAGGAAAGGGGTCAGGGCTACAGCTGGGATGCTCTGCCTGCTCTTATCTCATGGAGTTGGAAGGGTAAAACAACCCATTGCTGAAATAGAATCTTGAGTAATATTAAGTGCCATGTATAGGAAAGTTGTACAAAATGCTTAAATTCCTGTGTAAGTGAATCTCTAACTCAAATATTCTATATTTATTTGTTCTCTCCACCCCCCCATTCCCTCCCAGGGATGGAACCAAATTTCATATCAGGCAAGCACTGTACCACACAGCTTGATAGATTCTCAAGGGGTCTGGTCCAGCTTAGGGTTCTCAATGATTCTCACTGACCTTATCAAAATGTTGATAGCATCAGTCCCAACCTGGCTATCCACACTTGAATTCTCAATATGTGACAGGAGCAACAATTCCACTTTTCTGAGCTAGTCAAATTCTTTCTCGTCCCTGGGCCTTTACAAACGCCATGTCCTCATCTGAGAATGTTTGGTGTGATCATCATCCTAATGAACCCAAAACAGAGACTGCCTCCTTCCCTCTGAGTGCAGGAGGTGCCAGGGGAATATGGGGAGGGGGGCCTGATTCCTCTCCCCACCTACTTCATTGCTATTTACATGCTAACCATTCTGACCTCAACCCTGTGGGACGCCATGAAGATTAGTTAATTAATGATGGAGACTCTCTGGGGACAGTGGGTTGTTAATGTTTAATGGAAGCAGCTAAGGGTGCAATGACCCAGGGAAACACTGGTGAAGCCCTCTGACCCTCCTGGACCATCAGGTCAGCTAACTGTGTAACTCTCCTCTGGCTGCGCGCTCCCTGGGTAGGAGGCCCGACCATCCTCCACTCTTGGTAAAATGGAGTCTAGCAAGCAGCCTGGATACAGAGCCCCGCCCCACACTGTCTCCCCCTCTGGGGATTCTAGACCCCCAGAGCCTCTGAAGATCTGAAGACCACCATTATTTGTCACTTCAGTTCCTATTATCCACTACCCAGTTCAGAGAGTGGAGCCCAGAAATAAAAAGAAAATAGAAGGCCGCATCAGTGAACAAATCAAAGCAAAAGACCTATCCCACTAAGAGGAATCAGCACCTCCATGAATTATTCCGTTTACACTTAGTACAAACTGAGAGTTTGAACTTAAAAGATTGTGCTGAAATCACAAGCCAATATGAAGACCAATCCATGAAGCCAAGTCTTGCTATTTTTCTGGGTAGCTGTCCAAACAGACCAGTTATTTACAAACGAGGGATCACAACCCATTAGTGTGTCATGAAATTGATTTACTGGATTGCAACAGACATTATTTTTAAAGAACTAGCATAAAAATAAAATGTCAAAGAACATTGCCTAATTGGTTTGGGATGGTTTGGGTGTATAATATGGGATGATTTGAGTGTATAATATGAATTTAAATAGTATATTATATAAAACATGTGTTAATAAACTACCTTCAATAACATAATGTAACATAATGGAGCATAATGAAAAGTTTAAAAGGATAGAAGTATACTCAATGAAGTACTATTTGGCTTTAAAAGGGAACAGAAACTTTGGGCTGGGGAGGTTAAAGCCTTTGCCTTGAAAGCAAAAAGACCTGAGTCCAGATCCCCATATAAAAATGTTGGGCAGACATAGTGGCAGCCTGTAATTCCAACTCTGGAAGGCAGAGCCTAGGAAACTCCAGAGCAAAGTAATAAGGTGATGGAGAGCAATCCAGGATGATTCCTGATGTCATCCCTGGTTCTCCATAGATGCATACACACAAGTGCTCTCTCTCTCACACACACACACACACACACACACACACACACACAGAAAGAGAGAAGTAATTCTTCCTCTGACATAGATGAACCTTGGAGACATTATGCTGAGTGAAATCAGCCAGTTACAAAAGGAAAAATATGACCTGATACCACTTGCGTGAGACACTTAAAATAGCTCAATTCATTGGGAAATAGACTCAGAGGATGGTGTTCTGTGGGCTGTGATGGCATGAGACGTAGGAGTTCTATGTTTCAGGTTTTTTTTTTTTTCTAGCGGTAAAGAGTTCTGTGATGGATTAGGGATGACAGTAGCATAACTGTGAATGTAATTACCACTTTTTGAGAGTCTGGGAGATCTTACTGCACTGCCCAAGCTGGACTTAAACTCAATATGTAGCTCAGGCTGGCCTTGAACTTATAATCCTTCCATGTGCTGGGACTATATACATGTGCCATCATACTCAGCCACACTTAATATTCTTAATGCACTTTATACAGTGTGCTTGGTACAGTTGGTTAACATTAGGACTGAAGATTCCTGATGGCTCAGGGGTTAAAGCTTTTGCCTCACAAACAGAAGGACTTGAGTGTGGATCCATAGATCCCACACAAAATGCTTGATGGACATGGCGGTAGCCTGCAATTCTAGCTCTGGAAGGTGGAGGCTGAGAAACCCTAGAGCAAAGCAATAAGATGAAAGAGCAACTCAAAATCATTCCCAGTATCCCTTTGGGCCTTCACAGGCCCACGCACTCAAGTGCCCTCTTGTACACACACACACACACACACACACACATACACACACACACACACACATACATATACAAGGTTAAGGTGTAATACTGGGTTCATTTTACCACAATTTTTTATATGTGTATGTGAGTGTGCTCACATTCATGTGTATAAATGTGGGTGCATATGTGCCGTGATGTGTTTGAGGAGTACATCAGAGTACATCCTTAGGTGTCCATGCCTTCACCTTTTTTGAAGGTGTCTTTGCTGTCTTTCATTGTACACCCAGTATCCAGCTAGTTGGCCCTCAAGCTTCTCTGTCTCCCGTCTCCCCTCAGGACTCTAGAGATTACAGATGTTACATGTCTGATTTTTATATAGGTACTAGGGATTTGAACTTAGGTCCTCACACTTGCAAAGTAAGCATTCTCAGTCATTTCTCCAGCTCCACAATTTTCTTTTTTTTTTAAATTAATTTGTTTATTTGTGTGTGTGTGTGTGTGTGTGTGTGTGTGTGTGTGTGTGTGGTGTGTCAGAGGACACTGTATGCCTGTGGAAGGCCGAGGGTGACTTAGGAAATCATCCTGGATTGCTTCTGTCTCCTTTTTGCTTCACTCTGGGCTTTCCTAGGCTCCGCCCACCAAGGCTGGAAGTTCAGATGGATGCCGTTTTCACCTGTGGGACCTGGGACCTGAACTCAGGACCTTTGGCTTGTGAGGCAGAGTCTTGACCCCTGAGCCATCTCTCCAGCCCCACAATTTTCTTAAAAGCCATGGAAGAAGCTTCCTTTGCAGATGCCATTCTCAAGTCCACACCCTGGGCGTGGTCGTTGCCGGGAACTCTGTGATCTCCACTTGTGGTCTTGCAGCTGTCTCATTTCCCCACTGCAGAACATTTTGCCCTTAGCTACCCGACTGTCCTGGCCTAGCCACCTCCATATTACTCCAAGAGCCTTCATGACTGCAGGGCTGTCTCTCCAGCTGATCCTCCACATTACATGAGCAGTAACGTTTAACATTTTCAATCTAACCTTAATACTCCAAACTGCTGAGCAAGTCAGATGTAGAGAGTCAGCTTCTGGTTACCCTTCCTCCCTGTCCTCTTGGATAGGCAGTGCATGCCCTAAACTTACAGTTCTTGTAATACATTAAGGTTCTAGATAAGGCCTGGTGGACACACCTGTAATCCCTGCACTTGGGAAGTGGAGACAGGAGGATCAGAATTCAAAGCCAGACTCAGGTACTCAGCAAGTTTGAAGCCTGTCTGAGCTGCCTGGTACCCTATCTCAAAGAAATAAATAATAAATACAAATTAAGATTCTAATCTTTCCTTCTGAGCCTCCCTGATATTGCTCCCTTGGGCTGGGTCTTCCCCCATTTTGTGCCTTCTTCACTTGGCTAACTCAAGACTGGATTGGCTATCGTTTCTTCTGGCAGGTAGAATAGGGCTTCCGCATGAGGTCTTCCTGCAACCTGTGCCCATTCACATCATCATTACTTCTCCACCTGCGCTGATCAGATATGCCCCCCACCTTCCAAAAGCCAGTCACTGTCACTCACTGTCTCCCGAGCCTAGGATGATACCAGCCACACAGCAGACTCTCTTAGAGCAATGGGAGGGCGTGTTTGACTGCGTGTTTTCCTTGGGTTTTGATATTCATTCCTGGAAAACCAGTTTCCATAAAACTTTCAGCTGGAAACACCTTGATCAATGCCTAAGGGAAGGGAAGCCTAAGGGAAGAGCATTCCCATGTTTGCACAGGACTTGATAGTTTATGGACACTGCCTTATTTGCTTTTACTTGAGCTGCTTTGTGAGCTAGGAAGTGGGCTGGGGAGTGTTATCACCATAGCATCAGTGAGGATAGCAGGCTGTCTGCAAGGTCAGAAAGTTAACACATGGCTCACTTTACCATGTTCAACTAACCAATGGTAAAAAAAATTCAGAAGAATTAAATCTAAAAGCAAAAACACAACAGGAAACAGTACTTTTTTTTTCTGGCTTCAACAGACCCTTACCAAGGTTCCGGGTCATGGGTACTTTGTAAAGTTAACTAACTCCACTGCAACAAAACTCCCCTCCATCAGCTTTGTTCCTTCACACTTCCCACAAGAAGAAACAAAACCAGGTCCTCTAAAGCAGCCCAGCCTAACAAGATATTGGGATGCTGTCTTATATTTTCCATGCCTCTCTGAAGTTGCAAATCAAACCCAGTTTCCATTTTATTTTGGTTCTCAGCAAAGAGAACTAAATAAAGCATGAAGAGTATTTCTAGTTCTACCTCCACAAATCCAAAGGAAGAGAAGTGTTTCTTATCCTTCCCTGACGTAAATCCTCTTTTCATTCTCGCCTCTTTTAGTCCGGTGAAGCAGTTCTGACTTCCTTTTGCACAAGATCCATTTCTAAACATTAAACAGTTTTATGCATTCACATATGTATGACCTGTATCTAGTTGTTCCAAGTCTTCTTTTTAATATTTAAAACTAAAGCTGGACATGGGTCATTAGTAAGATTCTGGATCAAGTCCAGAGCAAAGGGAGATGACTTCATGACCTTGAGTTTTGCCCAAGAACTCAGTTCAGTGGTCCCTAGTACTCAAGGCACGTCCACGGAGCTGGCCAGCTGGAGTTGTGAGCTGCTGCGCTCCTCTCCTCCTCCTACACAAGCATTCGAACTCACTTCCATCTCATCAGGATCTGCCTTTTGCAAAGGTGAAGGTGGCCAAAACCTGAAGCTAAGACTCTGAGGACACAGACAGAGAGTCCCACGCCCATGTAATCCCAAATCCTGACTTTTCCAGAACTGTCTTGATTTACAAAGCTCCATCTTGTTCACTATAGATCATCAAACAACCTTATAAATCCCAACATTTCCATTTGAGGAAGCCTCTCATGTCTCTGCTCAATAAAGATCTTTTAGCAGACGACATATCCATGTCTCTTATTTGACAGGTATGGTCAACAAATCCATGTTCTCTAGCAACCAACAGTTATGCCAACCTACAATCCCACAGCTTGCATCTCTTTCCTTTTTATTTTACAGTGTTGTTAGGCCTATTCGTGGGCAAATATTCTTTAAACTATAATCAAGCATTTAATAGGAATGAGTTTTAAGTTCTTTGCTGAAGGCAAAGTTTCGGTGGGGAGACAGAAGGGCAAGAAAGACTGTGATCCGGCCACCCAATGAGTTTCTTGACCCTTCCTGTCATTATCGCCCACGAAAAGCATTTGCAAACTTCTTCTAGATCATCAGTCCTGGCATGGAGTTTTAACACACTGTGTGCTCTGTGTAGATCAGTGCAGAGCAGACAAGCAGTGTATCTCCCACAAATCAACCTGAAAATGCATAGCAAAGTGGTCACAACCCAAAGAGAAAACACTTCAAATCTAGGAGGCTGTGTTCTGGCTGAGAGGCACCATGGTCAGCTCTCTTTGTTGCCTCTTTCTGGTGGTCTTTTTCTACACGCATGAGGAAGTCCCCAAACAGCAGGAGCCAACATCCTAAGAGGGAGCCAGGAGTCTGTGGAGACGGTGCATGCTTTCCACCCAGTGATGGATCTGGGAATGGTCTAGCATCAGAAAGCATGTGACAGGTAGGTGAGACAGCTCAGTGAGAGCAGCAGTTACCACACATGGTTGCTGATAAATTTCACAACCAAGAAGTTTATAAGGGAATACTGGGTTTAATTCTTGACTCACAATAGTCCAGTTATGCTCCTTGCCCAGCCTGACAGTATAGCTCACATCAACACCAAGGGCCAAGAGAACTGGCCACACCAAATCCACAAGACTGCTGAGAGGGACAATTCTCGCTTGCCAGACCAGCATGTCTGGCCAAGTATACAGAAGGATGCCGACTTTCTCAAGCATTCTCTCCATCTAATTCACCTGCCCAGGGCCTAGTCTCGCCCGCCATGGGCTGGGTCTTCTCCATCAATTAGACAATCTTCTTCAGGCTTGCTCGGGGCTTAACTCAACTACTAATTCTCTACAAATGTGCTCAGGGCTCTGTGCCTTCACCTGTCAAGTTAACACCTGTAACTAACTATGATAATGGCAGATAAGGTATCTGCTACAAACCTAGTGACCTGAGTTTGATCCTTAGAAGCCCACATGATCATGTGTAAGCCTTTCTCTCTCTCTATCTTTTCTCTTTTTCTTAAATAAATAAAATACTTTAAAAAAAGTATTTTTTTCTGCGACTGGCAGAAAAAAAGGACAAAGGAATTCCAAGTTCCATCTCTTGGAGGACAAAAGCACTACTTATAAAAAAAAAAAAAAAAAAAAAAAAAAACAGAGTGCTAGGCTGAGCCAAGGTCTCTCTCTCTCTCTCTCTCTCTCTCTCTCTCTCTCCCCCCTCCCTCCCTCCCTCCCTTTCTCATAATGCTAGTTACTGTCTTTATAACTGGAGATTACAAGCAATTTCATTTGCAAAGAACCTTACAGATGGAAATGAAGAGAAGCAAACCAGAGGAATTAGAAATCTAGCACGGCTAAGAGCCAGAGATAAAGAGCTGACCCGACACTTGCAACTCCAGATGATGAGAAGGTAAACAGATGATGCCAGCCAGGGTCGTACAAGGAAACAAGAAAGAGCTCTATAAATACAACCAGAGAGAAAATATTTGTCTTAGGGAATGAGATCACCACACATGGTTCATGATAGCAATCTCTGGTTGCTCCCTTAATTGAAGCTTGGAAGAGAACAGAGATCAGACTACTGGCCCACGAGGTTCCGGAAAACCTTGTCCAGGTTAAATCAGATGCAGCTGAAGTCATCAAGACTTGATCCCATAAATCTAGACTATGGCTTGTGTTTTCACAGACGTGCAGGGCCTCCCTCCCTTCCCCTGCTGCAGGGGCCCACCTAGCTAATGGTTTACTCATACTGAGAACTAGGGACAAAACAGGAAGAAGCAGATGGTCGTGGGCGGGACACAGGTGGGGGAAAGACCTCTGCTTCCCAGCAACTTCTTTTTCCTCTGAAGGGTTTTTGCTGTGCTGCACAGGGGCCCCAGGAACATTGGAGGTGCCCACAACGTGTTCATGCCTGATGTGTGCTAAGCAGAATTCAAGGCAGCCGGCAGCTTTAAGTCCCCTGCTTTGAGGAACTTCCCCTTCAGGAGTTCTGGGTGCAGGATCTGGGTGTTGCTGGAGGCAGACACAAGATAATTGCACAGTGCTGTTAAGTGTTTCACGGAGCCTCAGGTGCAGGTAGAGGTTATGGCAAGCTTGTCCGAGCAGTTGTCATTAAAACTGGCAGTAAGCAAGAGTGGAAGAGACTGAGTCGAAACAGCCTGTTCGAAAAGTAGGACAGAACCACAGGGGACACAGGGGCAGAGGTGAATGGGCTGCAAAAGCAGGAAGGATGCTTTGTTTTGTCTTGTTTTGTTTTGCTTTGCCTAGATCCTTAGGGACACGGAAAGGGTTTGAATTCTCTTGGATGTTTTTAGGGGAAGAGTACTACAGGGTAGTATTTGCTTCAGAAAAATAATAACTGGGGCTGCTGAGATGACTCAGTGGTTAAAGGTGCCTGCTTGCCAACTTGGTGACCTGTGTTTGATCCCCAGAAGTCCACATGGTGGAAGGAGAGATGTTCCAAAGTTGTCTTCTCACCTTCACACCTATGCATTCACCCATCCCCCCCCACACACCAGTGGTACTGGGGGGTTGGCGATTGAACTCAGGGTAGGCTTTGGGTATCCTGGGAAGCCCTGCTTTATTTAACTATAAGTGGAAGAAAGACATGATCCA
Source organism: Typhlomys cinereus (assembly GCA_023101885.1). Lineage (NCBI taxonomy): Eukaryota > Metazoa > Chordata > Mammalia > Rodentia > Platacanthomyidae > Typhlomys > Typhlomys cinereus. The sequence goes on along the minus strand of JALPQD010000040.1, from coordinate 8,820,621 downwards.
TTGGGAAAGAATATGATGTAAGAATATGATGGAAAGAACTTAACAATGGAGCTCCTGTGAACTTAAGAGAGGACTGGAGAGATGGCTCAAGGGGTTAAGACTCTGCCTCAAAAACAGAAGGACCTGAGTTTGGATCCTGGATCCCACATAAAAACTCCAGACAGAAATGGTGGCAGCCTGTACTTTTGGCTCTGGAAGCCAGAGCCGAGGAATCCAAGCAAAGCAAAAGGAGGTAGAAGCAATCCAGGATGATTCCCAAAGCCATCCTTAGGCTTCAACAGGCATACACAGTGTCCTGTGCCTTTTGACTCACACACACACACACACACACACACACACACACACACACACACGCACGCACGCACTATTTTTTTTAAATGAAACTCAAGAGAAAGCAAGACATTCCTATAGGGGTTTTTAAAATATTTTGTTCATAGAGGTACCTATTATGTTTGTATGATCAGAAAAATAAATTAATAATAAAATATTTTGTTCATTTGTTTGTTTATGAAAGAGATTATGCACACGCATTCCATGGCATACAAGTAGAAGTCAGTTCTCTCTTTCTATCATGCAGAATTCAGGGATCAAACTCAGGTTGTCAGGTTTGTGAAGGTACTTTATCCCTTATCTGCTGTGCTGTCTCCCTGGCCTTCCTGTAGAAGTTTTGTCCAGAGTTACAGTGATTTCGTTTCCAATGTTCCCCACCAGTTTCACCATCCATGATTTCTATCACCTGCGGTCAGAAGTTATTAGATGGAAATAAATAATTCTTAAGTGTTAAATGACTGGCCATTCTTAATAGCATGATGGAATCTCATGAAATCCTGCTCTGTCCCACCCAGGACCTGAATCATTTCTTTGTCCCTTGGATGCAGACATTTCCCACTTACCTGGTTTCAGAAGTCACATGAAAGTGGCATGCAATTGGCAGAAACCATACTTTAAATACTAAATTATGGTCTTTTCCTGAGCTCCTGCTATTCTGTAAGATATGCAAGCATGATGCTCAAAGCCCCCAGTGAGGTTGAATGACGGATGATCTACATGTCTGTATTGCTGAACTACGACAGTCAATAGGTCAGGACATTAAAGCACATATTCCATTTGCAAGACTTCCAGACCATGATAGGCTTATTGGAATGTGAACCCATTATAAGTTGAGGATCCTCTGTATATAAATACTTTGATACTAGCCACAGTTTTAGGAACCCACTGGGGGTCTTGGAACAAAATTGGCCAAAGATAAGGGGACACCACTTCAGAAAGACAGAGAAAACTAGGAATGAATGGGCTTAGAGTGGAAGGAATCTTATTTTGTTTTCCGTGTGCTAAGTTTATGCTATGTTGCAGTTATTGCTGATAAAATCATGACAGATGGCTTAAGGAAATAAGGGGTTTATGCTCTTACAATAGTCTGACTATAGTTGCTTATCCAGCTTGGTAAGAGAGCCCACATTGACAACAAGGGTCGAGGGAATTGGCCACACCATATCCATGTAATGGCTGAGAGAGGGACGATCCTTGCTTGCCAGACCAGCATGTCTGGCCAAGTATACAGAAGGGTGCCAACTTTCTCAATGAGTTCTCTATGTTTTATTCACCTGTCCAGGGCTTAGTCCCACCCACCTTGGACCAGACCTTCCTCATCAATTAGACAATCTTCTGCAGGTTCGCTTTGGACTTAACTACTAATTCTCTATAAATGTGCCCAGAGTTCAAACCCTCAACTGTCAAGTTGTATCTTAACTATGACATGCTAACCTGCTGGACTTGAGGAGGAAACAGAGATCAGGACATGGACATGAGCCTGAAGCCCAGGTAAACGGTCAGCAGCACCAGATTGGATGAAACCCCAGGGGGGAATGAAGACCGAAGAGATATGTTGGAAAGACTGAGGAACACTCAGAGAATCAGAAGAGAGGGGGACAGCAAAGGGATAAAGGAAGTAGCAAGAGTAGAAAGAAAGCATTGGAAAGGCTAGTGAAGAAAGCACATCATCCAGCTAACAGCCAAGTGAGGCTGTTATATTGACATGGCTTTACAGCAGTTTCTGTCAAGCAGCGTCGCATAAGGATAATAATAGTTATCTTAATATTGTCAATAATTTTCTTTTCTCCTTTCTTGTGTTTTTACTAGGGATTAAATGAAGAGTCTCGAACAGGCTAGGCAAGCACGCCATTACCCATCCCTTCTTTTTAATTTTAAAAATGTTTTTGTTATTTATCTATTTTAGGTGAGAGAGAGAAAGCGCATATATGTATGCCAAGGCGTACGTTGTAACTAGTTACTCTTATCTGTGGCTGTGAGAGAGCACCCAAAGTCAAGCAACTTAAGGGAGAAAGGAGGATTTAGTCAGTTTATGGTTCCGGAGGGGAGATACAGTCTTTCGTGGTAGAAAAGGAATGGCAGGCTGGCAAAAACTGGAGAAAGTTTACGTCACATGTGTCTTTGAGGTGAGAGCTGTAAGACTACTGCAAAAAGAGACTTCTCCAGGAGGTAGGGTGAGACTAATCCACCTCAAGGCTCACTGCTGTGACCCCTTCCTCCAGCAAGGCTCCACCTCTCAAAGGTGCCATGACCTTCCCAAACACATGAGACTGTGGGGGTCACATTTCAAACCATGACACAGGTAGAAGTCAGAGGCAGTTTTTCGAAGTTATCTCCTTCCACCACAGTCTTACTAAGGATCAAACACAGGTCGCCAGGTTTTCAAGCAGGTGTGTTACCAGCTGAGCTATCCCACCAATTTCTTTTTACTTTTTATCTTGAAACAGAGTCTCATTCATTTGCCTAGGTTGGCCCTGAAACCACTCTGTAACCCAAACTTATCTCAAACTTTCCATCCTCCTGCCTCAGCCTCCTGAGTAGCTAGGATTATAAGTCTGCGCCACTCTTGTTTTATTTACCCTATGGAGAATCGAACCCAGGGCCTCAAACATGATAGGTAAACACTCTACCACTCATCTATATCCCTAACCCGAATGTTTCTTTTATAATTTCAAATGATGTGAGCAAAAGAAAGATTAAAAATTTCAGAAAAAAGAGGAAATGTCAGGTGAAGAAAACCTTGAGGGGTAGGAGCTACAACTAGAACTAGCTTGGAAAGGAAGATTCCAGGAACCCATTGTAGCAGTTCACCTGCATGGTTGCTGATAAAATCACCATCAAACAGCTCACGGAACAAGGGGTTTATTCTCTTGTGATAGCCTGGTTACAGTTCCTTGTCCAGCTTTGCAGGAGAGCTCACACCAACACCAGGCCCGAGGGAACTGGCCACACCATCTCCACATAACGGCTGAGAAAGGGATGATCTTTACTTGCCAGATCAGCATGTCTTGCCAAGTATACAGAAGGATGCCGCCTCTTTTCAAACAGTTCCCCCAGTTTATTCACCTGCCCGGGAACTAGTCCCACCCACCATAGGACAATCTCCTGCAGGTTTGTTCTGGGCTTAACTTAACTATTAATTCTCCGCAAATGTGCCCAGAGCTCAGACCTTCAACTGTCACGTTGACACATGTATCTAACTATAACGCCCATGCATTCCACCACAAGGGGCCTCCATTACCTGTAGCCCTTGAATGTCTGGACCTTATTTGATCATGGGTTCTGTCTCAAGACTACTCTACAGGAAAGCAGAGCTGGCTCCAATTCTATCTGATGGTGCATCCTGTATCATCATCAGTAGAAACCTCAATGGAAGTCCTCTTCAGGCTTCCGTTTCTCTGGCATTACTGTCTTCTGAACCACTGGGCTGGCTTATGTCTTCCTGACGCCATCATTGTTGAGCATCTGGGAAGGATTCTGGCAGAAAGATAACGGGAGAAAACACACTGAATCCAGCCATATCTTTCACCTGTCACGGTAGGCCCATGGTCTTCTTGTTTATCGGGTAAGAGAACAATATGTTTTGTTCCTAATAATTAGCCGTCCTTCCACTTCTGAGGTGTCTTCCTTTGAGGCCTTTGGGGTCCTTCCCAGATGAAGGTCCACAACTTGCAATCTAAGGAGTGACAGGAGACACTCAGGATTGGGCTCCAGAGATGTGTTCTTCGTGGTAACACTAAATGGAAAGAGCCAAGGTTTGAACTAGTCTGGCAGAGTAAATTTTGGGGACTGAAATCTCTGGTGAAACTGCTTCTCTAAAAAGGCAACTAAATCCCTATCTTTTGCCTGCCTTTCCCCAGAGCTCTGGCTTTCTGCCTTCACATTGTTTCCAAGACGTCTTCAGGCTCCCTGGGGGACCACGCTCCGCATCACTCAGTCCTTTGACTGCTTCCTAACTGTCCTTACTCAGTTCATCTGAGATAAAACTGCATTGGAAATCGTCCCATCACACTCTGACGAGGCAAAATGCCCCTAGTTACATTCAGTGTGGCTGCACCTCAACCCTATCTTCAAACACTGGGATAGCACAAGAGTCTTCTCAACACAGGCCCCTAAGAACTTCCTTCCAGCCCAGGACAGCTCAGAAGCTACACTTCCGTGGTATGAGGTGATCCGAGGGTGTCCCTGGTCATTCCTGGTCTAGTAGATTTCTCGGAAGTCAGATAAACGTTGAGTTGTGATCTCCCTTAGCTACTTTTTCTGTTGCTAAAAGGGAATTTTGTTTTGTGGCTCATGGTTCAAGACAGAGTCCATGATGGCAAGGGAAGTTCAGGCAGAGAGTCACGCTGCATCCATAGTAGGGCAACAGAGAACAATGAATGTGGGTATTTAGCTCACTGTCTCCTTAATATTGCACACAGGACCCCATCCCGTGGAATGGCATCACCCACAGTTAAGGTGAGTCTTTCCCCTTTAATCAACCTAATCTAGATGATCCCTCACAGCTGAGCCCAGAAACGTGTCTCCTGGGTGATTCTAAATTCTGCCAAATTAATCACCAATATTAACTTCACATGATCCTTCAAAGCAGGGTGAGTATTATGGTCTAAAAGAAAGGGGGCTCAAAGAAACTGAGTCTCAAAATTTCCACCTTCTGAAAAAATAGATTTATGGACCAGAAGGAGTGACAAAGGGAACCATGCCAACAACTGAGTCTTCCTCATTCTTCCTGGGCTTGGCCCCCTAGGTGTAAGAGCTTAAGGACAATGCCCCAGACTTCCTGAGTCAAACAATCTTTCTCTGTTCCAATACTGCTGACTTGAGCCTGGAAGCTTCTGACAGGTCTGTATGAGTTCCCAGAGTGGTAGCAAAAAAAAGGGGAGGGACGGGTCTTAAAAAATACCCACCAAAATGAACTGATGGTGCCTTAGAATAAGAGATCATATGGAGCTGGGTAGAATTGTTGAGAAAGAGGCGTTAGTGGAGTAGCTGGACTTGGTTCGCTCTGTTGAGCGGGCTATGGAGGGGCAGAGCTGCTGTATGCCTTTGAACAGAGGCCAAGAGACTGCTCGGGCACCAAGGTTCTGAGAAAGAAGTCAGGAGAGTGTGCAGTTACTCTTGCATGCTGTCAATAACTTCACAACCAAAGAGCTTTAGGGGCACAAGGGGTTTTATTCTTTCTTACGATTCTAGATCACAGTTCTTAGTCCAGCTTGGCAGGAGAGCTCACACCAGCACCAGTAGCTAGGGAATTGGCCACACCACATCCAGAGGTATTGCTGAGAGATAAACCTCACTTACCAGACAGCAAGTTTACCAAGGTATGCTTAAAAATGCTAACTTTCTAAGCCAGTCCCCTCCCCCCAATCTTACCCACCTTCCCAGGGAATGGGTCCCACCTACTATGGGCTGGGTCTTCACATATCAAGCAGATACTCTCCACAAGCTTGCTGAGGGTTTGCCTTAGCTATCAGTTCACAAGCTCGCCTCTATTCGTAAACAGTTGACATTTATGTATCTAATTAGCACAGGGAGAGACAGCACGGGACCACAGCTGTGCTTTGCTCCTGATCATCTATCATTGGCTCCCCCTTCTCTCTTTCTCTGTGTGTGTGCGCACGTGCGAGTTATCCCTCTCTCCCTCCCTCTCTTCATTTTATTACTTGGAAGAGTTTTACTAGTCCCAAATTAAAAGCAGATCACAAATGGTTAAATTACACAATCCGTTAAGCTGTTAAACTTGTGACAAGACAGAAGAGAAATTCTACTGGCAGGAAATCCTTGCTAATTCTCAGAGAGCCTCAAGCACTTACGAGCCCTCAGCCTTCAGCTGTCAGCACCTCCTGCTGCACCTGAGCTGCAAAGCAAAGTCAGCATCTCTATTTCCACTCAACCCTATAGCATCCCATGTTTATTTGTATATTCAGTGACAATGTGTAAAAGAGTTTAGGGGCTAAGGGTGTGTGGCTCAAGGTTAAAACTCTTGCCTAGCACATACAAAGTGTTTAACAGTATGATGCCTACCTACCCTCAGCACCACAAACAATAAAATAAAGTTAGGACTGGAGAGATGGCTCAGGGGTTAAGACTGTGTCTCGTAAGCAGAAGATCCTGAGTTTGGATCCCAGGTCGCATGTAACAGCAGCGGCCTGTACTTCCAGCTTTGGTGGACAGAACTTGGGAAATCCCAGAGTGAAGCAAGAAGGAGGTAGAAAGAGATCCAGGACGATTTCTGAAGTCACTCTTGATCCTTCACAGGGATACACAGTGCTCTCTCTCTCTCATACCACACACACACACACACACACACATACACACGAGTAAATAAAATATTAAAAAATAATAAAATAAAGTTAGTATGGTGACATTTGACAAATAATGGGGGCTAGAAAATGAATGTTTTGTAGGACAAACATCACCTGCCACATTGAAAATATTGAGTCATTTACCGCCAGTATTTTACAAGTTAGCACGTGTCCTTTTCATGCATTAGCAGAAAGTGTGACATCAGGCACCTAATTTATGTGCAGTGTTTTTTTTTTTTTATCTTGCTTGTTTTATCTATTTTGTTTTGAGATGGGGGTCTCATGTAGCCCAGGCTGTCTTTGACCTCTCTGTGGAGCTGGATGACCTTAATTTCCTGACCCCCGGGCTGCACCTCCTGAGTACTGGGCCTACAGTCGTGCGCATACACATCCAGTGTATGCAATGTTGGAAATCAAACACAGGACCTCGGGCAAGGCAGGAAGCATTCTGCCCACTGAGCTACATCCCATTTCTTAGAGTGCTTTATTTATTTGTTTGTGTGCTTGCTTGCTTGTCTGTTGTATTTCCCATAACTCTTTAGTCCCACTTTATCCTTAGAGAAAATATAAATTGTAAGACGGTAGAGGCTGTAGACCTGGCAGCAGACTCACCAAGTGTCTAGGCCAGGGCCTGTGGAAGAACTTCAGAGAGACTTGGGGTGGTTAGGAGGGGGGGGGGGCATGTGCAGAACAAAAAAGCAGTGAAAGAGAAAGAACCAAGGTGAGGGCTGCTTGGCTTCTCCCAAAGGCTCCCTCACAGCCCCAGCAGCCAGGAGCATTGCAGAGAACTAGGCACACAGTCAGCACCCAGCCACCCTGTCCTCCAACTGAGTGGGTCCCAGTGTCCCTGGCAGGCAACGCATTGCAGAACTCCCCCCTCCCCGACTCCCCAACAAAGAGCCTCCTTCCTTCTCTCCCCTATGCCCCAAATCTTGTGCTCTCTGGCAACACTTTCTTTGATGGTGCCCAGCCTAGGTCCTAGGAATCTGGGGAGCATGAAGGTAGGGGAATCGTGCAGAGAAGGGGAGCAGGGACCAGCTCTAAGAGGAGGGTTGCCCGCTGAGGAGGGGAGCCTGGGTCTGTGAGCCGAGTCTTGCTGTTCTTTGTCCACAGCTGGGGCCCTGGCTCCTGGCAGCTGGCTTTGGCCCTGGCCTTAGCCTTTGTTCTCCTGGCAGGGCCATAGGCTCTCAGTGTCATGTTTTCAGGGTCACATGGCCAAATCTTTGAACAGTTGCCTGGAGAAAAGAGTGAGAGAGAGACTGAGACAGAGCGCGGCTGCTGGGTTCTTACCATATATGAGGCTGAACAATTCTCCTGGGCGTGCCCAAAGGCTGTCTCCCGGGGCTGGAGGGCGGCTCAGAGGTTCAGCGCTTACCTAGTGTGCGAGAGGCCCTGCGTGGGTCCATTGGCAGCACAAGGAAGAGGAGCCAGCCCCAGAGCACCCTCCTGGATGCTTTCCCAAGGCATGCAGTGAGCCACCCGTTCCCTGCTCCCGGACTCTACACCCACAGCATCCTCTGCCCTCTACACACATACTTCTGTTTGCTTTTGGTTGGTTTGGTTTGGTTTGGTTTCTAGAGACAGGTCTCACTACACAGCTGCCTTTGAACTCCTGCCTTTGTTTCCTGAGTACTAAGCTCACAGGACAGCACCATAGTGCATAGCCCATTATGCACATGTATGCATGCACAGCTAGTATAACTTCTGAAGGAAGATTATTAACCAGCCAACTAAGTTGTGTACAAAATGTTGGATGCATACATTCATTATTTTTTCCAGAAAGTATCAGTAGCTCTGAGAACATACACATGCTTACTTCTCCCCCTAGTCTTTAAAATTCTACATCCCGTTCGGATCCCAGGTCCCACGTTAAAAAAAAAAAAATAATTAAAATTCTACATCCCCTGTCTCCAATATCAACTCTTAAGCTCCATCCTCTTGCTTTTCAACTAATGTATGTTTCCCAGGAAAGTTACCTACTAGGTCAGACACATATAATAGCTTTTATTTTACGTGTGTATGTGTGTGTAAGGGTGTGTATGTGTGCACATGTCACAGCATAGATGCAGAAGTCAGAGGATAACTTTTGGGAATCATTTCTTTCCTCCCACCTTTCTAAGACAGAATGTTCCAGACTAGCTTCTAGGGCAATTCATCTGTGTCCATCTCATCACAGGAGCTCTGGAATAGCATCTGGCTTTTCATGGATTCTGGGAATAGAGCTCAGGTCATCAGGCTTGTGTGGCAGGCATTTCTACCTACACACAAACTTGGAAATCTGAGTTCAACCCTTAGGGCCATGTGGTAGAAGGAGAAAACCAACTTCTGAAAGTTGTCCTCTGACAACTCTGGCATGTGCATGCCTTTCCCTGTGTGTCTCTGTCTCTCTCAAATAAATAAATAAATAATTTAAAGATAGGAAAGGAAGAGAGAAAGACAGGATCGTATAGGAGAATGCCTATAACTAACAAATACATAATAGAAACTCCATCACTCAATCCTTGGTTGATTTGTAGAATCGATCCTGTCCGGCATCGCTTAGCAACTAGCCTCAGCCTAATCTGTTTTGTTGTTGTTGTTGTTGTTGTTTTGTTTGTTTGTTTGTGGCCACCAAGCTAAGGATGGATTCATGCTGGGAAAAAAATCAAAAGGAGAATAATATTTCACGACACATGGAAATTATATGAAATTCGTATTTCAGTGTGTATGCATAACGTTTTATTGGAGCACAGCCATACTTTTTTATTTACATATTCTCTGTGACTACTTGTGCAAGATGACAAGTGTCTAGTGAATGTGACAGAGACTGCATGGCTCTCAAAGCCCAAAATATCCACTTTCTGGCCATTTACCAGCAAAGTCTGTGACCCCTGCTCCCAAGCACTGCCTTTCAGCCCTGAAGTATTTGAGGGGAGGATATATATCCTATCCCCATGAAGTATTTAACCAAGGGAGCTTAGTTTTCTCTTACATAAAAGAAGTGTGGAGGGGCCGAAGCAATTATAATAGGACTCTGCATGATCTGCGCAATGACCAACATATCTTTGACCCCTCAAATTCTAGCATGGACTAAAGGCACTAGGATCCTTAGAAGCAAGGGATTAACAGTCACAATAGTGTTCCTATACTTAAGGGGAACACAAGAAAGAGTTCTAGGAAATGCCACTGAGTCCTTACACCTCATCAGAGAGGAGGACCCAGAGGAAAGTTTGATATACACATTAAAGGATCTTCAGAGATGGGGGGAGGGGGCACTGGGAAGAAGGGAGGGAGAGGAGAAAGAAAGGGGCAAAGGGGGGAGGGAACAGGGAGGTCCAGGGAGGGGTGGAAGGAGGGAGGGGACAGGGGTTCCTATTACATTTGTATGAGCAGAAAAATAAATAAATAAATAAATAATAAATAAATAAATAAAAAGAAATTTTTTTCATCTAGGTTATTAAATTTGTTGATATAAAAAAAAAAGTGTGGAGGACTGCAAAGATGGTCACACAAGCCTGAGCACTTGAGTTCAGATGCCCGGCATCCATGTAAAAAGCCATGCATCGTGATACACACCTGCAATCCAGCACTGCAGAAGTACACAGGGAGATGTCTGGGGCTTTCTGGACAATGAGTCTAGTTGAATCAGGGAGCTCCAGGTTAAGTGAAAGGCCTGAATAATAATAATAATAATAACAGTAATGTAGAGAGTGATTGAGGAAGACACCTGATGTCTCATATGCCTGTGTGTGCACATGCACACACATGAAAGGAATAGGTAAACTGGGCTGTTACTGTATCTCTTTGTAGGAAGGGACTAGAGACTAAGACCACTTCTTTTTCCTCTGCCATCCTTACTGAAAAACTTTCATCTATCTATTCATTCAATGTTTCATACATAAATATAGTGAATTTATGATACTTATATACTTTAATATCTTTTTCTGTTCCCCCCTTTCTTCCCATTGTAATAATTCTTCTTCCCTACCATTCTCCTATTTTCATGTATTTTTACATGTATGGCTCCCTAGCTTTCATCTGGTTTGCCAAAGCTTCCATCTTTAAAGCCAGGGCTATAGGTCAGTTCGTAGATTATCTAGGATGCATGAAACCCTGGGTTCAATCCCCCAGTACCATATAAACTGGGTGTGCTGGCATTCACATAGAACTCCAGCATTCAGAGAGTTAAGGCAGGAGTTTGAGGTCATCCTTGACTATTTAGGGAGTTCAATATCAGTTAGGCTACAGGAGACCCTATCTCTAAATATAAATAAATAAAGGAAGGAAGGAAGATGGTTCAGGAGTTAAAATCTTTGCCTTACAAACAAAAGGACCTGAGTTCAGATCCCCGGGCAGATATGGCTGCAGCCTCCAATTCCAGGCCTAGAAAGAATCTCTAGAGCACAAGCAATAAGGAAGTAGGGCAATCCAGGATAAGTCCCAATGTCTTGGGAATCCACAGGCACACATACTCAAGTGCCCTCTTGTACATACACACACACACACACACACACACACACACACACACAGAGGCACATACATATGGATGTGCAAAACTGAATAAATAAATAAACAAATAAGTACCTCCTTCTTTAAGACTGCCTCATTGTTAGGGGCCTGGAGGCACACATCTGTATTCTCAGCACTCACATCTGTAATCTCAGCACTCAGGAGGCTGAGGCAAGAGAATCAAGACTGCAAGGCCAGTCAGGGCTAAATAGTGAGACCCTGTCTTAAGATAAGCAAGCAAAATGATTGCTTCATAGTCACATAACAGTTGCTTGAACCCCAACATTACCGCATGTTTTGATAATAGGAAGCAAAGAGGATCAGTAGAGAAAAGTATGCCTGCTACCCAAGTTAACTCACATTAAACAGCTTCCCCAGAAGCTCTACCCAAATAATTCTCATTCTCCCTAGTTGGCCACCTCTGTTTTTTAAAAAAATGTTATTTTGTGTGTATGTGTGTGTGTGTGTGTGTGTGTGTGTGTGTGTGTGTGTGTGTAGGTATGTATCAGAAGCCACTGTATGTCTCTGTGGAGGACCAAATGTGATGTCAGCGATCATCCTGGATTGCTTCTACCTTCTTGCTTCACTTTGGGATTTCCCAGGCTCCACCCACCAGGGTCAGAAGTGCAGGCCACTGCTGTTTCCTCCTGGCATCTTTACATGGGACTTGGGATCTGAACTCAGGACCTTCTGCTTGTGAGACAATCTTAACCCCTGAGCTGTCTCTCCACCCCTGGCCACCTCCATTTTTTAAAGGAAGCCAAGAAATAAAATTTGAGGGTTAAAGAGAGCTCAATCAGTAAATTGCTTGACATGCAAGCATGAGAGTTACACTCAATCTCCAGTCACACTTTTGTTCATTTGTTTTTTAAGCTAGGCATGATGGTACAGGCTTGTAATCCCAGTGCGGGGGCGGCACAGACAGATGGAGCCCTGAGGCTTCCTGACCAACCAGTGCAGCCCACATGACTAACTCCAGGGCAGTAAGAGAACCTGTCTTAGAAATCAAGTGGACAGCGGTGTCTGAGGAACAACATCCAGTGCTGACTTCTGAACTCCATATACATGTACACATATGTACAGATACAACTATACACATATGAACAAGGATACACCATGTGCATATATGCACATGCACACACAGAGAGAGAGAGAGAAAGAGAGGATGTAGTTTTACAGCTGAAACATTGCCACCTAAATAAAACCATGGTCCCATTATGAGGCAGAAGACAGTAAGTAACATCTAAGTAGCCAGCAGCCCCCACACCTAAAACCCTCCACAGCCTTTGCAATGCACACTGGACAGTAATTTCTTGTTGAACACTGAGCATGTCACATACCGTTTGTCCTTTTTCAGCATATATCCTGACTCTGCCTCCTCGGGTCTGACTCTTAACAGAAGTATTTTGCTGTAGAGTCAATCATTTAGGCCTTACTACTGCCCTGCGGAACCCAATCACTTCTGGGGGTAGAGGAGACAAGGAAATTGAAATTCAGCAAATGCAGGTAATCTACTTTGCTCCCTCAGGTTACAAACAGAAACCATAGAGCGAGACCCAGGCCTCCACCCTTAACACCCCCCCCACACCCAGCTTTTTCTTCCCCAATATCAAAACTGAGCTCACTCTGATGTCACAGCCCCTACACTACTTCTGCCAGCCATAGCCACTTTCTCTTGTGCTCCCTTTCAGCAGACTGCCTTCCTTTCCTGTCTCCCTTCTCCCTCCTCCCCAGCATCATCATGTCCTGAAGTTATTTTTTGCCTGGTCCTCTCTGCCCAGCTTCTAATCTCAGGCTATTTTGATTGTATTATTTTACATCCAAGCTTTTTTTTTTTTCCAGGAGGAGCAGGATAAGATAGAGCCTCCTATGTAGTTCAGGCTGGCCCTGAAGTCATGTTCCTACCTCAGCTTGCCTAGTGCTGGGATCATAGGTGTGGGCCACCACGCCCAGCTTTTCTTTAGTATCTTTATACCAATAATTATGTTGTGTAATTACACTAAAAATAACATAACTTTATTCCACAGCATATATTAATGTTTTAGGGATAAAGTGAACACACACACACACACACACACACACACACACACACACACACACACCCCAAAGCTGTTAAAAAGGACGTCAATCAAATATGTTGTCATAGCCTTCATTTTCTTCCATTTCTGCCTCTTGCTCAAAATAGCCAAGCTTTTTATTGAATATTTGCCAAGCTTTTTTATCTTTGATCGTAATGGTATAATTGCAATAATAAATTTTATTTTTTTAGAAACATTTTTATTTTGTGTGTGTGTGTGTGTGTGTGTGTGCCCTTTTCAATTCTATTCCCAGCTACCCAGCAATCCTACCCAAGACAAACACTGCTTCCTGTGTATTCTCAGATACATCTTTCATTTCCAAGCTTTCATACATCTAGACTTGAGGATATATGTCTACATGATATCTACATGATGTCTGCATGAGGTTTTATTGGCAGAAACTTTTCTTTGTGTTCTAGAGAAATTGTTCCAGGACCTTCCATTGATACCCAAACCTGTTCAAGTCTGTTATATACAATCATATCAGTTTTACATAGATACGTCTTTTTGTGTACTTTAATTCCTCTCTCGATAACTTACTAGTACCTTATACAATGTAAATGTTGTATAAGTAGCTATGCAGTATTGTTTAGGGAACTATGACAGAGAAAAGGTCACTACCTGTTCAGTATAGATGCAATTAAAAGAAAACTCTGTCTATCCATAGTTGATTGAAGCCATTTGTTGCAGTTAGTTGTCATGTTGCCAATAATTTCATGACCACATAGCTTAAGGAGGAACAAAGGGTTTTATTTTCTTGTACAATTCTTGGTTACAATTCTTTGTCCAGCTTGGCAGGAAAGCTCATACCAATACTAGGATCTGAAGGAACTAGCCACACCATATCTACAGGACTGCTGAGAGAGGAAGGATCTCCACTTGCCAGGCTAGCATGTCAACTTCCTTAACCAGCTCCCTCCATCTTATTCACCTCCCCAGAAACTAGTTCCATACATCATGGTCTGAGTCTTATCAGCCTGGCTGAGGGCTTAACTCTTCACAACCTGACCAAAGCCCAGCCAGCAACTGTCAAGTTGCCACCTGTATTTAGCTATGACACGTCCAGCTCTAGGTTGTAGTGTTAAGTTTTGCATTCCCATAGCAAAATAGACCTGAGATAATCAGCTTAAGAAACAGAAAGGCCATAGTTTGGAAGTTTCAATTGATGGTCACTTGTCCCCACTGCTCTGGAACCTGTGTGGAAAGGCAGAACCTCATGGTAGGAGCATGTGGTACAGGAAGCTGCTCATCTCAGCAGCCAGGAAGCAAACTTAAGAGCCAGATAGAGTCCCATGTTTCTCTCTAAGGGATACCATTGGGGGATTATTTCGCTTCCACTAGGCTCTACCTCCTGGAGGTGCTACCATCCCCAGTAGCACTGCCTGGGGACCAAGTTTTGAAACACAGATCTTAGGGGGACATTCAAGATACAACATGCACTGAACTTCACCTCATTTTCCTCACTTACCAGCATATCTTCGGGCTCATCCTGCCCCAGGCCGGATCTGGCCTTGGCACATGCTGCTTTAAGCTGCCTCTCCATTATACATACAAAGGCCTCACCCTCCTTGGCTTAGCTTCAAGTGTCTCTCTTCCCTGGCTCCCTCCTGCTGCTGCTCAGCCCCTTCTCTCTCACCCATGGGGACTCCCTGCAGAATGTCCCTCCCACCCTTCTTCACTGTACTGACCACATTTCGTTTATCTTAAAATGGCCCGTGTTTCTGTGTTGAGCTCCCAGCTGACCCAGGCCTTCTCTCAGCTCCCCGGGAGCTCTGGGCACGCCTGCAGCCTCCTCACTCAGTTCCATCCGAAGCATCTCGTCACTGCTACATTCCCAAACAATCCCCTCTTCATTATTGACATCCCCCACCCCATCATAGTTAGGCACAGGTGTCAAACTGTTGAGGGTTTGAGCTCTGAGCACATTTGCAGAGAATTAGTGGTTGAGTTAAGCCCAGAGCAAACCTGCAAGAGATTGTCTAGCTGATGCAGAAGGTCCAGCTGATGGTGGGTGGAACTAGGCTCTGGAATAAAGTACCAAGAGCTGATTGAGAGAGTTGGCATCCTTTTGTACACTTGGTCAGACAGAATGAATAGGGCTGGAGAGATAGCTCAGAGGTTAAGACTCTGTCTTGCAAACAGAAGGATCTGAGTTCGGATCTCAGGTCCCATGTGAAAAAGGCCAGCAGGACAGCTGTGGCCTGCACTTCTGGCCCTGGTGGGCGGAGCCTGGAAATCCCAGATTGAAGCAAGAAGGAGGTAAAAGCAATCCAGAATGATTCTCAAAGTCACCCCTGGTCCTCCACAGGGATACACGGTCCCCTCTGAGACACACATACACACAGACTCAAAGTAAATAAATAAATAAAAATGTTTTGAAGAAAAAGAGAGAACGAATAATACAGATAGGAGAGAAATAGTGGCATTACTCAGTTCTGGAGAGAGAGAAAAATGTTTCATTTTGTCCAGGCTGACCTTAAGCACACTATGTAGCCGAGGATGACCTGAACCCCTGACCCTCCTGCTTGCCTTCCTTGAGTGCTGGGATCAGCCGGGATCACAAATGAGCATTGCCATGTCTTTCTAGAAGAGAAATTTTTCATCTTATAATACTATCACTGCGTATAGAAATGACAAAACCAAAATTTGGGGGGAAATATGCATATGCAGATTTCACTGAGGCCCAAATCAGACGGGGAGATGGTGTTTCTCCTATGGCCAGTCTCCTGGGGCTGGTCATTCTCACTATGCACCTAATCCCTGGGGAGTCATCACAAAGAGCAGTGGGGAGTCATGGCAGCAGGCAGAGACACAGGCCTGAACTGGCCTCCACGGCAGGGGCTGGGCACATTAGCACTTGGTCTGTGGGTGAAAAGAAGCTTCCCTTGGGGATCCCCTGGCTTCCACAGCTCCAACACAGGCTGCCGCTTGCCCTGTGTCCAGTGAAGGAGCAGTGCTTTCGACAGCTGGCAGAGCAAAAACGCTGTGACTCCACTGTGCTGAGCGCCGCAGAGAGCTGGAGCAGGTTACAGTGGAGGTTTGGCTTGTTCACTCCGAGTCTCTGCTCAGCAACCCCCCCCCCAAGGGGACAGGGGCTCCTGATCTAACCAATGTCAGGCTGTCACTGAGTGGAGAATGGCAAGAGACGGGCTGGTGAGGCAGGTAGAAGCCCATCAGGCAGTACCATAAAGACTTTGTAATTTTCTTTGTTTTAATTGTATTTGTTTGTTTGTGATGGAGGAGTCTAAGCTGGCTTTGAACTTCTGGACTCAAAGAAATACTCCCATTTCTGCTACCAAAGTAGCTGGGATGACAGACACATGTCCCAATGCTGGGCAGCATGATGTTTTTCATCCCCAAAGCAAAGGAAGCATCTTAAGGCATAGGGGACCCCACATGGTGTGTGAAAACATTTGCCAACTGTGTTGGTGAAGACGTTGTGTGGGGAAGGAAAAACAACAACAAAAACAGTACAGCTCTTAAGGAAAACAGTTTGGAGCTTCCTCAGAAAATTCAAATAGACATACTAACCAGGTGTGGTAGCACACGTGTAGAATCCAGCACTTAGGAGACAGACATAACATAATCATGAAGTTGGGGCCAAAAGGGGCTACATGGAAAAATCTGTCATCCAAAAAAATAAATAAGGGCTGGAGAGGTGGCTCAGGGGTTAAGCCTCTGCCTTGCAGGCAGAAGGTCCTGAGTTCGGATCCCAGATCCCACGTACAGACGCCAGGCAGAAGCGGGGCAGCCTGCGCTTCTGGTCCTGGTAAGGCGGAGCCTGTGAATCCCGGGGCAGAAGGAGGTGGAGGCATCCATGGTGGTTCCCGATTCGTCCGTGGTTCTACACACACACATACACACATGCGCGCGCACATACATACACACACACGCACAATTGAATAAATAATAATAAAAAAATTTTTTAAAAATAAATAAATAAATACATAAATACATAAAGCAGAATCTCAATTTGCAATGCTGTTTACAATAGCTAAGAGGTGGGAAATACCTAAATGTCCACTGATTATTAGATAAAGAAAACATGATAGAGGACGGGTGAGACGCTTCAGCAAGTAAAAGCTCCTACACACAAGCATGGCCACTTACGTTCAATCCCTGGAGTTTAAATGGTGGAAAGAGAAAACTGATTTCTGAAAGTTGCCCTTTGATTTCCACACAATGGTGCATGCTCATTCTCTCTCTTTCTCTCTTTCTCTCTCATAAATAAACAAATAAATATATATTTTTCAATCTTTAACATTTTTTCTGCTCATACAAACATAATAGGTACCCCTGTCCCCTCCCTCTCTCCATCCCTTCCTATTCTCTCCCCCCTTTTCCCCTTCCTTTCCCCCCTCCCTCCCTTTCTCCCAGTCACCCCTCCCCCCCATCTCTGAAGCATCTTTTAATGTGTATATCAAACTTTCCTCTGGGTTCTCCTCTCTGATGAGGTGTAAGGACTCAGTGGCATTTCCTAGAACTCTTTCTTGTGTTCCCCTTAAGTATAGGAACACTATTGTGACTGTTAATCCCTTGCTTCTAAGGATCCCAGTGCCTTTAGTCCATGCTAGACTTTGAGGGGTCATTGCGCAGATCATGCAGAGTCCTATTATAATTGCTTCGGCCCTAACTTGGAGTATCTTGCATATCATGACTCCTCCCATCCTTGTGCTTTTACAATCTTACCGCCCCCTCTTCCACAAATTTCCCTGAGCTTCAGGATGGGGAGAGATTAGGCAGGCCTGATTCCAGGTGGTTGATATAGAGTCTCTGATGTTCTGAATTATGGTTTGTTGATTTTTTTTTTCAGTTTTGCTGCTCCTGCAATGCCCTTGGCTCCATCCTGATGGGTATTGGATGTCACCCCTTGCAGTCCTTGATGGTGGCCTATTTTTTCTGCTGTAACATGGTCCCCTCTCTCCTTTCTGGTGGGGCCCTCCTTCCCTATCCCTCCTGTTTATAATCTTTACAATTACCGTAGGTATTACAGAGATTTGTCTTTGATTGTCTGTAAGTGGGTTTGGTACTGGGATCCACCTATTAGGGAGTACATGCGCACTTAATTTTCCGTGTCTGGGATACTTCACTCAATATAATTGTTTCTAATTCCATCCAATAAATAAATATTTTTAAAAGAAGGAAAATAGGTATAACATACAGAGGAACATTATTCAGCCTTTTAAAAGAATGAAGTCTGGCATGTGCTATATGTATGAATGAACCTTGAGAACATTATCCCATGAGAAGTAAGCCAGACACAAAGAAGCACTATGCTTCCAAAAGGATCTCAAGCAGTCAGACTGTCAGGAAAAAGTACATAGAATAGTGGGTGCCAGGGACCAAGGGTGAGGAGAGAAAGATTACCCTTAACCGTTGGTTGCAGTGAGAGAGCATTCAAAGCCAAGCAACTGAAGGGAGAAAGGGAGATTTATTCAGCTTACAGTTCCAGAGGGGAGAAACAGTCTTTCATGGTGGAGGTGACATGGCTGGTGGCTGAAGCTGGAGGCAGCTAAGTCACTGCAAACTTCCTTGGGGAGTCTCTCTTCTTCCCAGTCTTCTGCTCTGTGGTTCCTTTTATCTGGTCCGCTACTGAGAGGTTCCAATCAGGTCTAGGGCTGGTCTTTGTATTGTAAATGTATTCATGCAGATAATTTCTTCTGATGGTCTGACAGCTGATCTTAGTTAATGCCGGATGTGGTCAAGATGACACCCAGGATGAACTATCACAAAGAGAGAGAAATACTGTAGGTCACAATTTCAGTTTTTCAAGATGAAGAGGTTGGAGAGAGCTGTGCCTGGTCAGCACCACTGTGCTCACCAAACAAATGATTGAGATGGGAAATTTCACTGTAATGGTTTTATTTGTGTGTGTGTGTGTGTGTGTGTGTGTGTGTGTGTGTGTGTGTACACATGTGTTTGCGTCAGAGGACATTGTGTGTCCCTTGGAGAGCCAAGGATGACTTTGGGAATCATCTTGGTTGCTTCTACCTCCTTTTTGCTTCACTCTAGGATTTCCCAGACTCCACCCACCAAGGCCAGAAGTACAGGCTGCAGCTGTTTCTGTCTGGCATTTTCACATGGGACCTGAGATCCAAACTCAGGACCTTCTGCTTGTGAGACACAGTCTTAACCCCTGAGCCATCTCTCCAGCCCTGGTTTTCTTTTTAATCACAGCTTTTAAAATGATCCAAATGATAATTTTCATGTTAATGATTATTTATCACAGCAAAGAGAAAGAGAGAGAGATTACTCTTCCTGTAGGGAAGAGTAATTCAAATTCAAAATGGTTTAGGAACATTGGTGAGGTGTCTGTATTAGTCCAAGCCAAGAGATGATAACTTGTGCCAGAGGGCTGGTGGTAAAGCTGAAGAAACTAGGCACTTGAGAGATGTATTTTGGAGGTAAAAACGGACCTCCCCATTGAATGGAGACCAACACAGAAAATACCCTCTAAATCCTCCATTTTGATAAGTGCTTCTATGGTGGTTCGTTCTGAAGGCAAAAGAGAGCTGTGTGACCTGGGAGCCCGAACGCTGCCTCTGCCTTGGAGCGCTGAGCTGGGTGCTGTAGTCTGCTCGTGGATAAGATACAACATCAAATCACGCGATTCCAGGAGTATCTTCCAGTCCATGTCTCTACAGCCAAGCCGCATGGTGATGCTTTCTTTTCATGTAAATTCAGTCTGCCCTGGCACTAGTCCAGGCTTGATGTGGACACCAAATGGATAAGAGGGAAATAGTGAAGAAAGAAACTGGGGGAGCGAGGTTCTGAGAGGCTGAAGGTTGCTCACAAGAAGGGAAGAGAAAGACGGTGGTAAGAGAAACCTACAGAAGCAAATGGTCAAAACTGCTGATTCCCAGGCTGACTGAAGTTCACTGAGCTCATGGAGAAAGGTTACAAGGGAAGAATTTGATAATGATTAGTCAGTCTCGGTGGGAGAGTAAAACCTAAGCTACACAGCCAGGTAGCATGACCTAAATCTGATGGAATGTCGTAAGATCTGCCTCCAGTTTGCTTCCTTGTGCTTTATATTAATGATCGTTTTATGGGGCTGGGGGTGTAGTATGGGGTTAGGAGTATAGCACATTGTTTTACACGGACAAGGCCCTGAATTTCAAGCATACGATACATCTAGGTTCTAGGCAAATAGGTCTTTCCCTCGAGCTTCTATTCCCACCCTTGTCCCTGGCATCTATTCCAGGTGTCATGTGTCCCCGCGGATAAAGCAAGCTCCATAAGGAAGTAGTCTCATCTTGCTTTTTATCTGCATGCTATCTTTTTTAAAATTTTTATTGCACGTGTGTGCACGATGTACATGTGTGGGCACGTGCCTGCCACAATGCATGTAGAGATCAGAGGACTTTTGTGGAGCCAGTCATCCAGCGTCACAGCAAGCACCCTTACCCAGCCAGCCATCTTGTGGCCCTCATCCTTCTTTCTCTTTGATAGCTTCATATCAGATCCAGAACAGAAACACAGAAAAATGATGCCCTGACCAGAAAATATAAACACACATCATCCCACTGCTCTCAGCCTTCCTCGGGCCAAAGAAAACCATAAAGGAGGAATAAGTAGAGAAGCACTGCGGGGTTCTGAGGAGCTGGACAGATCCAGCAGCAGCAGGAAGCAGAGCAGAGATAAAGTCACACACTGTCCTCAGTTCTGGCTCTCCGCCATCACTAGCTCAGCTCTTCCTCCCTCCATGACACAAAGAGGTCATCAGAACCAGGCGTACCCACAGACAACCAATCAGATGGGGGAGTGTGGTTAAGGGAGAAGGAGATGGGGCTGTTAGGGGACCCTGAGGGAGGGGCAGGAAACCCTGCCTGTTTGTGCCTAGCCAAAGAAAATCCTGGGGGGTGGGGAGAAAGGCGTGCTGCTGATTCATGGGGGCGCTTGCCTCTTCCCTCTGGGATAACACGCTCTGACGTTCACTCTCCTGAAAAGGAACTAGAATGCATGTTGTTTTTTCTGTAGATACACATGCCTCCGCTTTTCCATATGTATGGGCACAACCTGAATCTGTGTGCAGGGGCTAGCTATGTGCTCATCTTCAATACCACTGATGCACATGCATGCACACAGAAATTGGTACAAATCTGGGTGTATGTTGATGCATCGAGGTGCAAGGTGGGGGGAAGGGAAGGACCGTGAGCTGAATTTTGTGCCAGCCTTCTTGTTTGACCATGTTTGGTCGAGAAGACAGGTGGGCGCAGGAGCACATACTTCTGCTGGCAGGTCTCCAACTGCCCTGCCAGCCATAAAAGTCGCCACTAGCCAGTCTTCCTTGAAGCCCTTCCCCATGATGAAGGAGAAAGGGGATGATGGGGAAGTCCCACCCGGGCTGGCTTAGGAGTGCAAAGGTGAGGGTTATCAGAAAGTCGAGGCACAGGCAGCTATGCCTCAAGCTGCCTGGTGCTCTAACTCTGCCCCCAAAGCCCCCTTTTGGTGGGAGACCTTTGATTCAATTGACTTTGGACTCGGAGCCATAATTCTCGCTCATTCTTTCCCAACTTCCATTTCTCTCAGATTCTTTCTCTGCTTCAGGCAAACTGGCCAGCTAATTGTCTCCTGACTATAGCTGGAGAGTTCCTTCTCTATAGCTTGGTTTGCTCATCCTTCTACTAGAGAATGTGCCTGTCCACCACTGTTCCCCTTCCAAAAAGGATGGCAGTCCCTTCCTCCAGAAAACCTTCCCAGACTTCGAAGCATGCTCCTTCCCCCCACTTTCCCCGAAGGTCTCCTGGTTCTGTCAATGGTAGTAAGGAGCCCACAGGAACTATTCCACAATGCTACCCACCACAATTATCTTCAGGCACCAGGATTCTTGACTCCGCTGCAGAAAAGAATTTCAGAACAAGCCTGAATTTCTCGTGTTCTTTACCTATGGGAGATAGCTACTGGTGTCAACTTGGCAATTGAAGGCTGGGCATGTTTGTAAAGAATCAGTCGTTGAGTTGGGCCCTGAGCAAGCCTACAAGGGAATGTCTAATTAATGGGGCGGGCCCAGCCCATGGCGGATGAAATCATTTCCTGTGCATGTGGATAAAATGGAGGGGACTGATTAAGGAAGTTGGCACACTTGGATGGACATGTCTGACAAAGGAAGCTTGTCCTTCTCTCAGCAGTCCTGTGGATGTATGGATGTGGTGTAGCTAGTTCCCTTGGACTCTGGTGTTGGTGTAGACTCTCCTGCCAAGCTGAATTAAGGACTATAATCAGACAGTCATAAACCAGAATAAAATCTCTTATTCCATAAACCGTTTTATCATGAATTGATCAACATGAAGAGTAGCTGCCACATTACCCAAGGCTTTAGGTCTTCTTGTTAATCCTCCGTGGAAATCACTCGCAAGACCTGCTTTAGGTTTGAGGGTTGCTATTGGTTTTTGGTCTACAAAGACCCCCTCTAGGAACGGATGAGAATATTAATTCAGAACCCAAGACCCTAGGCTGTGTCCTTGGTTATCTATTACACCCAAAGATTGATGGACAGGTCTGGAACTGGTTTATGCTGTTGCCCCCTTTCCTTCAGGAGTATCCCGAATGAGTTCTAGGGATGTCTGAAGATGGGAAGTGTTATTGTGCATCAGGACTTGGCCAAAGGGCCAGTCCTCCAGTTAGCGGTGGTGTTTGCTTGACATAACCTTCTGCTTCACACTGATCCATGAGACTGGCTAGATCTGTCACGGGGAAGGGAGTCCTGGTGTGGGCGCACTGACGTCCTCAGGCCACCATGAGTGTGACTGGCTCCACGCCCCCATTATGACGCACACCCAGTGCTTGCTTCTTCTGTGCCTTGTGCTTTCCCGGGAAGCTTGTATCATGTCTGCCCAGCTGGCCTCCTGCATCCTGCCCAAGCCAAAGCAGGGGGTAAAGGATGAGAAAAAGGGTGAGGGGACGTAGAGCTCCGCCAGTATGTGCAAGGTCCTGTGTTCTGTCCCTGGTACCATAGTAACAAAGAAAACGGATGCTCTCCCTCTTACGGTTTATAAACTGCTCTGGTCAAAAATCAGATAGTGGAATCCAGGGGTGGTGGTGCACAGCTGTGATCCCAGCACTTCGAGAGACCGAGGCCAGAAGATCCTCAGAGGCATAGCTGGGCCAAGGCCAACCTGATGGATATGAGACCCTGTCATGGAAAAAAAATTATAGAGGAAGAAACTGATGAAATTATCAATACTTAATTAAAATGACCAGGAATTTCTAGTAATCTTTTACATTCTCATAGCACTGTTACAGGTTCTTTTATTCCTTTTTCCTTGTAGCACTGGATAGAACCTATGTGCTTGGCCACAAATGTTTACACCATATGTTATGAATCCATATTGGGTCAAATAACTGAAGGTGTGTTGGGGAGCGGCCACAAAATATGCCAAGAATAAAGGGTTTTCAGATGTTCGAAGACCAAAAGTTAATTCAAAATCAAACACCCCATGAATCTGAGGGGTTTCCTTGACTTCCTGTGATATCGCAACAGCCTTAGTTTTGAACATACATGGTGTCACAGAATACCAACACACTCTGCCTGAAATGCCTCAGCTCAGATTGGAAACCATCATGCGTTATGATTGAGCGATTTTACTGTACAAAGTTTTCTTTTCTAATTGAAACATAGCGATTTAACTATAGAAAATAAGACTATTGACCTTTTCCTACTTTCAGTCCTCAGCATGTAAGTATAACAGTAGTGTGTCTTTGGACTGCCTCGAGTTAGAATGCTTGCTTGCTTGCTTGGCTGATTGATTGCATGTACCAGAGCACATATGTGGGAAGTCAGAAGACAACTTGCCAGAAGGACTTGGTTCTCTTCTTTCACTTTGGGGGTTCTGGGGATCACACTGAAGTTGTCAGCTGGCTACAAATGTTTATATTTGATGACCCATCTCACTGGACCCTACTGTTTGGTTTTAAAAATTACTTTTAGGGGGCTGGAGAGATGGCTCATGGGGTTAAGACTGTCTCGCAAGCAGATGGTCTTGAGTTCGGATCCCAAGTCCCACATAAAAAACTCCAGGCAGAAACAGGAGTGGCCTTGGTTCTCACAAGGACACACAGTGCCCTCTGATACACACACACACACACACACAAAATAAATAAATAAATAAATAAATAATTCTTTGAAAATGCTGTTTTAGGGGCTGGAGAGGTGGCTCAGGGGTTAAGCCTCCGCCTTGCAGGCGGAAGGTCCTGAGTTCGGATCCCAGATCCCACGTATAGACGCCAGGCGGAAGCGGGGGCGGCCTGCACTTCTGGTCCTGGTAGGGTGGAGCCTGTGAATCCCGGCGCAGAAGGAGGTGGAGGCTTCCACGGTGGTTCCCGAATTCGTCCGTGGTTCTACACACACACGCACACACGCGCGCGTGCACATACATACGCACACACCCACAATTGAATAAATAAAAAAAGAAATTTAAAAAAAAAAAAAAAAAAAAAAAAAAAAAAAAAAAAAGAAAATGCTGTTTTAGTTGCTGACTCAAGTTTCGTTTAAAAAATTGATAGATGAATTTTGACTTGATATTAAGACAGAATTTCCAACAGTTGCTGAAATGGCTGTGAACATACTTCTGCCATTTTATACCATGTATTTATACAAAGTGGCATTCTCACTATCGACTGTTATAAAACAAACCAAAATGTCAGTCAACTCTGAAAACTTAAAGATGTTCTGTCTTAGAGTATCAAATATTCAGTCAAATTTAATTTTTTCATGTGTGTGTGTGTGTGAGAGAGAGAGAGAGAGAGAGAGAGAGAGAGAGACTTAAGTCATCTCACCAGACCAAAATTTAATTTTTATGTGAAAACAAGTATTTCCATCTCTAAGACTCTACCTCACAAGCAGAAGGTCCTGAGTTCAGATCCCAGGTCCCACCTAAAAAATGCCAGACGAAAATGGCAGCGGCCTACACTTCCAGCCCTGGTAGGCAGAGCCTGTGAAATTCCAGAGCAAAGAAAAAAGGAGGTAGAAGAAATCCAGGATGATTCCTGAAAAGTCATCCTTGGTTCTCACAGGGACACGCGCGCCCCCCCCCACACACAAAATAAAGTTAAAAAAAGAAGTGTATCCATCTCATTAGCAGACAAATTTACTCCACCTTTAGGTATGGTAAAATTATATGTACATTAAAGAATTGTTTTAAAAATAAGTCTATTTATGATTTATTATCAGTAAATGTTTGTTGTACATCTGTTTTATATACCTATTTATCCAGGCAGAAAGGAGTCACAGGTGAAAAGGTTTAAGAGGCCTGGCATTTGGGGTGGTAGAGACGACTCAGTGATTAAAGAGGCTGTCAAGTAATAAAAGGATTAGAGTTCGGGTCCCCAGATCCCACCTAAAATGCCAGTCTGATGTGGCGACCCACCTGTTATTACAATCCTAGAAGGCAGAACCTAAGAATCCTCAGAGCAAACTGGTCACACTAGCTTATAGGTGGGCTCTGGGTTTTAGAAGCCCAGTTTTCAAAACAGTAAAGTGGAAGGGTGATGGAGGCCTCACATGAACACTCTGTGTACATGTGCCCTCACACATACATGTGCCTGTCTACATGCAAACACACAAGTGCCTACACACACATGCCACACATGCTTATGTGTGAATGGAAAAGAGGAAGAGGAAGATGATGAGGAGGAGTTGTTAGAAGACAAAGGCCTATGTTAGGCAAGCAACCCACTATTGAGTTCAGACCTTACGAGATATTTACACATGAATTGTCATGTGAGCCTCACCCACTGGTAGTCCTATTCCCATCTGACAAAAAGGAAATACATACTTTGGAGGAATTTTCTGATTTGTTCAAGGGCATGTGCCTCACAGCACCAATGGGACTCAAGTCCAAAACATTTTTGAGATGTCCATGGTGTTCATTTATTATCGCCCTGCACGCCCTCTTTTAACAGGGTTAGATCAAGAATGGAAGATCTTAATGTGCTGCTCTACATAAGCCCTTCAGCCTGCCATCTGGTTTTTATGTTAGTAATATGACCAGTTCCATATCACAGGTGCATAGAGCCCAGAACTAGGAGTGTTGACTTGCTGGGCTTGTTGCTTCAAACTAAGGAGTCTTTCCCCCCCTTAGCCCCGTAGGGCCCCTTACAATAGAGCATTCATCCAGGTTCAGCAAAGTCTATCCACAATAATGACAGGGCTGACTCCAGGCTGTATACACAGCGCATGATGAAGGATGGAGTTCCCATGGCACACCCTCTTCTCCTTGTCCTTTGACTTAGCCATGCTTAGTAACAGCAGCAGAAGCAAGAAGCCACGCACAGACCTGCCCCTGCCAACCTGGCCTGGACAAAGCCTTGGGCAGGGCAGGATCCACCCGCTGTGAGATGCATTCACCAGAAAACTCCTATTTATTGGGTGTGGTGGTAATCCAGCACTCTCCTTGGACAGTGGAGGCTGAAGGATCAAAAGATCAAGGTTATCCTCCACTAGACCAAGCTTGAGGTAGTCTGGGCTGCATTAAACCTTGTTGAGAAAGAGAGAGAGAGAGACAGAGAGAGAGAGAGAGAGGGACCTATTAAGTACCTCCTTACAGTTCATAGACAATGAATGTGCTTTGCAATCCCATGTCCTGTAGCAGCAACTGGGCCTCTTGTTTTTGCAACATGGGAAAAGCCTAAGGATGCTAAGGCCAGGAATAGGGGAAGGGTATAGAGAGACAGGGAGGTATTGATAGGCTCCCAAAGCTAAGTTGTAAAGTCTCACATTGTTTTGTTTTGTTTTTTTAAATAATCGTATACACTCTGGCTTTTTAGGAAAATGAAGGCCATGTATGTTTGAAGAAGAAGACTTGCTAAAGTAGTATAAGAACAGGCTATAATCACACTCCAAACAAGTGTGAGTCACCCATAGAACTCAGTTTGCTGCTTTCATTCTAAGCCCCTGAGCCAAGCAGACTTGAAAAACAGCTTGGAGAGCTACCAAGCCCAGAGGACTGGACTAGGTAGGGACAGCAGCAGGGCTGGTCTCTGTGCGTCTCCAGGAAACCAGAGAGTGGTGGAAAGAGGCAGGGCAGAGGAAAGCTGGTACCACCTGGAGTCTTGCTAGGAAGATAGAACTCAGACTATGGCCCCTTGTTAATTTGGTGATATGCACACTATGAATGGATAGTTTGCCTGAGAGGCAGCTGGTGTCAGAAGCACAAAATCTAGAGCTGGGAGTTTGAAGTAAGTGTACACAGAAATCACCTACGGCAGTGTTCCTATCACGAATAAGTGCAATGGAGGAAGGAAAGCCCAAGGTCATGGAGCAGCCATCTTCTGCAGTGCAAATGCAGAAGTTACACGCCTGGGGGTGGAAAGACGGCCCAAAGGTTATCAAAGTTTAACTCACAAGCAAAAGGACTGGAGTTCAGATCCTAGATACCACATAAAAATACTGGGCAGAAATGACCACAGCCTGTACTTCCAACTCTAGAAGGTAGAGCCTGGGTTATCCCAGAGCAAAGCAAAGGGAGGTAGAACAATCCAGGATGATTCCTGAAATCACCTCCACAGGCAAACACAGTGCCCTCTGATACACATGGGCATACACAACACAGACACACATGCAAAAAGTGACACATGCCTATCGTGTAAAGATAAGCATACCCGAAATACCTTGGTATAAACCTAACCAAGGAGGTAAATGAAAACTTTAAAACCCTAAAGAAAGAAATTGCAGAAGACATCAGAAGGTGGAAAGACCTCCCATGTTCCTGGATTGGCAGAATCAACATTGAAAAATGACCATCCTGCCAAAGGCAATATACAAATTCAATGCTATACCAATTAAAATCCCAAAGCAATTCTTTAAAGAAGTTGACCAAATAATCTCAAAATTCATATGGAGGCACAAAAGACCCAGGATAGCAAAGACAATCCTGAGTAACAAAAACACTGCTGGAGGTATTGCCATACCAAACCTTAGTCTATACTACAAATCCATAGTTATAAAAACAGCCTGGTACTGGCTCCAAAATAGACACACAGATCAATGGATAAGGGTTGAAGACCCAGATATAAGTCCACAAAAATACAGCCATTTGATCTTTGACAAAGGGGCCCAAAGAATCCAATGGAAAAAGAACAGCATCTTCAACAAATGGTGCTGGCAAAACTGGATCTCCACATGCAGAAGATTAAAGCTGGACCCATACTTGTCACCATGTACAAGACTTAATTCCAAATGGATCAAGGACCTTGATATCAGGCCAGAGACTATTAAAACCATAGTTGAAAGGATAGGGAACTCCCTCAAGCTGATTGGGCTAGGCCAACATTTCCTAAACAGACATCCAATGGCACAGTCACTGCTACCAACTCTCAACAGTTGGGACCTTGTGAAATTAAAGAGCTTCTGTTCAGATAAAGAGATTGTAACAAGAGCTCAAAGGCAACCCACAGAATGGGAGAAAATCTTCACTAACCACATATCTGATAGAGCTCTACTGTCCAGAGTGCACAAAGAACTTAGAAAACTAAACACCAAGGAAACCAATGGCCCAATTAAAAAATGGGCCCTGGAACTCAAAAGAAATTTTACCAGGGATGAAATTAAAATGTCTAACAAATATCTTAAAAAATGCTCCACTTCTTTAGCCATCAGGGAAATGCAAATCAAAACTTCCCTGAGATATCATCTCACCCTGTTCAGGATGGCAAAAATCCACAATACAAACAATAAGTGCTGGAGAGGATGTGGAGAGAGGGGAACTCTGCTACATTGCTGGTGGGAATGCAGGCTCATACAGCCATTCTGGCGAGCCGTCTGGAGATTCTTAAAGAAATTAAAGATTGAAATGCCATATGACCCTGCTATCCCACTTTTGGGAATAACCCCCCATGCAGCAGAGGTTCACCTCGATAGCACAAGCACGACCATGTTCATAGCAGCACTGTTTACAATAGCAAAGTCATGGAATCAACCCAAATGTCCAACAGTTGATGAGTGGATAAGGAAAAGGTGGTACATCTATACAATGGAGTACTACTCAGCCATCAAAAATGATGAATTACTGGAATTTGCCGGGAAATGGATATCATTAGAAACAATTATATTAAGTAAATATCCCAAACCCAGAAAATTAAGCGCCGTATGTACTCCCTAATAGGTGGCTCCTAGTACCAAACTCACCCAGCCCACATTGAGACACTCAAAGGTAAACCCATGTAATACAGTAATTGCAAGGATTATGAACAGGAGGGATGGAGTTGGAGGGCCACACCAGACACAAGGAGAGAGGGGACCATGTTACAGCAGAGAAATAGGCCTCCAAGGAATGCAAGTAACGTAACACCTGGTTAAGTTCACAGACGTTCGTTCCTGATCATGTACAACTGAGGGAGTATGATCTCACCAGAAGGGGAGGGCATATAGTCTGGCAGATGAAAGGTGATCATTTTGCAAATGGGTGACTGACCCCTCCCTCACCGAGGTTTCCTGCTTTTCTTACATCTACCCTTGAATGTGCTATTATAACAAGACTCCAGTTTAACAGCTTTTTGTCTCTGACCAGGGGGTGACATACAGTGCCCATCAGGATGGAGTGAAGGGCATTGCAGGAGCAGCAAAACTGCAAAAGAAAATCAACAAACCACAATCCAGAACTTCAGAGACTATATATCAACCACATAGAACTAGGCCAGCCTAATCTCCCCCCGTCCTGAAGCTCAGGGCCATTTGCGGAAGAGGGGGCGGTAAGATTGTAAGAGCAAAAGGATGGGAGGAGCAATGATTTGCAAGATTCTCCACACTAGTTAGGGCCGAAGTA
This sequence comes from Typhlomys cinereus, assembly GCA_023101885.1. NCBI lineage: Eukaryota > Metazoa > Chordata > Mammalia > Rodentia > Platacanthomyidae > Typhlomys > Typhlomys cinereus. Next base: position 8,790,657 of record JALPQD010000040.1, on the reverse strand, counting down.
ATCATAATAGGACTTTGCATGCCCTGCGCAATGTCCAACACACTGTTGACCTCACAAAGTCTAGCATCAGCTGAAGGCACCAAGATCCTTGGAGGCAAGGGATTGACAGCCACAGTAGTGTTCCTATGCTTAAGGGGAACACGAGAAAGGGTTCAGGGAAATGCCACTGGGTCCTTGTACGTCATCGGAGAGGAGGACCCAGAGGAGAGTTAGGCATACACAATAAAGGACTCTCTGGGAATTGGGGGGGAGGCACTGGGGGATGGGGAGGGAGGGGGAGCAGGAGGTTCGGGGGAGGAGGAGGGAGGGAGGGAACTGGTCTACCTATTAAGTTTGTATGAGCAGAAATAATAAAAAATGTATTAAAAAAAAAAAGATAAGCACACCCAACAGATGCAATGACAGGCATCTGGGGCCTACTACAAGCCAAGTTCAGGCTCTGTCAATGAAGAACTATAGTTTTAGAATTGCAGCCTGACCAGGACACTCCTACCAAAATTCACCACCTCACTCACCCTTAAAAAAAGTATAGGGAAAAAACATCTTATTCCATCCTCTTCCTCTTCAATGTTATCTAAAATACTTGATATTAGTCTTGCACAGCATAATAGCATTGGGAACTTCCCCATAAGAGAATTTATGACGGACTTATGACTATGTCCTGTTCCCTCCCAGCAATTCTGCAATAGCCTTTAGTCAAGAGCAAAGCATTTTGGCCTAATCTATATGTTGAGAAGCCAGGTTTCAAAGTCCTCGAAAGCAGCAGGTCCTTCTTTCTCCTTGTCACACTTCCCTTTCTTCCTTTCATTCTAAATGCTTAGCAGGCTTGAGCACCCAGACCAGGGCTGCACCACCTCTGTCCTGTCCTGCATGTCCTTCCCACCCAGCATCCTCTCCTCCCAGGGAAGAAGGCAGCTGGCCCAAGCTGCATTTCACCTTGGTAGATAGTAGCTCCTGGCCTCTCCGGCCTCTCTTACCCATGGAAATATTTATTAATCTCAGGTTTTTCACTAGCCACCCCCCTCTTCACCTGCCCATCCAAGTCCAGCCCCTGTGATTAACAGCTTTGTTTATCTGAACATCAGATTAATAGTAAACACAGAAAAAGCCTGGTAAGTTAACTCAGGGGGTAAGGCGTCAGCTTGCAAACCTGGTGATCTAGTTCAATTCCCAGAATCCTACATGACAGGAAGAGAACTAACTTATAGGAATTAGCCTCTGACTTCTACTAATGCACCATGGCATGCATGCATATTCTCTCTCTCTCTCTCTCTCTCTCTCTCTCTCTCTCTCTCTCTCCCTCTCTCAAATAAAAAGAGAAAAAATAAAATGTAAATGTAAACAGAAATAAGAATGAAAATGACCAGAGAGGTACAGCTCAGTGGTAGAGTCAGTGCTTGATACTCAGCCTCTATGAAGCCCTGGGTCCAGTCTACGACCATTCCCAATGCCCCCAAAAAAGTTAGTAGCAGGGCTAAGCCCATCATTGAATCAATGAGGAAGCTGCCCAAGACCCAGCCTCCCTGCTTTACTGTGAGATCTTGGAAAGCTCACCATTTCTCCCTCAAATTTTTCCTCCCTAAATCCTAGTGTTCTAATATTTCTTGCTTACAGAGAATTTTTAAAATATTTTTATTTGTTTATTTATTTGAGAAAGAGAAAAAGAGAAAGAACAGGCATGCAGGTGTGGAGATCAAAGAACAACTTTTGGAAGTCAACTCTCTCCTTTCATTTTATATGGGCACCAGGGATTGCACTCTTTTACCTGCTGAGCCTTGAGCTATCCTGCTGGCTTTTATAGAGGATTTCTAAACAACAGAGGATTTTTTTTCTGAATAAATCAACAAATCTATAAACAACTAACCCTGTACTCCAAAGAGTTTACAAGATAAGCGATTTAATGACCAAATGTCAGGTGCAGGCTTACCAGATGTACGAGTACAAAGAGGCTGTGTATTCCTGGTGGATGAGCAATGAGTGGGAGAAAAGGGTTAGAACGTCCTAAAAATTAGGCCGGTGACATGGCTCGTGGAAAAATCTCTAGCACAAAAATCTGGTGAGCTGAGTTCCATCCAGGGATCTCACATGTGGAAAACAAATGACTTCCGAAAGTTTTCCTCTGACTTCCATGTTCTCTCTCTTTCTCTCTATCCTCCCAAATAAATATATTAAAAAGAAGGTCTTAGAAATAAATGTTCGCGCCAGGTAGATGGGATAGAAGCCACGTCTAATTCCACCAATCAAGAGGTAGAGACAGGAAGATCTTGAGTTGGAGATTAGCTTGGATACATAATGAGGTGCTGTCTCAAAAAGAGGTGGGAAGATGGGGATGTATCTCAGTTGGTAGATCGTTTGTCTAGCACGCATAAGGCCCTAGGTTTGATCCGTGATGTCTCATTACAGGCATGGAAACCAGTCTGTAATCCTATTACTTGGGAGGTGGCTCCAACAAGAGTAGTAGCCCAGGGTCACCTGTGATGAGTTCGAGGTCAGCCTGGGCTAGAACACCCGCCAAGAAAATTTATGCCCTACGACCCAATATTTTACAACCACAAGAATATGGTCACAAGTATGGGCAAGAATTAGGAGGAATACTTGCATTGTCCTTATCTGTAATCAGTGAAAACTGGAAACAACTATCAAAATAGAGGAAAAGTTATGATTTGTTATATGTGTAAGGTCAGCGGCAACAGGGGTAGAGATACAACTCCATGCTGAGGACCCACAAGCCCAAGGAGTTCCCTTAGGGATTTGCCTCAAGCAATTCAGATCCTTGACTTCTCCACAGGAAAGAAGCTCAGAGTAGGCCAACATGAAGCAGAGTTGGGCTTACATAGATTTTTAAGCACAAATGTAAGGGAAAGAAAGATCTTAGAAAGAAGCTACGACATAACCCCAGAGAACGAGTGGAAGGATTGTGGGTTTGTCCAAGAGACATGTAATATCCAAGAGACATTAATCATACATGGGGGAGGGAGAGAGAGAGTTGGGGCTTACATAGATTTTTAAGCACAAATGTAAGGGAAAGAAAGATCTTAGAAAGAAGCTACGACATAACCCCAGAGAATGAGTGGAAGGATTGTGGGTTTGTCCAAGAGACATGTAATGTCCAAAAGACATTAATCATACATGGGGGAGGGAGAGAGAGAGAGAGAGAGAGAGAGAGAGAGAGAGAGAGAGAGAGTGCATGAGCACACATGTGGAGGTCAGAGAACAGAACTCAATCACCAGGTTTGTCTTTACACCTGTTAGGCTGTCTCTCTGGCAGGGTTTTCATGAGTTTTAAAGCTATTACCTTCAGAGGGTTGCTAAGGAACCTAAAGGGATCGGGGGGGGGGGGTCCTGAGGAGCCTGTGACAGGGTGATAATTGCTAAGCCAAAACAGGGATGTCTAGGAAAAGGAAGGAGGCCCTACTCTAGGTCTGAGCATTGCCGATTTTTCAGCATAAAAATATATTAAAGGAATATTACCTCTAGGTCAGGACTTTTCACAGCAAAAGCTAGATGTGCTGGAATCCGTTGCTTCTCAGCTCTTGAGAGACTTCAGCCAGACTCTGAGGTGAGGGACTCCCCTCTCTTCCCATGGTCCCATAATTTTCCCTGTTTTTTTCTCTCCTCCTCATGAAACATGAAATATGACATGTAAAATATGGTCTGTTCTATTATGTAGGATTTAAAATAATATTTTTGGTTAAGGTTAGTGCTCAGTAGTGGAGCCAGTGTTTAACATGTACAAGGTCTCAATTCCATCCCCCAAACTGAGCCAGAACTAATAACTAAATCAAGAAAATAATGAATCTTCAAAGAAGGGGAAAACTTTCTACAAAGTTATTTTATTTGTATTTATTTTTTAAAGATTTTATTTGTTTGAGAACAGGAGAGAAAGAGAGGAAACACATGGATGCATGGCATGCGGGGAGGTCAGAAGATAACTCTTGGAGATCAGATCTCTCCTTCCACTGTGTGGGCTTCTGAAGATCAAGCTTAGGTTGCCAGATTTATCAATAGGTGTCTTTACCTGATGCACAATCTCACGGGTCCTTACAAAGTTATTTTAAGCTAAAGATATGCACACACATACACACACACACACACACGTATATGTATATCCCCTTAGGTAATAGAATTATAAATCTTTTCTCTCTCTCTCTCTCTCTCAACCAAATATCACTATATAATTCTGGACTGGAACTTCTGTGTAGACCATAGTGGCTTCAAATGGCTTCAAAATTGTGGTGAAATCTTTCTGAGTACTAGGATTACAGGTGTGCCAGCCGGTGCTTGTTTTGTTTTCTAATCAATCTTTCCTTCTTCTTTCTTTCTTTTCTTCTTTCTTTCTTCTTCCTTTCTTCTTTCTTTCTTTCTTCTTTCTTTCTTTCTTTCTCTTTCCCTATCTCCTATTTCTTTCTTTCTTTGCTTGCTTATTTTTTTCTTGCTTAATGGGGGGGTTATATTCTATGGTGTTTGTGGAAGTCAGAGGGCAACTTTCAGAAATTTGTTCCTTTCTTCCACCTTGTGGGCTTTGGAAATTTAACTTGGATCACTAGTTTTTTTGCCTTTGTCAGCTGGGCCATCTTGCTGACACTTCCCTCTCCCACCACCTCCGCACCCCCTATCATGGTTTGAAATGTGTCTCCCACAATATCATATGATCAGGAAGGTCATGGCACCTTTAGGAGGTGGAGCCTTGCTGGAAGAAGGAAGTCACAGGGAATGGACCTTAAGGTAGATTAGTCTCACCCTGCTTCTGGGAGAGGTCTGGTAATGGGCAGTCTTGCAGCTCTCAGCCTCCTAGATGGGTGTGACATAGCTTATCTTCAGCTTCTTCCATTAGTCATGCATTTTCCACCATGACTCTCCCCTCTGGAATCATTGGCTGAAAAAAATCTCCCTTTCTTCCATTAAGTTGCTTGACTTTGGGTGTTTTCTCACAGCAACAGAGAGTAACCAGTACAGAAATAGGTACCAAAAGTGGGGTGTTGTTGTGTGAGACTAAGAGAACCCACTACCAAAAAGTGAGGTTGTTATTTGTGAAGCTTATCGAAGTTGGTAGCCAAAAGTATGGCTAATGCTATGATATAGCTAGTGTGTCTTTGGAACTGTTTGTTGGGAAAAATATGAAAAACTTTGGGACTTGTGCTGGGAAATCCTTTATGGCTTGAAGATGGGGCCAAATGGGCCTTTCTTGTGAGAGCTTGGAAGACAGTAAAACTGTTAGAGATGCAGGCAATGGAAGCCCAGCTTGTGATGGTCCAGAGGATAACAAAGACTATGTTTGGAACTGGACGAGGGACAAATGGTACAATATGTTAGTAGAGAATTTGGTCAAGTTTTGCCCTCATCCTGAATGCTTGCTTGAAGTTAAATAAGAGTGTTTGGCAGAAGAACTTTCAAGGCAACACAGTCTTGACAGTGTGACACGGCCACATTTTAGTGTTCTTGTTCAGAGTTATGAAAGAGCAAGGGATCAGGCAGAAAGACACAACTGTGAGATCTTATGATGAAAAATGCAATGGCAGGGCTGGAGAGGTGGCTCAGGGGTTAAGCTTCTGCCTTGCAGGCAGAAGGTCCTGAGTTCGGATCCCAGATCCCACGTATAGACGCCAGGCGGAAGCAGGGGCGGCCTGCGTTTCCGGTCCTGGTAGGGCGGAGCCTGTGAATCCCGGGGCAGAAGGAGGTGGAGGCGTCCATGGTGGTTCCCGATTCGTCCGTGGTTCTACACACACACATACACACATGCGCGCGCACATACATACACACACACGCACAATTGAATAAATAATAATAAAAAAATTAAAAAAAAAAAAGAAAAGAAAAATGCAATGGCAAACTTAAAGAGTTGTACCAGAAAGAGGCAGAGAACAAATAACAGCTGTTGTTTAAAAGATTTTTCCTATAATCAGCACAGATAGGTTGAACCAGTTGTGAGTCAAGGGGGCCAATCTCTACCTAGAGGTTGTAGCAGAATTTGGCAATATTGTCCACATGGTGCTGGCTTCAGAGGTATCAAAGATGCAAGAGGGAAGAGGTGGATCTCTCCTTCAAAGTTTCAGAGAATGGTGGAATCCAGGCAGCATATGGCAAAAAGTCTGCAGTTTAGAGGCCCAAGAAGAGTAGCTTGTGCTGTGGAGTTAAAGCCTGGTTTGCCATTGAGAAATTAAGATATTACAAATGCCAGAGTTAATTTGGGACATCTGCCAGTGAGAACTGTATGCCATGAGAGGAGCCAACCCAAGAGAATGGTGTGTTCTATGGGCAGCTGCATCGGAGGGATAGAACCAAAGCCCTTAGTAACTGAAATGATTTCAACAAGAAGTCCATCTACTGGACACGGAGCTGTAGGATTTGTAGTTTGTCCTGTTGTTTTTCAGTTTTGTTATGGACTGAGGATTTGGGGGTTTGGCCTGCTGTTTTTCAGTTTTGTTACAGACCAATCTTTCCTGGATATGCCCCTATTCCTCCCATTTAGAATGGGAATGCTTATTCTGTGCCTTCGTGCTATTGTATGTTGGAAGTATATAACTTACCTTTTGATTTTGCAGGACGTTTTGGACTTTAAACTTTTAGACTGTGTTGGGATTACTGATACTGATTACTTTTAATGTTAAACCAAGTATGGCTTACATAATGAGATGGCAATGAGCCTGTGGGGGGCCAGGGGTGGAAGGTCATGGCTTGAAATGTATCTCCACAGTCTCATACGTTTAGGAAGGACATGGCACCTTTAGGAAGTAAAATCTTGCTGGAAGAAAGCACTCACAGGGGTGGGCCTTGAGGTAGATTAGTTCCATTCTATTTCTGGGAGAGGTCTGCTCTGGCAGTGAGCAGTCTTGCAGCTCTCAATTCCCAGATGGATGTGACTTGGCCTGTCTCCAGCTTCTGCCATCAGCCATGCCTTTTCCACCATGAAAGACTGTATCTCCCCTCTGGAAACATAAGCTGAATAATTCTCCCTTTCCCCCATTAAGTGCTTGACTTTGGATGTTCTCTCACAGCAACAGAAAGAGTAACCAGAACCCCTCCCCCTTCCTCTCCTACCCCAGACAGGGCTTCAAGTTCCCCAGGCTGGTCTCAAACTGGCTATGTAGATAAAGATGATCTTCAGCCTCTGTCTCTACTGCTACCTACTGAGGACCAGGGTTACAAGTGTGTGCCGCCATGCCCTGTTTGGTTTCTGTATCTTTTCAAATTTTCAATGATAAGCATTTAATTAATTTTTTTCTAAAAAATTAGAGAAATATATGAAATCCATGAAAAAGGTGGAAAAAATGAGGAGAGATTCTGTATGACCCAAAAAGTTTTCCCTATTGTACCCAAGGGCCATACCTAGCTAGCTAATGGCTGCTCCTCCAGCTGTGGTGACCAACTGAACTGTGTGGGAATTCCAGGTTTATCACTTAACTTGATGTGCAACTTCACATCATTACATCATGTTCATATATTATTTATTATTTTAGACCTTTAATTTGTGTGTGTGTGTGTGTGTGTGTGTGTGTGTGTGTGTGTGCGCATGTGTGTGTCAGAGGGCACTGTGTGTGCCTGTAAAGACCTAGGGGTGACTTCAGAAATCATCCTGGGTTGTTATATATCCTTTTTGCTTTGCTTCGGGGTTTCCCAGGCTCTACTTGCCAGGACTGAAAGTGCAGGCTGCCGCCATTTCTGCTCATCATTTTTTTCCGTGGGATCTGGGATCTGAACTCAGATCCTTCCGTTTGCAAGGCATATTCTTAACCCTTGAACCATCTCTCCAGCCCCATAGGTCTCTAATTTGTAAAACCGTGATCTAAGTTCCTACAAGTTGAAAAGAGCTGTAAATGAACTGTCAGAGCTCAGGAATAATATGTTTTCTTCCCGTATCCCAGAACTAAAACAAAGTACTGGTCATTTGTAGCTGGAACAGACACTGTTCCATAGTCCTGATCCTGACAGTTCCAAGCCTCACACTAGAGCTTGTAGAAACGCAGGGAACACAATGTAATGACGTAGATTGATATGACTAAACAAATCCTAATGAAGACAAACAAGAGTCCCTTTCTTACTGAGTCACAAATCAAGGGTCACAAATCAAGTCTTCTTCTGAGAGTGTTGGCTGGAGTCATTTGCTTTCTTTAACAGAGCTTCAGATGCATATAAAATAGAGAGCAATGACCTTGGCATCTTTCCTCTCAGACTAAACTGCCATGACTATATCAAGCACATGCTGATAGGAATGCCTTCAAAACTGTCTGGTCTTCCAGCTAGTTTGTTTCAGTGTTTGCAAGAGTCTTTCAAGTTCCATGAGCCGTGGCAACACAAGGAGTTATCTGAAAATGTGAAGCACCAGGACATCTTCCCAAAGTGGGAGAAGAGCTGAGACCTGTTGTGACGGAGAACAGGGGGGTCTCCAACTGCAGCCCTCCTCCAGGTACTAATCTCTATAGTCCATATCATCGTGTCCAGGGCTCATCAAAATCCTGAAAGATGATACCAAACATCATTATTCTGAATGTTGAAATCCCCCAAATCAAAATCTCAAATGCTAAGAATCCTAGCTGCACACCTGCAATTCCAGAACTTTAGTGGTGGAGATAGGGGAATTAGTAGGTCAAGGACAGTCTGACTACATAGGAAGTTCAAGGCCAGCCTATAGTACTTGAGCCCTGTCCCAAAACAAACAGAAAGAAAGGAGGAAAGGAAGGAAAGAAGAAAAGACAGAAGAAAGGAGGAAGGGAAGGGGGGAAGAAAGAAAAGAGAGAGAAAGAAAGAAAGAAAAAGAAAGAGAGAGAGAAAGAAAGGAAAGAAAACTGTTGAAATTCTGGAAGCAAAAACCACAACGACAATTGTCGAAAAGGAATTTACGTGAGATGTGAAGAATGCTGAATTCTGGGAAGGACCTGGTGCACTCTCAGCTGCACGCAGAGTGTCCAGTATCAACTCACTCACTACTTCTGCTCTTTTCACATGAACCAGGCTTGCCTTAGCAACAGTGCTTAGCTGGCTGTTGTGGTACACATCTATAATCCTAGCACTCAGGAGCCTGAGGCCCGAGGACGGTGAGTTTGAGGTCAGCTTGGGTTAAATATAGAGATCCTGTCTCAAGGGGGGAGATGAGGGGGGAAGGAAAAAACCCTTATAAGAAAATACAAGGAATTTGGTATCATCAAAACCAAAGACACTGACTGGTACAGAGACTTCCCAAGTCCTCCAGAATACAAAACACGTATTTTATAGTGAACTACTCTTGGTCTGGAATGTGACTGTCGAAGAAGACGGACTTCTTATATTTTCCACCCAATGTAACACAGTAGAACAAGCACCTGCCTTGTTTCGGCTAGAAATGTCCCCGCTGTTTCTCAAACATACACAATGCCTCGCTAGAACTAAAAATTCTAGAATTTATCTGCTGATTTGTATATTAGTGATTGGATAAAGCAATGCTTGTTTGAAAACAGGTGAACTTTGTAGTTAAAGAGAGGGAGAGGGATTTCCACTGAATCTCCAAACCATAACAATAGATTTGAAATTAGGTATAAATAAGCAACCATTTGGTAAGTATATTTCAATATAATATCAAAGAAGTATTTTTTTCCATTTAACCCAACGCACTCATAGAAAAATCAGAATTGGGAAAGATAAGGCAACAGTGCAAAAATGCTTTATTTGCCCAACATTCTAAAGATAGAGGCAGAAGAACTGAAGTTTGAGACTAGTCTGGGCTGCATAGGAGACACTGTCTAAGAAAAGAAAAGAACAAACAAACAAACAAACCCCTATCTTTTGTCTGCATTGGTATTCCTCCCAGCTGATGAACTCCAGGAGCTTTTAATGAATCAAAAACTGCATTTGCCTGAGAAGCCAGCCAAGTTACCAACTGATTAGAACATAATTTCGTGCACAGTAGGGTAAAAAGATACTTAAGCAGTAGTGTGGCTGTTCAATTACCAGCTTTGTGTCTGCCAAATCTATCTTGTGTGTGAGTATACGTGAAAATAGATGCCACATGCCCAAAACACCACAGAAGCAGGCACAGATGATGGGAAAATTTAATGGAGAATGCTTCTGTGAGTATGTATCAAACCATAGAGGAATTTTCAAAAGCCATGCCACATGGAAAAATACATGGGGGTTTCTTCAAGGAAACCATGCCCTAAAAGACAGAGAAGGGCTGGAGAGAGAGTTCAGAGGTTAAGACTCTTCCTTGTAAGCAGAAGGTCCTGAGTTCACTCAGGTCTCACTTAAAAATGCCAGATGGGGTGAAAAGAAGGGGGGAAGGGGACAAAGTGCAAGGGGGTATGACTAGGGAGGGGAGGAGAAAGGGAGAGGACAAGGGTACCTATTGAGCTTGTATGATTGGGAAAAAAATAAAATGTGGGAGAAAAAAAATTCTAGGTGAAAGCACTGTTGGCCCACACTTCCGGCCTTGATGGGCAGAACCTGGGAAATCCCAGAGAGAAGCAAAAAGGAGATAGAAGGAATCCAGGATGATTCTCCAAGTCACCCTTTTTCATCCTTTGTCCTCTAATCACTAAATAAATAAACAATAAAGTTTAAAAAAAAAGAAAGAGAGAGAGAAAAAAGCAGCTCTCACCACTACAAAAGACTTTAAAATATAATGGTCATCAAAGTCAGCCAGTTCTTATGGACTACATGGGACAATTCTTACTTGGTTCCTTCTTTTTTGAAGCTAGGGACCTTGTGTGCATGATAGGTAAACACACTATCGACTAAGCTACACTCTCTTTTATTAAAAATTTCCCTATCGTTTTATTGTCATGGCTATTGTTTAGACTTTATTTCCAGACTGGTGAAATGACTCAGCAGGTGGAGGAGGCTGAAAACCTGGCAGTTCGAGTTCCCCCAGCAGTCCACATGGTGGAAGGAGAGAGCCAACTTTTGAATGTTGTCCTCCAACTTCCATGTGCACTCTGTAGCATGTGCGTGCCCCCCCTGGAATAAAAATATTTTTAGAAACTTTATTTTAGTTATTAATATGTGGAGAGCATGCGTGACAAGATGTGTGTTGGGAGGGGGGGTCAGAGGGCAACTTTGTGTAGCTAGTTCTCTCCTATCTTTAGATGAGTTCCAGGTATCAAACTCAGGTCACACCAACTGTACTAGTTTACTCTTATCTGTTGCTGTGAGAGAATGCCCAAAGTCAAGCAATTTAATGAGAGAAAGGGAGATTTATTTAGCTTACAGTCCAGAGGGGAGATACAATCTTTCATGGCAGAAGCCAGAGACTGGCTAAGTTATGTCCTTCATGGAGACAGAGAGCTGCTGCATGCAAGCTCAAGGCAGATTCCAATACTCAACCTCAAAACCCATCCATACCTTGTGACTGCCTTCTTCAGCAAGGTTCTGACTCCTAAAGGTGCCGTGACCTTCTCAAACACAGGAGCCTGTGAGGACACATTTCAAACCATGACACCAACCTTTCATTGTAAAATTAGGTGCACGCAATCACCTAATGTAGTCATAAGTATTTATAATTTTTAAAAAACTATTTAATTACAAATACAGCTTGTCTGCCCATAACTATCTGTGGAGATGTTAATACATATGAGCATTTGATTGCAAACATATATACATTCTTATTATTTAATATGTTGAGTAAAGTCACCTATGAAGTATCCTGCCATATTTTTATGTTTCTTAAATATTCATTAGAAGATACAAAAAGGTCTCTTAAAGAAATCTAAATCAGGTCGAGTGGCATACAGCTATAATCGAAGCAGCTGGGAGGTGGAATTTAAGGTCATCCTCAACCACTTAGCAATGTCAAGCCAGGTCTAGGCTACATGAGACCCTTGACTGAAAAAAAAAAATCTAATTTTTCTAGAGTTTTTTTAAATTAATGATTTGTTTATTTAAGAGAAAGAGAGGTGGAGATCAGAGGACAACTTTCAGAAGTTGGTTCTCTCCTGTCACCATTTGACCTTCTGGAATCAAACTCAGATTTGCTCCAAAGGCATCTTTATCTGGTTCTGGGATTTTTTTTTCTTTTCTTCCTTCCTTTCTTTCTTTCTTTCTTTCTTTCTTTCTTTCTTTCTTTCTTTCTTTCTTTCTTTCTTTCTTCCTTCCTTCCTTCCTTCCTTTCTTTCTTTCTTTCTTTCTTTCTTTCTCTTTCTTTCTTTCTCTTTCTTTCTTTCTCTTTCTTTCTTCTTCTTCCTTTCTCTTTCTCTCTCTCTTTCTCTCTCTCTCTTTCTCTCTCTCTCTTTATCACTGAGTCATTAGACCAAAGCCTAAATCTACTGCCACCATCATTATAATAGTAATGACGACTTAATTTAACAATGCTTTTCATTTTATAAGCCAACTTTATGTCTTTCGCATGGCTGAAATTTCAGCCCAGTTCATCGTACTTAAGTGACTTAGCTCAGCATCAACCTTGGGTTGCTTCTCAAGCTCCCTTGGGCTCCTACCACAGTCCCTGCTGGGAGGTGTGTTTTCAAGGGCGAGCCTGGCAAGCATCCAGCTATGCGTGCAGCTAGCTATGTGTGAAGCCTCGGGATAGCGCTGGCATTTCTAACCCTTTAAAATCTAGTATGTGTGTTGACTGGGGACGGAGAGAAGGGGGAAAAAAAGACATCGAGGGTGATTTGGTTTGGGCTTGAGTTTCGAAAACAGATTTTCTGGGCGGCACCCATCCAGAAAGTCACTTCATTTGGGTCTTTGGAGGCTCAACAAATGCCCAGGAGAGAGCCCAACACGTCATCGCTCATCTGTTACCTTTTTTCTCCACCACACTCCTCAGCCCGGGCGACAGGCGCCAGCTCTTCGTTACCGTGGCAACCGCGAAGAGCCCGCAGCCTGCTGGGCTGCTGCACCGACTCCTGCAGCCCGGGGCTGAGATGCGGCGGTGAGAACTGCCGGACAGAGGCAGACCCAAGGGATTCTTCCCTTGCTGCTCCGGAACCTGAGAGAACGAGGCCAGGGAAAAGAATGAAAGGAATGTACCTCGGAGTCGCCTGATGCTAACCTCCGGTGAGATTGCAGCTGGAAGGTGGAGCCCCGCTCGGGTGCGCGCAGGGACAGCCGCAGCCAGCCTCGAGAGGAAGACTCACCGCCGAGACAGATGCGGGTGTGACGCCCCGACCCGTGAGTACTGTCTGATCTTCCTCTGGGGGAGCTAATCTCATAAAGGACGAGTTTTTGTGTCTTGATTTAGGGCCCTAAAAAAAAAAAAAAATCACATCTTTAAATTGCAGGTGCCTTTACAGTGCATCGCCTTTCTCACATATCTGGGACTCTTGGAACAATTTTATCTGCCCTTGAACGCATCGGCATCTTAACCAGTGAGGACTACACCCACTATCCGGGTCTCCTTTACCGCACAACGCCCCAACATGCACCATAAGCACACGCCCCTAAGCTCGAGAAGCAACAACGCTTGTTTTCCCGGCCACCATCTTCCAATTTTCTTTATACTCCCATCCCTCAATCAAAGCAATGACGTCCTTAGGTCAGACAGTGGCATGTCAGAAGTCAGAGGCTGCCCAGAGACTCCTGACAACCGAGTGTCCTTTCTGGTGAGCTGCATGCAAATCCATGAGCTCATCCACAAGAGACAATTGCTTCAAAGGCGCATTTATTCCATTGCAGCAGAGGGCGCCAGCGCTCGCTTACACAGTCGGTAAACAGATGCCCTGTGTAGCCCTCACTTGCGTAGGCATGTGCCCCCTGGCTGCGGACGCCAAGCCCTTCTCTGCGGGAATCTTTAACAAAGGGATGATTAAGTTGGTTCCCTACTGTAAAGCAAGGAAAGGGCAACATGACTTCCGGAGCACAGTGTTTGTATCAGAAGCGAAGGAGCATGATTCCTCGCCAAAGTACTTTCTGTGTGTCAAGTCCTCTTCCCTGTCAATCTCTCCTCTCTCCACCCCTAAACCGTTTTTACTGCGCTAGCACAAGAATGGATTAATTACACTGTAGAGTTGGAAAAATCCAAGAGAAAAGGGAGACTTCAGTAGATAGAACAAAAGATAAGCTGAAGGCTGGACCACTGGACCCCTGCTGTAAATTAATCCTGGCTCCAAATTAGAACATCTGGATGCCCCTTTCCAGACCTTCTGACAAAAAAATGGATTTGGAATTCGATTAAAGATCCCAGGTGATTCCATAGCAGTGAGGTTGCAATCCACCATTCTAGTCTAGTTAATCTTGGTACCCATTTAGTCTTTCAAATAGCTATAGGTCAGGGTACCAAATTGTCTGGAGTGCCCAGCCACTTCTGGCAAGATCTCTGGCAGGGTCTTTGGTTACCTGAAGCAGATGAGGATGAAAGTGATGTTTTGGAGGAGGGAGGGGGCATCTCTCTCAGAGTGGGTGGGCTTCCTCCATGAAGAAAATGTTCTGAGGAGATTCCAGACCAAGGACGCACACACAGACTTCGACCTCTGCCAGTTAGTGGCGTAAAAGCTACAGAGCTTTGTAGACGTGGATTTCTGTCTGTGCTAATCAGAGTCACATGTGTACCCCCACACACACACATCCCCAATCTGACTGTGACATCTGTCACCCTTTGTCAAGGTTGATAGGATTAACCTGGCTGGGGGTGTCCCCTTCCATACTGTTGCATGTGTGTCTCTCCCAAACTGGCCGCCCACCTTAAGTCATGCACTTGGACAAGCCATTATAGGAGGACCATTCTTCAGTCAAGGGTCTGTGATTAGGCACACTCTACCACTAGAACCTCCACAAGAAAAAGAAATGAAAAAGAAAGAGAAGAAAGAGAGAAAGAGGAGACAGGAATGTTTAAAAGGGGGGAGGGGGAGAAAGAAGCAACAATAAGATGACCTAGGAATTGTGATCTAATTCTTCTGAATCCATCAAAATGACTTTAAACCTCTTTTACAACTAAGGCAGATCCTAGACATTTCCTTTTCCTAAGAATGGGTAGACCAGGAAGAAAAAAAAAAAGGCTTTTCTAACCTTTGTGGTCTCAAGCTACCTCATGAATATTCATAAGTCATAAATGCTGGGAAGCAGGTGGGAGGCAGAAACTGCACAGCGAGTTCCCAGTGCCTGCAGTGCCCAAGGAAATTAGGTAAGACCACAAAACCACTGGCCGGAGTAGTCTGAATTTTAAAGATCCTACAAAACCTGGGCAAGGTGGCACACGCCTGTACTCTCAGCATTTGGGAGGTGGAAGAGAAAAAGATTAGGAGTTCCAGATCATTCTCCACTACATACTGAGTTTGAGGCTGGCTCAGGCTACATGAGACCTTGTCTCAACAAAACGGAGACAAAACAAACTCCGAAGTATGGCCTGAAACATGGTGCCAGCGCTCTGCCCTTCCCATATTTGTAAGGCTTTCTTGTTGAGCTTGATGAGACAGAGGAAGGGTTAAGTTCTCCTTGGTGGATGTGCATGAATAACAGTACTGCCTCTCAGGAAAGTCTGGCCCCGTCACTCACTTCATAAATAGGCAAGAGAATTAAGTCGCTGAATAAAGAGCACCCACTCATCCATTTAGAATCACGAGGTCTCCTGTGCCAGGCTGGGAGAGGGTGACTGGGAGGTACCTGCCCACACAGAATGGCTCCCGTCTTCCCCCCACCCCCTCCCCATTGTTGTATTCCAGCCTCTTCTTGTGCTTACTTACCCAGGAACCTAAAACAGTGCTAACCAGCTCCATCCTTCTCTTTCTTTAGTCTTTGTTTTTCTGTCTGTGCTCAACTGTACACACGATTCTGTTCCCTTCTCCAGTCGTCTCTGCTCTGCAGACAATGCCTCCACTTACCCTGCTGGTCCTCCTGAAGGGCTTCCCCGGGGTCCACTCAGCACAGTGGACTGTAGGCATCCTTTGCCCGGCCAGCACTTACAGCTTTCTCACCGACCCTGGGCTACTTCTGACAAGTTCTACCCTGTGGCTTCTGCTGCGTGCAGCCCTAGTGCCTTTTCGTGACAGGCCCTCTCAGAGCTGCTCCACCTCACAAGATTGTAGGGGTGGAGGGAGGCAGGGCAAGGACAGCAAAGGATGCCAGTCCACTAGATGGCTAAGCCAGGAGCAGCGAATCCATGTGTCACCGCTCATCACCCTCCCTGTCATGACCACCAATAGCCAGTCTCTAAAAAGGACAGCTTACTCCAGAGGTCCTGGAGGGGGGGAATGTCTAGTTAACCTGGCTTGATTCATGTCTCAGTTTATCATTAGTAAGCACTGCCTGAACTCAGACAGGAGACACTAGGGGGCTTTGATGCTGCAGCCAAACCCTAATTGACACTTTTGCAAATCAGACTGTGACTCATTGGTGAACCATGGAATCAATTTGGTGGGTCATAAGCAACATTTTATTTATTTTTTATAAATCTTTTAAAAATATTTATTTATTTATTGTGTGTGTATGGGGGAAGGAGACACTGCATGTTTCTGTGGAGGGCCAAGGTGACTTCAGGAATCATCTTGGATTGCCTTTATCTCCTTTTTGCTTTGCTTTGGGATTTCCCAGGCTCCCACTCAGCAGGGGCTGTAAGTGTAGGCCACCCCCACGTGGGACCTGGGATCCTGAACTCATGGCCTTCTGCTTGTGAGACTGTGTTTTAAACCCTGAGCCATCTCTCCAGCTCTCTACCTCCTCTTTGCTTCACTCTGGATTTTCCAGATTCTGCCTTTCAGAGTGGAAATGCAGTCCACAGCCATCTCCACTTGGTATCTTTACAAGGGATCTGGGATCTATACTCAGTTCCTTCTGCTCATAAGGGAGAGTCTTAACCCCTGAGCCATCTGTACACCCCCTCCCCCGATATTTTCAAATCTTGGTCCCAAACCTCACCCCCCACACCCTTTTCTATTACAGCCTTTCTTCTTCCTACCAGCTTCCCTTCTATTTCCCTGTCTTCTTGCATGTGTGGCCCACTGAATTTCATCCGATGGCAAGTGCCTGGGCACTTGCTGGAGCATAAATCATCAGGGCTATACCACTGAAGAGCATCTTCCTTCACATCCAGCATTAACCCTTGGCAGTCTTTCAGAGGTGTGGTGTGCTTCTGAGATCTTTCCACTTCCATGGTGAAGTGTTGATAAGCCAAATCCTGAGCGGGTCTCATGAAACAGCCCTGTCATGTCCAAAATATACTGTCTGACCACACCACTGCCCCATTTGAGTGCTTACATTTATTTATTTATTATTTTTTATTTTTTATTTTTGCTTACATTTTTTATTGCCCCTTCTTCCACAATATTCCCAAACCTTGGGGCAGAGGGTAGTTTAGATGTTTGTATTGTTTATTATTGGTGTTAGGGACCAAAACTAGGGCCTTGGCCATGAAGAAAATGAAGTGCAAGCTATACTCCCAGGCAGCAAAAGACAACTTTAAAAAGCATTTATTTACTGCTTTTGTGGCGCACACACGCACATATGTGTGTGTCATAGGGTACATTCAAGTACTACAGGATCCATGTGGATGTCAAAGGAAAAGCTATAAATTCAGGTCTCTCTCTCTCCACTCTCTCTCTAGCTCAAAATGCAATTCTTAACTGTGGGTTACAATCAAGCAATCTTTCAACTCATTCTTCAGTAAATATTTATATAAACTATAGTTGAACCACAATAAAATAGTACAAATTTAATTCTAGAAGAACAAGCAAAAATCAGTATACTTTTAACATATTTATTTGAGAGAGAGGGGGAAAAAGAAGAAAGAAAAGAGAAAGGAAGAGAGAGAGAACATACGCATGCCATGGCACACAGATGGAGGTCAGAGGACAACTTTCCTTCCAGTATGTGGGCTTCAGGGGACAGAACTCCCCAGGTTTGTAAGCAGATGTTTTACAGCTGAATTATCTTTCTGGACCCTATTTTTTAAATTTAAATAATTTTATTAGTATTGTATATGAAAGTATAGTGTGTGTGTGTGTGTGTGTGTGTCTGTGTGTACATGCTATGATGCACTTGTTGAAGGAAAAGGACAACTGTGTGGAGTTGGTTTTCTCCTTCCCCCTTTCATGGGTTCTGGAGATTGAATTCAGGTTGTCAGCCTTGCATAGCAAATGCCTTTACTTACTGATCCATCTCTTGTATTGTTCTGTGCTAAGAACTGGACCGAGGCCCTTGTGCATCTAAGGCAGCATTTCTACCATTGGACACTAGCTGACTTGGGTTTTTGAAGACCAGATTTCGAAAGGCCT
This sequence comes from Typhlomys cinereus, assembly GCA_023101885.1. Classification (NCBI taxonomy): domain Eukaryota; kingdom Metazoa; phylum Chordata; class Mammalia; order Rodentia; family Platacanthomyidae; genus Typhlomys; species Typhlomys cinereus. The sequence continues at coordinate 8,772,547 of JALPQD010000040.1, read as the reverse complement.
TTTTCATAAGTATGATAGTATGAGAGTGAAGAACTACAATGTCTATAACTAACTCTTCAGCATACTGCTCTTTTAATAGTAAATCAAACCTTTATTATATATTTTGATGCAAAAGAGCTGAAGCCTGAACACAGGGCCTTGAGCTTGCTAAGCATGGATTCTATACCATTGAACAACCCCCAGCCTGAAACAAACCTTTGTGTGTGTGTGTGTGTGTGTGTGTGAGAGAGAGAGAGAGAGAGAGAGAGAGAGAGAGAGAGAGAGAGAGAAGAGAGAACACTGTGTTCTGTGGAGGACCAAGGTTAACTTTGGAAATCACCCTGGATTACTTCTACCTCCTTTTTGTTTCTCTTTGGGATTTCCCAGACTCAAAGTGCAGGTCACAGCCATTTCCGCCTGACGTTTTTATGTGGGACCTGGGATTCTGCTTGAGAGTCAGAGTCTTAACCTCTGAGCCATCTCTCCAACCATGAAGCAAATCTTTGCTAAAGCATTTCGAATAGTGCAGAAAGGAAAACTAAACGTTTCATTATTTTTTTAAAAAGCATTACAGCAACTAGAGAGATGGCTCAGGGGTTAAAACACCTGAGTTCAGATCCCCAGATCCCACATTAAGAACGCTGAGCAAACATGGCAGCAGCCTGCAATTCTGGTCCAGGAAGGCAGGACCTGGAAACCTCCGAGAGCAAAGCAATAGGGAGGCAGAGCAATCCAGGATGATTTGTGAAGTCACACTTAGGTCTCCACAGGTACACACTCAAGTGCTCTGTGGTACACACACACACACACACACTCTACAATTCCTTGGCTGGTAAGAGAGTTCTGCAGGTAAGGTGCCTACTTTCAAATTTTGGAGCTTAAGCTTGATTCCCCAGAAGGTCACAAGTAGAAGGAGGGAGAAAAAGTTGTCTTCTAACCTCCCATGTGCCATGACAGACATGTATTTTCTCTCTTTCTCTCTCTCTCTCCCTCCCTCTCATAAATAACTAATTTTTTAAAAGGCATTACAATTCCTACTTAACTATCCACTGTGTATTCTCTTTACAAAACATTCTGAAAGCAGCAAAATTTTAGTTAAAAAACTAAAAACCAAAACAAGATTATACACACACATACACAACACACACACATACACACACGCGCGCGTATAATATGCACATGCACACGTATAATATGTAATATAAACAGCAAATTCCACAATAAATTATACCTGACTGGACCTATAAAAACAATCATGAGGAACCTCCATAGAGAGACTTACAGTCCATATAAAAAAAGCCATGCATATGGAAAAAAATCAATGAGCAAAAAATAGATACTCTGCAATGATTCAATCAACAGTGTCAATTACAGCAATACTATGGTGTTGTATTACTTCTAATGATGAACAACTTCTGGGGGAGATGGATGCTAGTGATGACCCCAAGGGCTCATACATACTAACCAAGTACTCTACCACTCTTCTAGTTCATGGGCTAGAATGAGACACAGTTAAAAAAACCCCCAAAATTAACATGTTAGACTATGGAGGCTGCAGTAAAACTGCATTACCTATTGTGCATTGCTTTGCACACTGGAAAAATTTGGAGGGCATGCAACATGATAATATATAGGAAAATTCGTGTAAATATTATGTACAGGAATTTTCCCAATAAAGTTAGTTACCAAAGATTTAAAAATTTAAAATGAAAGGTAAAATAATATTAATAACCTATTGTGTTATTATAAAAGAAGAAGTAGAACTGTATGAAATGTGCACTATTAAGGAAAAATTTGAAATTTGTGCTATGTCAATCTGATGAAATATTTTGCATTTGCAACAAAAGCCAATATCCAGAGCTACTCAGATGATCATGATAAGATTTGTAATAAAGTGAAAGATAGAAGCCTGTGTTCTGGTGCATGCTTGTAACTTGGAGGTGGAAATGAAAAAAGATGAAAAAGGAAGGACTTTGAGGCTAGTCTACGCTATATAGGGAAACCCTATTTCAGAAAACAAAAACAAAGGCAAAACTGAGCTTGCGGACTTGTGCCTGTAATCCAGGCCTGGGAGGCTAGGCAATAAGATTGCTGTGAGTTTAAAGCAGGGAAGGTGGAAGAAAGGGAGCAGGATTAGGAGATAAAGTGCTTGCTTAGTGTGCCTTGAGGCCCTCCCACTGCTGGCAATGATGTGTGTGTGTGTGTGTGTGTGTGTGTGTGTGTGTGTGTGTGTGTGTGTGTACCAGAGGACACTTGAGTGTCTGTGTACCAGTGGGAGGACCAAGAGTGACATTATGAATCATTCTGGATTGCTCTATCTCCTGACTGCTTTGCTCTGAGGTTTTCCAGGCTCTGCCTTCCAAGACAGGAATTGCAGGCCATGATTGTTTATAGGTACATACATGTCATGACATACATGCAGAAGTCAGAGGATAACTTTCAGGTTCTTGCCTTCTCCCTTGTTGAGACAATCAATGTCTCTTTTGATATTTCTGATGCTATGTAGCATGCTGGAGGAAAGTTACAGTGTGTTATATTACTTTCTCCACTATTTCACCACAAGAGTACTAGGATTGCAAGTGTGCATCACCAAAAACAGCTTTTGATGTGGGTTCTGGGGAAAGTCATCAGGTTTGTGTGACGAGGATGCTGAACCATCTCCTTAGCCCTAAGTTTTATTCTATAGTGGCATTGGTGACTAGTGATCTCCCACACGGTCCCACCTTGGCTTTGCCTGCTTTTGTTTTTGTTTTATTTTTTTTTTCACTTTTTTTTTTTTTTCCGGTGCTGGGGACCGAACCCAGGGCCTCGTGCTTGCCAGGCACGCGCTCTACCACTGAGCTAAATCCCCAACCCTGCCTGCTTTTGATACATAGAATTTCTGCTTATTAATGCAAAACATACCCAGACCAGTGAGTTTGGGGAAATGCTTTTCAGTTTTTCAGCATTAGGAAAAGAAGTAGCCGTGGTTGTACGATTTTGTCAACTTGCATTTTAGTTTCTTTACTGCTGGCAGCGTAAAAACTTGTGAATCAGGAGTAAGAAAGTACAAGACTTAAGTTTTTTTTTTTTCATGTTTGTGTGTATGGGCTTTTGTGTGTGTGTGTGTGTGTGTGTGTGTGTGTGTGTGTGTGTGTGTGTGTGTACAAGGACACCTGAGTGTGTGTGCTTGTGGAGTCCCAAGGGTGACATCAGGAATCATCCTGGACTGCTCTACCACCTTAGTGTTTTGCTCTGAGATTTCTCAGGGCTAGAACTACAGGCCACTGCCATATCCACCTGACATTTTAAAGTGGAATCTGGGGGATCTGAATGCAGGTACTTTTGCTTGAGAGGCAAAGACTTTAACCACTGAGTTATCTTCCCAATCCCAGGTTCATATTTTTCTGAACCTCACTATGAGATGTTTGTCTGGGATAAGCCAAGAGCTCAGGGGCAAGTCTTGCAACATAAAGATATCGTCATCCCAAGACCATTTAGTTATCTTTCAGGTAAATTAGCTGGTTCTAAGCCAGTTCTATGTAGATCAAAGACTTGAAGCCTGTCAGATTTTATTTCTTCAGTAGGACTCTGTGACAACAAATGTGGTTCAGGAATCAAATTTGTTCCAACTCCTCCTTGACTCTCATCTTCCACAGAGGAAGGTGAGCATCTGAGTGTATAATCATACACTGGGCATGGTGGCATATGCCTATAATTTCAGCACTTGGGAGGCTGAGGCAGGAGAATTCAGAATTCAAGGCCAGCCTGAGCTACATAGAGAAACTCTATCTCAAAAAACAAATACCAAACAAACAAACAAAAACCAAAATGAGATACAAACACATTTATACAGGAAAAAACAAAAAAGGAAAACATATACATCAAAATATGGTCTAGCAAGATAGCTCAGTACTTGCCACTTAGCTTGTTAACCTGAATTCCATCCCTGGAGCCCACATAATGGAAAAAGAGAATTGGCAAGGCTGGGAAGGTGGCTCAAGAGTTAAGCCTCTGCCTCACAAGCAGAAAGACCTGAGTTCAGATTCCATCCCATCTAAGAATGTCATGCAGAAATGGCAGCAATCTATACTTTCAGTCCTGAAAGGGGGAGCCTGGGAAACTCCAGAGCAAAACTAAAAGGAGGTAGAACAATCCAGCCAATTCCCAAAGCCACTCTTGTGTCTCCACAGGCATACACAATGCCCTCTGATACACAGACACACGGACACAGACACAGACACAGACACAGACACAGACACAGACACACACACACACAATGGCATTCTGTTTCACACCCTCTAAGGTGCTCATCCTGATACACTCATAACAGAATAGTCTGATGTTTTCCCTCTCATCTACCTGGGAAGCAATCCACAGGATAATACCACACAACCTGACCATTTCTTATTCATAGGAGGGGCCTAATACACTTCTGAATGTATGAATAAAGCAGACAGATAAGCAGAGACATGTTAGCCATATCTGGGATGAGACAAGACAGATGATCTCTAGAAGTTAAGACTATCTGCACTGACCAGGGCGGGCCGGATAAGCAGCAGTGAGAGTACTGGTCTGTTTCAGAATTACCCTGCTCAGGCATCTCAACTTGGATGAAGCTGGTTACTTCCACCCTAGCTTGCTAGTATGTCCCCACTGCTAGGATTTCAACGGTTTAAAAGGACGAAATAATTCCTTTTAACAAAATACAAGCCTGTATTTTCAGGCTTGTATTACAGCTGCTAAATGGAGCAGGATATTTAACTAAACAAGTAATCCCAAAGGCAATACACCATTCCATCTCCAAGCATTCCAGGCAGCAGAAACAGTTTTTCTTGCTCTCTGATATGTAATCAGCCAATGCTTCAAATATTTGGTTCACTGACCAAACAGGGATAGGAAACCAGTAAAAGGAAACATAGTGTTCATCACTCTTCTAGAAGTCTCTATTGTTCTCTGTCCACTGTAAGCACTTCTTGTATCAGTTTGTATTCCTTTCCTGTTGCTTACCATTGTGGCTTGGCATAGTCGATACATATTGTAAAAAGGTTGCGGTAGAGTGGGAGATTGCAGGAATTGAGATGTACAACTGGGAAAACCAGGTTCATTTCATTTATTTTATTGTTGGAGGTGCTGGGGGTGGAACTCAAGGCAACGTGCATGCTGTTTGATCATTCTACCATTAAATTACAGTTATACTCCCCCTCCCCCCAAAAAACCTTGCTTTTTGGAAGGCTGGATCTTACAGTTTGGTCCAGCTGTCTTGGAATGTGCAGTCATCTTGCCTCTGCCTCTCAAACACAGGCTTCAGCATGTATAAAGCCTTGTCAACCTTGGCCAACTCTTTGAGTTGTAGTTTCCTTTCTCACATAAACAAATGCCTATTAACGTTTCATACATTATTGTTTTGAGGATCAAGTGATAATGTAAGTTCAGAAACACAAATATATGAAAATTTCCTTCTGTCTTCCCTCCTTTCCTCCCTTTTTTCTTTCTTTCTTTCCCTCCTCTTTTCCTTCCTTCCTTTCTTCCCCTTTCTATCTTACATTCCTTCCTCCTTCCTCTTTCCCTTTCTCCCTTTCTTTTCCTCAGGCTCAAACCCCCACTGAGCCTTGCCCTCCCCAGCTCTGACACCCTTTTGTATGGAATGTAGTAGATTTGTGTAGAATAGGAGACAGTGTTGCACTGGAGGATTATGAGGAAGGGCACTGCAGTCAGACCTCTGCGTGCACTTGGGAAGACCAGCTTCTCTAAGCTTGCTTTCTCTTGGGAGGAATAACGGTACCAATGGGAATGAAAACAGCACTTCAGAGCATCGATGTGAAGATGAGAATAAATAATGTATGTGAATCCCTTCCAACAGTCCACGGCATGCAGAAGATGGGGTGTTCCATCATTATTGCTATGCCAGAACGCCTGACATAATTTATGGGAGGAAAAATTAATTTCTAATCCGTAGCTTCGAAGGTTTCCATTCAAGAACTCTAGTTGACTCTGTTGATTCTAAGTCCTTGTTGTGAGGAGGAATATGGCAGTGGGAACATGTGGCAGAGCCTACTTCATGGTAAATAAGAAGCAGAGGAAGGACTGACTCTCAGGGACCTGACTCCCATGGACCTACATCCACTAGCTAAGGACCCACTTCTTCAAGTATCCGGTACTTCCTAAAACAGCACCACCAGCTGGAGATCAAGTATCCAGTATAAGAGCCTTTATTTTGTGTGTGCAAGTGTGTATGTGTGTGTGTGTGAAGGCTACCAGAGAATACTTGAGTGTCTGTGTACCAGTGGAGGCCCAAGAGTGACACTGTGAATCATTCTGGATTACTCTATCTCCTTACTGCTTTATTCTGGGTTTTTCCAGGCTCTGCCTTCCAAGACAGGAATTGCGGGCCGCCACCATAGTCTATCTGCCTGGCATTTTTTACATGAGATCTGGGGATCTGAACTCAGGTCCTTTTGCTTGTAAAGCAAAGGCTTTAACCCTTGAGTCATCTCCCCAGTTCTACAAAAGCCTTTTGGATGGACACTTAATAGCCAAACCCACAGTTAATAAACATAAATAGCTGCTGCTGGATAAGAGAGAGACGGAGAGAAAGATACATCAATACATTTTGGGTGGAAAACTTGGGAAATCAGAGTTATATGGGCACAAGGTAGACACAGGAGTTACTGGTAGCCACCTTGGGAAGGCTACAAAAACCAACTGGACTTTATGGTCCTTGCTGGACAGCAGTTGTACGTCTGGAAGAAGAGTTCTTAGAAAGCATATCCCAAACACCTGGTACAATTTGGAAGCAGATTGAGAAATTCTGAAATAAAGAAAATTGAATTTGTCTAAAGTATGGCAGAATGTAGGTCTACCAGTCTGGAATAAAGGTTTTAAATAGAGCAGACCACCCTAGATTCCAGTGTTTACCAAGTCTTCACCTTGACTAGAGAGGTGATGGAAAGCACAATGTGGTCTGTATGGCAGAGTGGAGTGCTCCGCACTTCAGACAGGAGCAAACACTGCACAATGCTGAAGGGCAGTCCATGGGATTTGTTGCTGAAGGAGGCATCCCCGACAGTTCAACAGGCAAGTATGGTATAATCGAAGCCTTACCTGCTTTGAGGACGAAAAGAGACCGAAGCAAAAGGGGGGTCACTCTGGAAGAGCAGACCTTACCACACACTCAAGGCAGGGTAGGCAAAATGATCTTTCTTAGTAGATAAAGGGCCCAAGCAGAAGAGCATCCGATCTGCCTTTGCACAGAGACATTGGACTCTGTAAAGATGTGTTAGAAAGTTTACTTATTTTCAACAAAAGTTTTTTTTTTTAAGGTGGTGTGGAACATGCCCGAAACAGTAGAGATTCTGTGCAAAGGGTGGGTGGGAGCATGATAAGCGCCCAGATGTCAATTGTTGTCCTATATACTCACTGGATGCAAAAGGAAACTGAGGCAGAAATTTGCGTTATCCAGTCAAGATCAAATAGACTTGAAATTCAATTCTCTGTTACAGTTTCCTTATATCTTTTCTCCGAAAATTAGAGACTTTTCTGTTTCCCAGTCGGATAGGGTTAGGAAAAAAATTCTATCTTTGTTCTATGTCGGCTTCTGGCCGTAACAAACAAGTCCCCTTTAAGTGTGTCCTCCTGTTCCTTGACTTGGCCGGCTTTGATGTGCCCCCCGAGTTTTCCCATTGGCCGTTTTATGTAGTTTCTCGCCCCTTTCCAAGAGTCCTAGCCAATCACCTTTTTCCTCTCCCAATCCACAAGGCTTTCGGGAATGTACCATAAGGACTGTGCTGGGGGGTGGACACGAGGGAGGGAGTGGCAGCTGGTCATTCCTTTACCTTTTTGCATGCGAACCGTGAGACTGTAACTAAACCTAAGTCCTGAAGGTAGCACCGGGGTCCCCGAGGACAGGAGCCACATGCGGGCTCCAGGGCGAGTATGCCTGTGTCCCCCATCGGGGTCTCGTGGTCGGGCCTAGGAGGCGGCAGCCCCCGCCCTCCCCATGTGCCCGCCCTGCCCCGGCGGCGCCGCTGCTTTTGCTGCCGCTGCTGCCGCGCCGCCGCCGGACGCTGCGGGTCCCGGCCGGCCACGGGGACGCCGGCGCCGGGAAACACGGCAGCATGAGGCCGAGGTGAGCATGGGGCTCCCCGGGAGAAAGCCGCACCCTCGTCCTGCGCTCGGGCTCGGTGTGTCGGCGCACCCGGGGTTGCGGGGCGGAAGACCTCCCGCCTGGGCAACCCCCCCAGCCCGCCGCTCTCCGGGCGTCTCGGTCTGGTGCGCGCGTCCGGGGTGCGCGTGCGGGGGGCCGCGGCGCCCGACACCGAAGCCCTGTACATGCTTCCCGCGCCGCCCGACCCCTGACCTTGACCTCCGCGGGTCGGATGTTATGGCAGGCTCGCCTGCTGCTCCTGGGAGCTCACCCTGGTGGGAGGCTCGCCCTGGGGATCACCCTAGGGGACACCGAGCGAGGCAGCTTGCTCGGCCGGGAGGAGGAGAATTGGATCGAGGCTTGGACTTGGCGTGCTGGCGGGAGACGACCCCGGCTGGCGAGGCAGGAGAAGGGACTGCGCACAGTCCAGCCTCCAGCGGGTAAATCCTCCCGGGTGTCTCGGGTCTGGAGGCTGGCGCACGCTCCTGTGGCGGTATGGCAAGGAGCCAGGAGAACGCTCCGATGTTTCCGTTTGGTGGTGGACCCAGTGGGGCCTTGGCAGCCACCGAGGTGTCTTACCCGAGCGCTGTCCCCTTCTCTAACTGCTTTACAACGTGACCACACCTTTGGAGGGCTCGGTGACGTTCTGGGTGGTTAAGAATCACCTTGAGGAGCCCTACATCAGCTGTGGGCTTGCCCGGTGTGCTCAGAAAGCCAGACAGCGTGATGGCCGGTTGCAAGTTCCTGGCATCCTCCTGGCATCCTGGCCGCCTGGCTCAGTCATAATTGTTTCTGGGAGAGGGGCTCCTTGAGCCGCCACAGGGTCTTGGGGGTATATGGGTCAGCCGGCCTGGTATCTTCACTGATTTTTCTGCAGTCTGGAGACAGAGTCTGGAGACAGGGAAAATATTCCCCAAGAACCCACCCCATGTTCATGTTCCTTTGATGTTGGTGTTTAAGGCAGACATTAATTATGGTTTGTGTGAAATGGGTTAATGCAGAGCAATAGAGATGAATTATGGTAGGCTTCTTGTTTGCTTGTTTGTTTTTAAATGTGCTGGGGGGTGGGAGAGAACAGCTTTTAAATATCAGGACACCTTTGTGTGTTTGGCCCCATCTGGCACTTTGCTACATAGACAAGCCCTTTAGTTTAATGGTGTGAGATTTTACGGTGATGAAAGACAGATTATTACAGCAGAAATAACTCTTGTTGCTTGTGACCTGGCTGCATAGATGCCTGTTCATTGTAGCCGAGCACCTCCCTCAAGTGCCTTTAAGAGGATATTATAAATTCCAAATTTAAGTGTCACATGTGCTCAGGTCAGAAATTTGGCCCAGATTATTTTAGCCTTACAGTGAGCTTTTCTTATGCTCTTGGTCATAAAGGTTTTAATACATCTTGTAATGGTGTATTTAGTAGCACAAGTTAATTTCACAATTATAGCTTGAGATGTTGTTTGATTGTTTCTCCTGCGAAGAATCTTTTAGAACTTGGACATGGTTACTTAGCCAGGGCACTTTTCTGTGTTCACAGCACTAACTAACACTTGAAATGTGGGAACCTTGATTACCAGACTGTGGCTGACTCTTCCTCTACCTGGGTTATTTCTAGGTGGAGAGGAGAAAATGGGCTTTGGAAATAATGTAGGAAAATTACTGTGGTGCAGTATTGAACACGTTCAATAAAGAGTATTAGATTTTTCTTTCCTCTTGATTGGATGACCTGATTGGGATGATGGACTAACTTGGAGGTGTTTTGACTGCATGCTTTCTTGGTTGATCTAGGAAGGTCAACTTCTCCTTACTCCCTCTCCCACTTTCACCTCAAGTCTCCAAGCATTTTAATAGGAAGTTGTAAATGAAACACCTCTGGATTTAGAACAAGATGAAGGAAAGAAAAATCAAACTTTTCCTTCTGGCTCTTGCGTTTTGTTTTTTGTCTTGTTTTGAGATAGGGCTTCCTGTGTATAGCCCAATCTGGCCATGAACCTGCAGTATAGCCCAGGCTCACTTAAAACTCTCCATCCTCCTGCTTCAGTTTATTGAGTGCTGGGATTGCTACTATACCTGAACCACATGTGTTGCTTTTTTTTCTTTTTTTTGGCCAGGGGCCTTGGGGAGCGGGGAGGGGACTTAATGTTACAGAACCTAGGCTGGTCTCCAATTCCTGGTGTTTCAGCCTCTGTCTCTTGAATAGTGTGATGAAAGTTTGAGCCTTTGAGCCACCACCCCTGATAGTATGTTGTACTTCTTTTTTTTTTTTTAAGAAAGGTGGGTAAATGCTCTAGAAGAGGTCTTACTTACTAGCATTGGATAGGAGAATTGATCCTTCTTGGGTCTGTTGGTTACTCCTGCAAATGAGGATTCTGTGCTGGCTGGACATATCCAAGTGGAACAAGGAGCATTACTTAAGTTCTTCTGCACTGACACCTGAGAAGTGACTGGGGTGATTGAAGCTGACAGTGATAGTAGACTCTTGGCTTTCTTGGGTTCTGCTCAGAACCCAGTACCTCTTCCTCCTTACAACAGGCAATATGAACAAATTAAAAGGCTATCAGACTTAATGTTCTTGAAAAAGCAAGAGCCATCATTGTTTAATTTATGTTGCATGATATTGAGAGTGACAGTTTCACAATAATTGGGCATGGGATTCACCAACTGTTTTTTCTTTGAAGAACTGGGATTATTGTTTATCTTCACCCACTGATTGTTTTCAGAGGGGGGTGTTGGGCCTTGATCAGTCTAGGCAAGCGCAAGTGCACTAGTCAGTCCTCCTCCCCCACATGTTACTGGATCGTATTTGTTTGTAACCAAACTATAATATAGTATGTTTCCATTTTATAGCTGAAACAATGGAAATGAATGATGTGTTTGGCTCTGAGTTGCAAGTGAGTTGGTCCAGTCTTGAACTATCGATTACATTTAATCCATATCTGTAGAGGAAGCCCCCAGTGCACATAAGCTCATTTACTCCTTATAGCCATGTATACAAGGGTGACAAGCATGCACTCCGCTGCTGAATTACACAGCCCTCAGCAGCCACGTACGAGTGCTACAAGGTGATTCTTCAGTTTCACCGATGACAAACTAAGGTTTGGTGAGATCCCAGGACAAGAGGGTGAGAAAGTTCTGATTGAAAGCAGGGCTATGGTCAGACCTGGGGCCCAGTCCGGGTTGTTTCCTGCCAACCATGCTGGGCATCCTGGCACTTGGTGTTCCTTCCAGGTCGATGTCTGTAGATGGACCAGGGCTCTATTGCGTTCCCTTTCGCATGGTGGTGTGTTGGAAACATTCCTTGAGCCAGGTGGACGGTTCATACTTGAGGGAAAGTAACCCGAGCTGGAAAGATAACTATGCGGAGAGTGAAATATTTAATAAAATCGGTTGGGGCAATTGGGGCCAGAGAGTGGTTTGTGGATGGCAGGAAATAAGTGATTTTTTTTCCAGTCTAGCCCCATCTTCAAGGTCCAGGGGTCTTCGCTTAAACTGCTATTTATTATTTTTTATTTATTCAATTGTGCATGTGTGTGCGTGTGTACGTATGTGTGTGTAGAACCACGGACGAATTCGGGAACCTCCATGGACCGCCTCCACCTCCTTGTTTACTCTGCCCCAGGATTCACAGGCTCCGCCCTACCAGGACCAGAAACGCAGCCCCCCCCTTCCGCCTGGCGTCTATACGTGGGGTCTAGGATCCGAACTCAGGACCTTCCGCCTGCAAGGCAGAGGCTTAACCTCTGAGCCACCCATAGAGACTTAAACTGCTATTTGAAATTGTGATGCTTTTGCCAAAATCTGGGTAGTAAGGCAGACTCTTTTTTTTTGTTTTAGTTGGAAAGGTTGAACACCTTTTTAAAAAAAGTCTCTGACATCCACAAATAATACACAGCATTGTGAGAATTGGAATATCATTTGGAAATTTACTTAAGCTTGCCAGATGGACTTTCCTCTCCCCCAACCGTCCCTTCTGTCATCTTTGGTTCTACTTTTCAGCTCAAGTGGAATTGGGTGGGGTGAGGCAGGCATCATGCACATGGATATGCCTATGGGCCGAATGGGGTTGCTGCCCCTGGGGGCTCAGTTGTACACAACTGTACACAACTGTACACAACTATGGGGGGCATAGTTTTAGCCGTCTGGAGGTTAGCAGGCTTGACTGCTGAGGGGGCAGAGAAACAATTTCCCTGAACCCTGCCTGCGGTTAATTGACTTTGTCTTTGGCCAAGATGGACTGGCACAGAGGACAGAAGACTGCTATAACTTCAAAAAGGGAAGAAAGTGGTCGTCAGCTCAATGTAGTATTTTTTTAAATTTTTTTATTATTTATTCAATTGTGCATGTATGTGCGCGCGCGCGTGTGTGTGTGTGTGTGCACGCGCGTGGTGTGTATGTGTGTGTAGAACCACGGACGAATTTGGGAACCACCATGGACTGCCTCCACCTCCTCCTTGTTTACTCTGCCCCCGGATCCACAGGCTCTGCCCTACCAGGACCAGAAACACAGGCCGCCCCCGCTTCCGCCTGGCGTCTATACGTGGGATCTGGGATCCAAACTCAGGACCTTCTGCCTGCAAGGCAGAGGCTTAACCCCTGAGCCACCTCTCCAGCCCCTCAATGTAGTATTTTTAAAGACCATGTTGTAATCTAGACCACAAAGTATCAGTAAATTAGCTAGAAAATATTGCAAATAATGGCCACTATACAAACTGATTTTCTAACCATACTATACAGATGGCTTTATTATTTGAAAACCTTATATGGTGTGATAGTTAAGCCTGGGTGTCAACTTGACACACCTGGTATTAACTAAGATGGGTTGAGACCACATCTGCAAGGATCAACTGAGATCACCTGATAGGATTATACCCGCCCCCTAGATCCTATCAGAACCTCCACAAAGATCTCATAGGATCCTCCCAGTACTACATCATATAAAAAGGAGCCACCAAAGAGAAGAGAGGCTTATTGCAGCTGTGCTAGGAATCGGTCTTCCTTCTGGCTGCCCGGTTTCTTTGACCCTCTAGCCTTCCAACCCTCCAAGTCGTCCTTGCCTAGACTAAAGACTGTGGGAATTCTCCAGCCTTCAGCCATCACCCACTTGACTACTGAACTGAGTAGCTACTGGTAGCCATCATCAGACTACCTCGGCTACTGGCAGCAATTGTTGGACTACCTTGGCTGTACTGTAAGCCAACTCAATACATTCCCTATATTATATATATTCATATATGAATACGAATATATATGAATATGAATATATATTCATTATGTCGATTTTGCATCTCTAGAGAACCTGACTAATACATATGGTTCACTAATTTTTGCTTTGTTTTTGCTTTTGCTTTTTGTTTCTGAGACGAGGTACCATGCACAGCCTGTGGCCTGACCTGAACTTGCTGTATAGCTTAGGCTGCAAATGCTCAGCAGTCCTCTTGTCTCAGCCTTGTGGGTACTGGATTTTAGGTGTGAGCTATTGCACCCAGTTTGTAACTGGTAATTTTAAGAAGTAAAATTTTAATAGCCTTGAGCCAATATTCCATTATAATAAAGATGGGAAATTACTTGGATTTGAGATTAAGTGAGCTTTCCTTCCTGTCAATCCTTACTCCCTCTGCAGAGCCTGGCTGAGAAAGGAGCGGAGTGAAAGGGAGAGATGACCCAGCAAAGGGGGTTTTCTGCACTGGGCGGGTCTGCAGGTGCCTATTTAATTGTATGTGCCACGAAGAACTCAGTCTGGTGAACTCTGAGAGGAGACAGCATAGCTGGTGGTTAACTAGTTGCTACTGTTGACTTTTCCTTGCTGCATTGAAATAATTATATGGGACTGAGCGTGCATCCAATGGGTGAACACTCCCTAGCAAACATGAAGCTGAGTTTCAACTCCAGCACAAAAATATAGAAGGAAGTGCTGCTTTGCTTGGTCCAACGTGTAGTCTCTCCTGCCCCTGCTACCTCTCTTCTGTTGCACCTTTCAACGTCAGAGGAGGTTCGAGTTCCAGAAATCTCTCCTCTACCTTAGGGGAGAGGAAGGAGGAATGCGAATTCTTAGTCTCAACCCCTGTGGCTCACACATCTCTTCTCCAGCCTCCTCTACCCTGGCTGCCTTGTGGTTGGGAATGAGAAAGGGGGTGGGGTGGGGTGGGGAGAGCAGTCAGCTGGGGCCATTGGGTTACTCATGGTAGCACCCTGGCGAGCCCCGACTCTGTCCAGGATTCTCTCTGTACCGGGCGGTGGTAGCTGGTAGGGGGAGGCGCAGTGCTGTTACTATATCCCTGTTCCCATCAGTAGGATTGCACGCAAGGCTCCATACCTGTGCCCTCATGGGCCCGGGTGGACTTTCCGGTGGTTACCATCCCAAGAGGTCACTCTTTGCTCTCCTAAGAACCCCAGTCTTCTCCCTCTGCCCTCTGAGTTCACCAACCTGAAATGCTTCCAGATCAGATGTTTGCCACATGTTGCTCGAGGGTGGAGCATTTGGAGGAAGAGCCCAAGTACTCTTCCCAAAGGACAGAGGACAGTGTAAGGATCTTTCGGGTCCTTGGGGCTGTGCTGTGGGATCCAGGAAGTGTTGAGCAAGCCTCCTTCCATCTTTTCCTTCCTCCACCTTTTTGTCTGACATGGGTTTCTCATTCTCATGACTGCAAACTAAAGTCAGTCATATTATACTGTCCCATCTCAGCTGTTTTATGGGTAAGAGTTCAAGGAAAATGCAGTAGTCTAGAGAACCTACCACTGCTTACAGTTGATTGGCAAGTGAACTTTAAGGTGGAATCTTTGGGCGGTTCATGAGATGGTTCAGTGGGTAAATGTTGCCACCCAAGTGACCTGAATTCTATTCCCTGGAGCCCACGTAAAGAAGGAGAGAACTGATTCTTCAAAGTTGTTCTCAGACATCCACGCATATGTATGCATGCCCACACGCACATTATATACATCTCTCCCACACACTACTATACGTTGAAATTAAAAGAAATAGGACCCTTTACTTCCTTTAACTCTGACCAGTTGGACTCATTTATTTCCCCATGAAAAGAGAAAAAGGGAGCATTTTAACCAGCTACGTTACATGTATTTCTGTTAGTTTGTTTCCAAAACAGACAGGCTGTTCTCAACCCACCCATACCAGGCTGTGTTTGTGACTTTCTGCCTTTGGTATTTTAAGTACCTTTAGATAAGTGGGTCTGCCATGCATACACATACTGAGTGTGTTCAAGGCCAAGTGCTTTATGTGCATTTCTAGTCTTCAGTGTGTGCTAGCCTCCTCCCCTATTTTACAGTAGGGACACTGGTCAGGAGCGATCATGTCTATAAACTCGTAAGTTGAATAGGCTGGATGACTCCCAGCCCTGAACCTGTAATTATCTACATATAAAATAAACCGTTGGGAGCTAAGAAAAAGGGAGGAAATAGTGGTAAGTTGAGTCAGACCTCCAAATTAAGTGAGCACTGTTTGTCCTCAATGGGAAGGCAGCCCGTCGGCCCCCACCACCCTCAGGGAGGCAGAAAACAGAGGGGATTCAGTAACCTAAGAGCTTTAGGCAGTGTTCATCAAGGAGCTACTATAGTTAACACAGTGCACGACAAGAAGTAAGCTGTTGTGTGTTGTGCTGAACGGTTTAATTGGCCAGGAGCCCTGAATGTATGGTAAGGAGCAAACCTATGGTTGACACTCCTCCTTGATTTGGGTTGCCTTTCTCTCTCATACAAGAGACTTTCTAGACTTTACCTAACCCCTGTGACTGTTTCTGGGATGTTTGTATTTTGCAAAAAGGGTTGTCAGTAGCTCTTCCTCGAGAACCTTGGCTGCAGGAAGGGTTGGGCCACCTCTCCTTCCTGCTGTCCTTGGGTCCATTACTGCTGAGGATCTCTGTTGGCTGGTACCTGTCGTCCTTGCCCAGCCACTGCTCACAGAGAGGAAGGACAGGCTCTCCATCGGCAGGATAAGACTTTCTAGAGTTCACACTGCTGGCCACGCCCTCCCTCGGCTCAGGCGCTAGGACACTGTGCCCATGGTGACCTGGGAACCTGCGTGGAGACTTTGTCCATCTTCTCTCCTGTGCTTCCATCTTCCTTAACTTCATCTTTCAAGGTCATTTGCTGTATTTGGAAGCCGAGGTGTTGTGGAAAGAGGCCTATTCGAACCTCTTGCTGCTGGGTGCGCTCAGTGAAATACGTCTTTGCTTGTTTTTCAAAACTTTTGGATCACTTTAGGTCCGTGCCAGTAGAAATTGCTTCTATCTCCTGGAAACAAGTCAAATGTCTTCTGACCTCTGCTCCTGCTGTGTTGCATTGATTCAGATTGGGAATTACATTTGGCACATTTTCTCATGCTGCTAATGAAGATTACTCTTGGACCATGATGCCAGAGAATGCTCCTCAGCTTAAAGGTGCCAAAATGTGCCCTCCCCCCACCTCCAATAAAATAGCTTGGCTTGCCTTTGAGTATAGGTCATCACAGTAAAGAAACTGGGCAATGTAATACTTCTTTAGGAAATTAACATTTTGCTTTTCTGTATATGATTTTCTGGCAATCACATATTCCACCATCAGTTCAGATGACTACCTGTCTACCTGTCTTTTTTTTTTTAAGACAGGATTAGTCTGGCCTTGAGTTCCAGATCCTCTTGCCTCAGTGCCCAGAGGGTTGGGATTACAGGTGTATACTACTCTACCCCTGATTGATTGCCTGTCACTTTCACCTGCCTTCACCTCTGTGCCCATCATGTATTCGTACCTCGAGACAAAAGGGCCACTGGACTGTACCTTTGCAGCCTCCCTGGCCTGTCATCTTGCTTGCTGGCATGGCAGGAAGAACTAGGTGCCATCGTAGGCTGTCAGTCACACTGCATGCCGTGCTGGCAGGGCCCGCTGGCCCAGCCTGTGCTCATGCAGTATTCATCAGCACACAAGGAGTCGTCTGCACCATTTCCAACTGTGCTGCTGCCTCTCATAGCCCACGTGCATTTGCCTGCCCTTTCTGCTTGCTTCTAGGCTGTTTTGCATGTTTGTGTGTGTGTGTGTGTGTGTGTGTGTGTGTGTGTATGCACACACGTGCGCCATGTTTGTTCATGCCCATACATACACACGTGTGGAGGTGTGATGTTGACATCAAGTGTCTTTTTTGATCACTCTTCAATTTTATTATTAAAGCAGGATTTTTTTTTTTCCATTGAATTCATTGCCTGCTACTTAGCTGACTAGCCTAGGTAGCCAACTTGCCCTGGGAATTCTCAGTCTTGCTTCTTGAGTGCCGGAATAATAGCTGTCCCCTGTGCTTTTACGTTCTGGGGATCTGAACTTTCTGTTCCACATGCCTGTAGGGCAACTTGCCTTATCCACTGAGCCATCTCCCCAGCCACTGTTTTTGTAAGTTTTTAACGTGATCTAAAATACTTGGGCATAGGCAGCAGGAGGATGGAGTGCCATAAATGGATCCCTGGAGCAGAGTGCAGGTCAAAGGATTTGCCTGAACGTGCTTGAACCGTGGGGACAGTTGGGAAGGGGCCTAATCTAGTGGAGTCTGCTGTAGAAGTGCTTTATATCATGATCAGTTTTCTCTTTACACTAATA
This sequence comes from Typhlomys cinereus, assembly GCA_023101885.1. Classification (NCBI taxonomy): domain Eukaryota; kingdom Metazoa; phylum Chordata; class Mammalia; order Rodentia; family Platacanthomyidae; genus Typhlomys; species Typhlomys cinereus. The sequence goes on along the minus strand of JALPQD010000040.1, from coordinate 8,754,873 downwards.
TTTGCAGCTAAGTCAATGACAGGTAAATGACAGGTTGGGAGCTCTAGTGAGGCTAAGGGACTTGCATGAAGTCACTCAGCTTGTACATGGTGGTACTTACCCAAAGAAAGAGCGTCAAGTCTGTGATGGTTAATAGTGTGGGTTCTGGAATTAGACTGGAGTGTGTGATACTGTATTTATTTCTTAGCCTCCTTGAGCTCAGTTTCCTTATCAGGATCATCAGGGCAGTGGGCAGCATGCATAGCAGTCATCCTTCCCTTGGTTACTGGCAGGCCGGATCCTGCCAGGCACATGGTCAGCCCATAGTGATACTTTCTTGCCTGTGCTTCTGAAACAGAGGCAGGCCTCGTTCTCTGGCTTTCCCTTATTCAGAGAACAGACTTGAGGGTCACATGTGAGTCCAGACTGTGCCAAGAGCATATTTCAGTGTAGTAACTTGGGTAGGAAGCAAAGTGGCTTGCGGCACTTGCCCCTCTTACAGTCCTGTCAAGGCAGACTCTTCCACTCTCTTTTAATTATCTCTTGCTGTTTTAGCCCTCTCTTGGTGCCTCATTCCCTGCTGCTGCGCTTCTTTCTCTTACTAGCCGACTTTTAAGCTTCCTGACATTTTTCATTAACTTATTGATCGAGTCTGCCACCTGTTGCACTGTTCTGGGTATTAAAGTAGGGAGAAGTTTCTAGAGGTATATGACCTTGTCCCTGATTATAAACCTGTTTACCTTAGCAGATACAGTTTTGACACGGAGAAGAAAAGTAAGGAAAAAGGAAAGTGGTGTGGACCATTGGGAAAAACAAGGCTGTAGCTGTAACCTCCTGAGAAGCAGTTAATGTGCCCGACACTGCTTTAGCTAAGTTATATGTATGGTCAGCTCTGTGTCATCTGTGTCTCATAGGTAAGGGACCCAGAGTCAAAACAGCATCTTGTCCAAGGATGTTCATTATACAAAGGAGAGATGCCACAGATGAACTTGTTTTACACTAACTCCTTACCTGCACAGGAAGTCTGATGAACTGTGCCCCAAGTCATTAGCAGGATTGCCTTTGTGACTGCTTCTGGACCTTTTGACTAATCCATATATAGGCTTGTCTGGGTGATAAGAGGATGCTAATGTAAGTGGTAGAGTTGAGAGCAAGCCCGGTATATTAGGACAATGAGGGGAGCCGCCTGGCTCCTGGGAGCTACCTGAGTTCAGTACCCGTAAACCGCTGTACCAGGTCTGTCTGAGTGCTAGGAGGTTAGTAAGATGTGTCCCTTGGTGGAATCTTGTCATAATTGAGGAGACAGACAGACAAATACATAACTCTGGTGCGGTTTGGTCAGAGCTGTGGTGAAGGAAGTGTAGGTGCTGTGGGACCTCAAAGGGAGCCTGGGATTGTGCCCAGAGCCTCAAAAGCCCGGTCAGCAGCAAGCTGTAAGGGCTTCCTAAAGAGCGGAGAGCTACTCCGACCAAAGGCATGGCGTTTGGTCCTTTCTTGAGAAAGCCAGTTTATTCCCAGGGCCTGTATATGGCACAGCATAATCTAAGGCCATGAGGATGGGGTGGGCCAGGGCAGCAGGTTAGAAGTCATGTTGAAAGTCAGTTAATCAGGCAAAAACTGAGAGCAGGCTGGATCACTGCAGAAGGAACCAGCACAGCTGTGTAAGGGCCAGACGATGTGTTTGGTTCTCTGAGCTGGATTCCCCATGCTCAGTCTCAATTCCACTCTTGTGCTTTGTGTGACTTCCTCTGGAAGCGCTCTCTCACCCTCTCCTCTCTCTCTCTCTCTCTCTCTCTCTCTCTCTCTCTCTCTCTCTCTCTCTCTCTTTCTCTCTCTCTTTCTCTCTTAAATGTAGAAATTGAGGTCAGGGGTCAGGGCAGTGGGTAAGCAGGTCAATGTGTGTGCATGCTAACCTAGCAACCTGAGTTCCATCCCCAGAGCCCACTGGAGAAAAGGGAGAATTGATTTTTGAAAGTTGTCTTTTGACTTCCAGAAATGCACCATAACCATGCATATACCCTTGCTCACTCGCTTTCTTCTCTCTCTTTCAGGCACACACATGCTTTTAACACTTCCTTGCTTATTTGTGTGTGTTTATGTGTGTGTTGGTATGCATGCTATGGCAGGTGTGTGTAGATCAGAAGACAACTTATAGGAGTCAGTTCTCACCTCCACCATGTGGATTCCTGGGTTATCCAGCATGATGACAAGCGCCTTCGCCTACTGAGATATCTCACTAGCTTTTTGGGAAGCTATTTTTATTACTCCAGATAGAGAGGCAACTACAGATCAAAGAAATGATTGCATTTGTATTAAGTTTGGGAACGAATGAGTTTATCAGGCTTACATAGAAGAGCATGGATGTCTTGCTTTTTGTTGTTATGATAAACTACCTGGACGAGCCACTGTAGGGAGAAAAGGTTTATTCAGACTCAGTCATTCTCCATCATGGTTAAGTCAAGTTGGCAGGCATTTGAAGTGGCTGGTCACATTGTATCTGTGGTTAATGAGAGAGAACAATGAATGAGGCTGGTGCTCAACTTGCTTTCTCTCATTACACAGTCCAGGATCCCATCTGTCGAAGTCACCACTTGGAGTAGGTGGGTTCTCACAACTCAGTATAATCAAAAAATCCCCCTACCCTGACATTCCCAAAGGCCCCTCTCTTAGATGGTTGTAGATCTTATCAAGTTGACTGACAATTGCTATTAGTTATCATAATGGGTGACCCCTCCATTCAGTTGCAAGACCATGAACTTCCACCCCAACATGGATCTGACCTTCCTTTGAAGGGTGATTACATGCAGCTGGGTTGGAGAGTCTGAAATCCCATGGCCCCCTTATGTTACAAAGGGATATATATATATATATATATATATAATTTATAGTGTATTTTTTTCCACTCACACAAACTTGATAGGTACCCCATTCCCCTCCCTCCCTCCACCCCTCCCCAATCCCCTTGCTCCCTCCCCTGTCCTCCCTCTCCCTTCCCCCCTCCCTCCCATTCTCTCAGTCCTCCCTCCCACTCCATTCCTGGAGCATCCTTTAGTGTGCATGTCAAACTTCCCTCTGGGTCCTCCTCTCTGATGAGGTATAAGGACTCAGTAGCATTGCCTAGAGCTCTTTATTGTGTTCCCCTTTGGTATAGGAACACTATTGTGGCTGTTAATCCCTTGCCTCTAAGGGTCCTAGTGCCTGTGATCCATGCTAGACTTTGGGGAGGTCAATGATAAGTTGGTAATTGCGCAGGTCATGCAAAGTCCTATTATGATTAACAAAGGGATATATTAATACGCCTAATTTCATGAGTATCTCATGATAGTAATGGCCATATGGTATCCAGAGGATAGTTTTCCAGGAGCGTTGTGAAAGCCACTGATATTCAAGATGGATTGGTGTGATGCCATCCACTAAAACTTTCATTTATGAAATGTGAATTTCATGTAATTCTCACATATGGTGAAAATTTCTGATTCCCTAAAACCATTTTTACATGTATAAACCATTCTTTGCTTGGAGGTTGAATTTGTCCAGTGGGTTAGGAGTTTGTCCACCCCCAAGCAGCTGGTATTAATTCAGGTGTGACACGATAAGGGTCAGGATATTGGCAGTGGAGGTAAAGAAGGGTGTTCTTGATGCCAGAGACACTTTGGAAAGAAGATGCTGACTGGGTAGAGATGAGGAGTGGGAGTAGCCCAGGCAAAGCAGCAGCTTGTTAGGCGCTTTCTGATCCCTTTCAGTAAAGCCGCCTTAGTTCCTGGTGCCGAGTTGTGACTCAGTGCTGGAATTCTGCTGCTTCCCAGACATGCTACCTTGCCGGTTGGTTGGCTTTGCTGCTTTGGCCCATGGGTGCATTTATTGGGGCCGCCAGTAAAACTCACGTTGGGGGTTTATTATTTTGACACAATACCTATTAACAGGTTTATAAGACCAGTTGTAGCCCACATGCTATTACCCAGACGCATGTATTAGATTTCACTATCCACATTTTTGCCCCATTTCCTTGCCATTCTCCCCCTTTGCAGTTTTCTGCCCAACCAGAAATTGAAAATATTGTATGTTTCTACATAAAATGCTTCAAAGTAGATTTATCAAAGCTTGGGATGTGCTTTTCGTGGCCATAGGACAGCAGCTAGTACCAGTTTTGAGGTTTTATCTCAGTGGTGCTTGCTGTGGTGTGATTGTTTCTGAAGTTAGTGCCCCTTTTGTAGCTATAATTCCTAGATGACCTGCCCTACTCAGATCATGGCCTAACAGATGCTCATCACAAGTAGACAGGGAAAACCTGCTTCAAACCCGTGCGCCTGTGACACCCGTTCTCCTCCATCCTACCTGGGCTACTCAGTGACCCCCAGCACTAGCAGTTTCCTAGAAAGAGAGCAAAGTGGGGGTCAAAGGCTCATTTCCCATCTTGAGCTAGAGGGTGGGTACTCAGCTTTACCTCACTGTTGTCCCTTACCATCTTCTTTTTTTAAATTATTTATTCAATTGTGTGTGTGTGCACGCGTGTGTATGTATGTGTGTGTGTGTAGAACCATGGGCGAATTCGGGAACCACCATGGAGGCCTCCCTCCTCCTTGTTTACTCTGCCCCGGGATTCACAGGCTCCGCCCTACCAGGACCGGAAACGCAGGCCGCCCCCCGCTTCCGCTCGGCGTCTATACGTGGGGTCTAGGATCCAAACTCAGGACCTTCCGCCTGCAAGGCAGAGGCTTGACCCCTGAGCCACCTCTCCAGCCCTGTCCCTTACCATCTTTAAGAGGCTGCAGATTTGCCAAGAACAGCAGCTATGCATAGCTTCTGAGGTCTGCTGCAGCTTCAAACACGTTTTTTTCTTTACCTTCTCCATCCTGTTTTAGTCTGTGGAAAATAATGTATTCTAAGATTTAAAAAAAAAAAAATAAACAGGCTCAATCTGGAAAATAAAATGGAAGTAAATTTCAGTGATTTACTTTGGAAATACAATGAGGGGGAAAAAGAGTATCCTGCCCTTTTTGATTTGGGTCAAAGTGGATTTTGTTTCTGCTATTTTGAAAGACTGAAACCACAAACAGGGAAGTGTTTAAATCCATGTCTCTTGATTCCTTCCGAGTAGCTCGCAGTGTTCAGTGGGAACTGCACAGCTCTGTGGGAACCATGGGCAGTGATTCAGGCCGCGAGGAAGTGGTAAAGTGAAGGTCTTGTCAACCTTGCGTCGAGCTAGATATTGTCACTGCACTAAGTGTTCCTTGCCTTGAGCCTTGGTTGATGTGATTGGTTCCCTTCTCTGTGCTCCCTTGTTACTGACCTCTTCAGATTCTCTTCTGGTTGATCCAGGACCTGCGAATTAAGTCAGAAGTTCCTAGAGGGCTGGCCAGGCATGGAGAGGTTGGGCAACCATCAGTGGATATGAAGGTGTCTCTGCACCTCATTTTCCCATTCTGCTTGAGAAATCCTTTGTCTGGGACATGCAGCAAGCAAGCTCAGGAGTTAATGGATGGCTTTATCCTACCGTCTTGCGTTTGTCTTGGGAGCTTGTCTGCCAGCCAGTTTGAAGGCCCATGGGCTAAGGTGTGAGTGTAAAACCAGGCAGGCATTCTATGAATCGACGTGCGGTGCCCTCGCCTACTGCCTTTAACACTAGCACTGGTGGCAGAGCCAGCCAAGCTGCCCTGACAGGCCTGCTCATCCTCTTGGATCCTCATGGAATCCGCAAGGCCTGGCAGATTCAACACCGTCAACCTAAGGATACCAGGAGCGTTCATGGGCAGAGGTCACCAGACTGTTCTCAGACTTGACACTTTACTCTGAAAGTCAAGAGGAGTGACAAGAGAGCAGCTGGGGAATACCCGATAAGGCCGGATCACATTGGGCATGAGTGTTTTCCTCCCCCCAACCCCCGAGCCCCAAGCAGCACTTGCTTTTCCCTCGTGGCCCTTGCTCTAGCTTCTCTAGTTCTGTCCTGCTGTATTCATGGCCTGTCTCTGCCTCAGGGCCTTTCCACAGAACTTTCCCTCTTGCTGAAGCATAGTCCCAGAGATGCCACAGTGCTGACGTATTAACATGTCCCTGAAACCTTCAGGCCATTCAGCTTAAAGTTTCAACATAAAACTGCTGTGTTGGCCGTTAAGCTGTGTGGGTTAGTTGTTAAACTGGTTGGCGTGACTGTGCTCTCAGCTACTACAGAAGGCTGAAACGGGAGAATTGCGTGAACTCAGGACTTGGCAGCATAGGAAGACTGTATTGCTTCAGCTTCCCCCACTCTTAGTTTTTGTTGTTGTTGTTGTTGTTTTAAGCGTGTCCCCTGCCCTGCATTACCCAAATTCCTTTTACCCTCTTTACCTTTTCAGATTTTTTTTCCTCCCGGAGTACCTGCCACTAATGACGCATGTTGCCTAGAGTCATTGTACATAGTAAGATTTTGCAGCCAGACCAGACTCAACCTAGATTTAGGTCTTGGTTTCACTGTTTACCTTCTGTGAGATTTTTTGGGTCTATTATTTAACTCCACTGGCTTGTAGGAATGACACTTATGAACGCTGTTAGTGTTTACATTGACGTATGTGTGTTTGTGTGGATGTGGCACACGTGTGGAGGCCCAAAGGACAAATTGCAGGAGTTGGTTCTGTGCTTCCACAAGTGGGTTCCGGGGGTCAAACTCAAGTCATTGGGCTTGACGGCAAGCATCTTTACCTGTTGAGCCCTCTCGCTGACTCCTAACTTAGTATTTATGATAAACACTTAGCACAGTACATAAGCCCACATGGAGTGTGTCTATGCAGATGTTTGATAAAGACAACTTTTTTTTTTGTTTAAACTGTGTTTCTTCTCACTAATGTGGAAGCTTCACGACATCAGAGAGTTGTCTGTCTTCCACAGATCTCTGTCCACCTTTGAGGACCGGCTCAGAGCAGTCATCGAGGGTATACTGAGTGAGTAGGACTTGGGTCACGCTGGCTTGGCAAGGTGTGAGCATCACCTGGCGGGCAGAGCTTACCTGCATTCCCTGCCACGCTCTTACCTAGTGGCCAGACCCACTGACCCAAGCTCAAGCCGAGCCTTCCTGGTAGTCAGCAGGAAGGAAAGGCTGCTCCGTGTAAGCATCAGCAGTCTCGTTGGCCTGGCTGGGAGTTGCCTCTCTTCCTTCTTTAGACCCCTGGAAGAAATGACCGAGGATCTGACCTGGGCAAGGGATGAGCAGCTATCAGGAGAAGCAGCAAGTCCTGAGTCCAGATTCACAGAGAAGATGAGAGAAGATGCTAGGTAGACAGAGGTAGGGCACCCCAGACCAGCCTGCTGGAGCGGCCCCTGTGGAACTGTGTTGTTAAACTTTGTCAAGTAGCAGTGTTGGATTTGTGTGTGTGTGTGTGTGTGTGTGTGTGTGTGTGTGTGTGTGTGAACTCTATTTTCTTTTAAATTTAGAGAAGTTCAAGAATAGTACAGGACCTCCTATTTACCACTCGCTGAGTTTCACAGATTGACTCATTTGCTCTTTCATATTTTTTTCTTGTTTTTGAACTTTTTCCCAGCATCATTTGTAAATTAGACATTGTGCCCTTAGACTCGTCAGCGCTTACGGTGGTTATTTTCTGGGAACAGGAATATTGGTAAAGTGCTCAGTAGAAAGGTTCTTTTCTTTCTTTTACAAATTCATTATTTATCCGTTGGAGCACTGGGACTGGAACCCAGGGCATCTCACATGCTTGGCCAGTGTTCTCCCACCATGCTCCATGCAGACTGTGGAAGGTTCTTAAATAAGGAAGTAATTGGATGTGAAGGGTTTGGGGAAGGTGAACTAGAAGCCAGGAGGGGCCTGTAGCTGGCAGAGTGGATTCCACTGAGGGAGATGGGATGAAGTAGTGACCAAATGTGGGGGACGGTGTGTGAACCTGAGAGGCTTGGTGTGGGTGGTGGGAAGAGGCAAGGGGGCTTGAAAGGCCTTGCACAGCTGCGCTGCCATGCAGCTGTGGTTTTGTGCTCGCGCAAGTGAAATGCCATTTCCTCGTGTCATGGTCTTTACTCGCTGAGTCACGTTGTCAGCCTGCGTGTCCACGTCATAGCACACAGAGGGCAAGCATTCCCTCAGGCACAGGTGATGTGGTCGGGACAGTCCCTGAGTTCTTAGAGCAGGCTCATGCCGTCTTGTGTTTCTCGAGGCTCCCTCCTTTTTTTTTTTTTTTTAAATTTTTTTTTATAATTTTTTAATTTTTTTATTATTTATTCAATTGTGCATGTATGTGTGTGTGTATGTATGTGTGTGTAGAACCACGGATGAATTCAGGAACCACCATGGACGCCTCCACCTTCTCCTTGTTTACTCTGCCCCGGGATTTGCGACCCCCCCCTTTCCACCTGGCATCTATACATGGGGTCTAGGATCCGAACTCAGGACCTTCTGCCTGCAAGGCAGAGGCTTAACCCCTGAGCCACCTCTCCAGCCCCGAGGCTCCCTCCTGAGAGGAACACATTTGATATCAGTGGTGCAGTGGTTGAATCTTGGGTTTTTTTGGGGTGCAAACCAGGGATTAACACAGTCTGGGGGGCAGAGGATCTGCCAACCAGGGAAGATGACTATAGCAGTGTCAGAGCAGGTAAACCAAGAAAGGATCCAAAGTGAGCCAGGAGAGACCCAGGGACCAGGTGAGGACGTGGAGACTCTTCGTTACCTGCCCAATGTCCTCTAGTGCCTGAATAACGGTACCTGGTAGGTAGCTCTGCTCCTTCCAGGTTTGGAACCCCACATCACAGCTCTGAGGAGCACCCTGTGAAATGGTGCCATCCAGGGTACTAAGTACCTCACACTGTTGAAGGCTTTTGAGCTCAGTTCCCAGCTGCTTGGGTGTATGTCTGTGGAAGGACGCATCCAGGGTCGTTTCTCGAAGGGGATGCCTTATATTGGAGCTTTTGCTAGGAGTTAACGAGTTTTCCTCGTTGAAAACAATAATGCGAGACTGTGCTGCTCTGTTTGACATTCAGAATTCCCACTGAAACAAGGTCTTGATTCCCTTTGCAATGATTTGTCTCCTAGGGGCGAAGTAACTACACGACTGTACTGTGTTTCCACAAATCTATTTTGAGTACATCTTGTGAACTTGGAGTAGAATAGTATCCCAGAGCCTGCCAATGCCAGTCATTAAATTTTCAAGGAATTTCACAGGTTAAATATAGGCATTATTACTGTTTAATAAGCTACATTAAGGCCAAGGCTCTGGATCCTTAGCATCCCCTTGTCATTCTGCAGGTGTTAGCTGTGCAGCATGTGACTGTGTGTGGAGCCCTCTCTCCGGCTGTGAGCTCTCAGAGATGGTGAGCAGGTAGCTGGACATCAGCCATGTTCATCAGGGTGTGGTTCCTTGCTACCTCAGGGTGTGGTTCCTTGTCCGCTCATTGTCTCTGAAAGTCATGGAGAAAAGGTTGGCATTACATCTTGAACTTGAAGACACCTTTTGTGTCTGAAGCTTTTTGATCCTGAATAGTGAACAATCGAGTAGGGTTTGATAACTAGCTTCCATTCAACAGAGACTTTGTTTAGATAATGTTTGATCTGTGTCTTCCTGGTATCACATTTGTGTAAAAGAAATATCAGCTAACATTCACTTCTTTGTCATTGACACGCATAGGTTAGATTTGGCTAAGAGAAAGAGAGAGAGAGAGAAATCTAAGTTTCTAGAAAAGAGCTGGGCACAGTAATGCATGCCTATAATCACAGAACTCTGTGTGAGACTGGAGCAGAGAGATTGTGTAGCCTGCCCCCAAAGTGTCTGGTGATCCTTGAGAGACTCTTGAAAGTTAGTATCAGACAGGACAAGGAAACTACTTTTCTTAGTGATTTACCCACCAAGTCATCTGTGTCCCAGCAAATGCTCAAGGACTTTCTAATACAGGCATCCTAGAGAAAACCCAGAGGGCCACATGCAAAAAGACATAAAAATAGGTTGGAGACTGGGTAGAAAGGAGAAAATATGAAGTGGAACAGGAGGAGGGAGAGATTAAGTAGTAAAGGGAGAAAATGACATCAGTTGTTTGTATTCATGTATGAAAATGTCAAAGAATAAATTTTTTTAAAAAAGTTAAAACTGGCAAGTTAGTTGGCTATAGGGAGGTTTAGGAACTAAATATACTATATACTAAATTCTGTATTACAGTGAATGTCTGTATTTTATTGCCATGTTATTACTGCATTGGATAATATTACTTTTGTGTGTTTGCATCTCCTGTTCAGATTTTAAATTTAAACATTTAAAAGTGGAGTTGACAGAGTTGGTCAGGGAAGCAGGTGACAGTCTGCCATGTGAGACAATGGTGGGGACCTGTGGGAACTGACAAGTACCTCCCCTAGTACCATGCTGAGGATTGAATTCAGGGCACTGAGCCCCAGCCCTAGCTCTGGACAGTTGGAAAGATGGGAAGGAGCCCCCCCCCCCCAGGGAAAGTGATAGTTGAAGTAAACAGGAATTAAGGTTTCTGGGGAGGCGTAGCGGCATCTGAAGGAAGGTGGGAGGGTGCTGCAGGGGCCCTTGGGCAGCACATGTAACTGCAGGGTGGTGATAAGGGGGCAGGAGGTGGGAGTTCTAGGTGTGGCCAGAGCTTTGGGTGCCTGTGTGGGTCATGTGAGATTCTCCTTAACAGGCAAATGGGCCGCTCACTCCCTTAGGCACTTGAAAGCTGTGGGGGGTTGGGGAATGTGTATATATATATATATATGTAGTTTTTAGAAGCAAACACTTAAATCACTTAAGTTCACCATGTGTGAGTTGTCTACTTACTGTGTCCAGGTTTTGCTTGAGTTTTTCAGTAGTTAGTTGATGTTGTGCTTATCTCTTAGGAATGTGTTTGGGGAGTCTTGTGTACAGTCAACAGTAGCAAGGTGGATGAGTCCTGGCTGTGGAGAAAGCTGTCACTTCTGGTGGGGGTGGGGAAGCCTCCCATTCAAGTCAGTGGTGTGCTTCGCAATAATTTACTTAGGGGTCTTCAAGACAATATCCTTCCCCTCTGTGTTTCTATTTCCTGATTTGTTCCCTTCATCTCTAACCTGCCTGAAGTATGTGTTTATTGCACAATGTGTGAGATCAGGCTCTCAGCAAGGGACCAGTTCAGCCTTTAAAGGCTATAGCAGGCACTGTCAGAAATGCATGCTGTAATTAGTGTACTTGAGTGGTGGAAGCAAAAGGATTAGCAGTTCAAGGCCAGCCTCTCTCACTTGAGATCTTGACTCAGAATAAACAAGAAAAGAAAAGACATAGTGTTTTTAATATTTTTATCTATTTATTTACTATCAAGAGAAGGAAGGAAAGAGAGAGGGAGAATGAAGGGGGTGCACAAGCATGGTCAGAGGACAGCCTTCAGGAATCAGTTCTCCTGCCATGTGCACTCTGGGGTTTGAACTCAGATCACCAGGTTTTGGTGCAGGTGCCTTTGTCCATGGAGCCAACTCACTGGCCCATGGCACTTTTTTTTTTTTATATGCACCAGAAAGATGCATGGAATGTAGTTAAGAACAGACTGGACCTGATTTAGAGGTGTTCTGAACTAGGAAGCATGCTGAAGTAAGGTGTCTCTGTTAGGCAAGGCCTGTCTTGTGCAAGTCACAGAATGTACTAGGGAATTCATTTAATGAATTCTTAGGTGAAAGAAGTCCTTACCTCTCCTTCTTTGGATTTTTACCAATATTTGTTAAGCATCGGCAGTATGTATGTCAGTGCCTCTGTTTACTTGTAAGGATATAGGGTGTGGAAATGGTTTAGTAGGTAAATAGGTTTGCGTGCAAACCTGGAGATTTAAGTTTGATACCTGTAGTCCGTGCGGTGGAAGGAGAGAACCAACTTGCAAGTAAGTTGTCCTCGACCTCCACATATTCATTGTGCACCTGCCCCTGCTCCATTCTCTCTCTCAAATGAAACATTGAAAAATACTTTTAAGAATATATTTACATGTAAGATGTGCCCTCTGTTTTATTATACCATACATTTCAGGTTGTGCAACTCAGTATTTTGAATTTCTTTTTAGTATTTTCAGACTTGTGTGGCCTTTACTGAAACCAGTTTCAGAACATTTTGATGATCTCTGAAAGAAGCCCTGTACCTTGCTTCTCTCCAACCTGCCTTCTGAATAGCTGGAAAAGTTACTCATTTTGCTTCCTGTCTTAGAGTTGCCCTTTTGGGCATATAAATAGCTCCATCTATTATGTGTCCTTTTCTGACTCTTCTCTTTTGCTTAGCTTATGTTCAGGGTTCATCCATGTTCTAGTGTGCCTCAGAATTTTTTTTTCTATTTCATTAATAGTACTCTGTCTTGAAAGACTCACTATGTAGCCTAGGTTGACCTGGAGCTTACAGCAATCCTCCTGCCTCAGCCTCCTGGGTGCTGGGGTCATGAATATCAGTCACCATACTTAGCTCTTGTTTGTTTACATTTTCTTTACCTGTGTAAAGCAAAGCAACTTGAGTTGTTTCTGCTCTCTAACCATGTTCAGTAATATTATGGGAATATTCTTGTTCATATGTGGATGTGTTTTGTAGTCCTTGTAGTAAAATCTCTGGGTCATATAGCAACTGTGTAGAAGAACTGCCAAAACTTTTTCCATAGCAGCGGTACTGTTTCATGTCTGCTCTCTACCAGCAGAACTGGAGAGTTCCATGTTTCTCCAAGTCCTTACTGATGTGACCTCCTACCTTCCTAGTAGGTTCTCTCCGAGTTCCTGGCTCCAACCATCTCCCATCTGTTTCTCTAGTGCCCAGGGATATGGACGCATGTCCTATACCCAGTTCATGCCTGCCCTTTTTAATTCTGCTCTCTTAGAGGTGTGAAGTAACATTTCATTGTGTCAGCTATTGAGAAAAATTCATTACCGTTTTACTGCTGAGTCGTAGAGGTTCTGAATACAAGTTCTTTATGAAATAAACGATATTTTTTTCTATTTTGTAAGTGGTCTTTTTGCTTTCTGGGTTGTTTGTGTTTAGGCCATGAAGCATGAAATTTTTTTGTTTTTGGTGAAGTCCAGTTTCCTTCCAGTTATTGAGTAAACCCAGTTTACAAGTCAGGTTTCTGTGCTGTCTGGTATTTCTGCTGTAATAAAGTCTGCAGAGCTAAATAGTCTATAACAGTCCCCAAAGTCTTTAATACCGGGAACTTGTTGACTTATCTTAAATATTGGAAGCATAGAGTCCTATACAATGAGAGCCTAGGTCACAAAACTCTTTAGAATATTTTGGTTGCCATGTAGGTAATTAAACAGCACAAAGACTAGGGGCTCAGTGAGGAGTTTGAAGGAAGGTGGATACAGGTGGACTGATGTGTGTTTAAACCCAAACCAGTAGAGGGAACATCATCACTACTTGACTCTTGTATTCTTTTTATCTAACGGGATTTTCAACTCTTATCGATTCTAATAATATACACAGAACGTAATACCAAGAAGTAGTACATCTAGGTCATGTGGACAAGGTACCAGAGGAAAAACCAAAATGTCTCCTTCCCTTTTGGTCCAGTGTGCGTGAGCAGCTCACATGAAACACGTAACCTACACAGTATTGTTCTGTCGACTGTCACATTTGCTACCTCTTTGAACCTTGGGCCTTTACAGTAGCAGATCTCGCATCCCACAAACCAGGGAGTGAGCCTCGGTGTTCAGTTGAGCCTGTGTGTTTGTTAAGGGGCAAGAGCACTAGGCTCTCCTTTGGGGGACAAGCTCGATGCCTCGTTAATGTGTCCTTTGGAGACTCACTTCTTTTGTGTGCCTTTTAGCTCTTTATTAAGTGTCTCCATGCCTAAATTAGGACAAGCGAATGTGTTGAATTTTTTTCTCTGTATGTAATCTGAGCAAGCAGGCGTAAATCACGGAGCTGGAAAGTGAGGGAGTGGAGCATGGGAACGAAAATATAGACGGGAGAGCAAATCCGAGCAAGGAAAAGTAGAGAATGTCGAGTGGTCTTTCTGAATGCAAGGAAGTTGTGGGATCTGTTAAACAGAAATAAAACAGAAGGGTTTATGGTAGTTTAAACAACTCCTAGGAGCTCTGTCTGTAGCTCAATAGTTAAAGCCCTGGCCCAACCTGCCTGAGGCCCCAGGTTCAATCCCCTGCACCACAAAACAAATAGATAAGGAATAAAATTAAAATACAGAGCTCACAGCTTCCTTTGGTGTTAACTCTGAGGCATCAGAATGCCTGGGTGAGGTTTTTTTTTTTTTTTTTTTTTTTTTAAGTGTAATTTTGAAACGAAACATGGTCTATTCCCATTTTGGTGGGAGTCGCTGCCATGCAGCGGGTGACAGTGTCCCACGTGGTCTTGTGATTACAAGGTTGCCTGAGACAGACATTTCCTTCCAAGAATTACTCTTGGGATGACTTTGACCTCTTGGCCTGCTTGTTTGCCTGGTGGGAGCATACTTTCATTCTTTGAAGGTAAGTGTGATGTGGTCAAGTATGGGGGGCTCTAGAGTTGACTTATCCGGGTTCAGTTTCCACTTCTATCCCCAGTAACTTTGTGACCTTATCTCAGGATGGATAATAACACCTGCCTCATGAGGCTATTGCACAGATTAGGTGAAAATTGCACCTAAAAGAACAGCATACAAAGTAGTGTGTATGACATAGGAGATATTTGTGAAGTGTGGTTGCTACTACCAGTGTTGTAAAGCACTTAAAACTCATGTGCACACAGTTCTTGTAAAAGCAAAGGTATTGTAGGTGACACTTAGGGCAGGAAGACATCAATAGCACTGGTGACGAATCCCATTGGTTGTGCATCTTCTGCTTGTCAGGTCCCGTGCTGCAGGTTTTCACAATTTTGTTCTTGCACCAGCGTGCCAGACACATCCCACCTGCCTTTTTGAAACACATGCTTAGAGTTGGATGGCTGCTTGAGAACCTCACATGCCCCCCCCCCCGCCCGTGTTCACCTGCAGCCCAAACAACAGGAAAACCATTCTTTGCCCCTGAGCCTATGAGCGAGTTCAGTTACTTTTAAGACCCACAACCCAGAGGATGCGAGATTCCCAAACGTAAGTCTTTTCTTTGATGACAATTATGGAGTCAGGAGGTCCTCTGGGTTCTTACCTTTGAAAAGGGTCCAGGACCACCTGTTTGTAAACTTGATACCTATCGGGCCCTCCTGCCCTCACTTTAACTGCCACTTCAGGGTGGGGAAAGGATGGAAGTTTGACTCGTGGCCATCAGCTTCATTTCTGCCCTCCCTCCCCCCACTGTGTCCTGTGCTGTAGTGAGAAACAAGGTCTAGTGACTCAGTCTGCATCTAGACTCCTTGGGTGCTTAGTTATATATTCTCCAGAAACAAGTCCTTAGCAGGTGTGCAATGTGCAGAATCTTACCCCACTAGGCGAATTATACCTTTTTATGTATTACGACCTTGAACTCTTGGTATTTCCTGTCTTCCTCCACCTGGAGAGTGCTGGGATTACAGGTCTGCACCACCATTCCCAGACCAAGTGTATACCAGAAAGGCAGAGCCTACACCCAGGAGACAGGACCTACATCCAGGGAGATAGTGCTTGGATATGTAAGTGGAACTTAAAGCTGGAAAACCTGCCTGCACCTTCTGAGGGTTAGGATTCTGGGTTTGTGACTCTGCACCCAGGGAGACAGGGCCTTGGTATGTAACCTAGACTGCACTTAACGAGATCCTCCTGCTTTGGCCTCCCTCCCAAGTGCTTAGATCCCAGGCGTGTGTAACCTGCCTGTCCCTTGCCCCTACACTCTCTCCTCCATTGGCCCCCGGTGGTAAGTCTTGATGGGATGTTACAAAATGGAAGAAGAGGGCGGCAGTAACTCCTTAATGCATGTGCACATGTTTTCTTTCATCTAGTCAGTTAATCCTCAGGTTATGTACCCTATAGGGAATTAAGATTAAAAACTCAGCACGCAGGTGTCAAGGCAGGTTGAGGGTCTGCCAAGAGTTGGGACCTGCTGAGCCCGAAATGAGCCCCATGCAGCCTGGCCAGGGTGTGGAATGATCTCAGCACAACAGGGTGTGGTCTGCTGGGCATGTACAGGCCTAACAGGGGTGTCTGCCCAGTAGGTATGTGTAGTTGGTGTGAGCTGCCCAGTGAGCGTTGGCATGTGTGACTGCTGTGGGTATGGCAGTGCCAAAGGCTACATGCGCTCACAGGTCAGGTTACAGTTGCTGTGGGAACCATGACCTTTAAATTTCCTGGCTTATGCCTGGAATTTTGGTTGCATAATACTACAACAACTTGGATTTCCCCCCATTTATCCCTTTTCCTTGGCACCTCGTTTTTTTTTTTTTTTTTTTTTTTTTTATTCCAGTGAAGGAGATTGTACTCTTTGCTGCTGCTCTTCTTCTTGTGGTAGACACCCACTTTCTTCCTCCTGTTCCCTCAAAGTGTATCAACAGGGACACCTGGGGTCCTAGCCTGCGCAGATGGCTCCTTTTTGTCTCTGAGTGAGGCCTCTGGAGGGGCGAACCTCACCCAAGCCAATGCTTGCATGGGTGCTGTACATTCCAGGGGGGCTCAGCTTCCCCAGGGAACACCTGCTGTCTCCATTCCCACACTTGGCTGCCTTGCCCTGTGTGCCTGGAGCATGAATCCCTCTTATTCAAGTTATCCCCTTCTGTACAGCTGTATGATACAAACTGATTGAATTGAGTCAGATGTTGCCTCGGGCTATGTATTTTCTCATCTCAAGTCTTTTTTTGGTTTGGGATAGGGTGTGTATTCCAGGTTCTCTTTCACAAACCCAGCCTCCCCCCCCCTTATGTTTTCTTTGCTTTTTTCTTCCCTTCCCATCATCTTCTCTACTCTAAGAGATCTTGGGGCGTTGCCTAGGCTGACCTTGAACTTATGAGCTCAAACAGTCCTCTAGTCTTAGTCTCTTGAATGCTAGGACTAGAGGTGCCTGCCACTGTGTCAGCATCTCCGTATTGATAAGTGTCTTCAGGAAGGCAGAGAGTTAGGAACTTGGAAGGACATAGGAGAAAAACATCCTTGAGACTCCCAGCCTGGCCTTGTACTGTCGTGCAGTCCAGCCCTGAACTCTAAACCCACTGGCCTTTATTCCAGAAAGGCCCAAATCTGTTCTTCCTGGGTGGCCTGTGCATATGTGTTTCCTTCTCCTCGGTGCAAGTTCCTGCCTTCACGTGGCACAGTCCCACCAGTGCCAGGCAAGACAGCACTTCATTGCCAACACGCTCCTTCCATACCTGCTCCAAGGGGCACCTTCCAGGGCTTTCTCTCCAACTCTACTGTTCTTTTCTCCATAGTCTTGGACATAGTATGTCAGTTCAGGCATCTTGTCTACTGACAGAGGCATTTTTATACTAACCGCTGTATCCACTACACTGCAGTACTGGACATAAGAATTTTATTCTTTGTGCTCAGACCCAGTTCAGTGCCTGATGCCCTGCAGATTCACAGTGGGTGCTGGGTTCTTATAGGAACACTGGGGCTTTGCTCTAAGGCAAAGAAAGAAGTATGACACAACCAGCAGTCTGTCTCTGCTGCTTCATGGAACCACCCATTGCGCCCCTTAAGATTAAAAAATGAAGTTTCTCTCTTGGATTTTTTTAATCTCTTCTTTCCATCCTTTATTCCTTTTTTGGTTTGTTTTAGAAACAATTTGAGGAGACTTGAGTTCTTCATCCACAAGGAGGGTGAGGCAGATTTTTCTGTCCTGGGGAATTCTAGACACTTATTTTGGGACCTTGGAGAGATACTCACTTTTTCCTAAACTCTCAGAGCTGTTTGCAAGAAGCAGCCTGGGCTCCTGCGGA
This sequence comes from Typhlomys cinereus, assembly GCA_023101885.1. NCBI lineage: Eukaryota > Metazoa > Chordata > Mammalia > Rodentia > Platacanthomyidae > Typhlomys > Typhlomys cinereus. The sequence continues at coordinate 8,737,165 of JALPQD010000040.1, read as the reverse complement.
GAGTGGGACGCAGAGCTCAGCCACCTTCTTACCCATCGTGCCCGCGACAGCTCTCTCATCTCCTGACACACACACACACACACCCCACTACCATCTGGGATCTGCCTGTGAGAACCTGTCAGAGAACCCCAGGGCTCGGTGAAGTAACGTCTAAGAAAGTACATCGAACTGGTGGGAAGAAAGAGGCTTTGTGTGGCCAGTGCCCAGTTACTAATCAGCTGTCTCCTAGTCCACTCTTCCTTGGGCCAGGCCTCTTTGCTGCTGCACTTCTGGGAGTAACGTGTGAAGCGAGTGAACGGGTCCCCCATCCTCGGTGTATGGACCACCTGAGCTGCAGGCAGAAGGGCCTGCAGGAGCAGCCCCAGAGAGCATGCTACCTTCCTTTCAAAGTTTTTTTAGCCTGGCAAGATGGGGTCCAGCATGGTTTTTTTCTTCAGTGTCCTCATCACTTGTGTTGCTGAGTAGAAACTGGGAGTAGATGCCAGAAGTTTAGACTCCGTGTGTGTGTGTGCATGTGTGTGTGTGTGTGTGTGTGTGTGTGTGTGTGTGTGTGCTGTTCTTGTGTCAATGCAGGCAACAAGGGCCACAGTGCACATGTAGAGGTCGGAGAACTACCTTGGGTGTCAGTCTCACCTTTCACCTTGTTTGGGACAGTGTCTCTATTGTTTTTCCACTATGAATACTGAACTAACTGGCCTGCAAGCTTCCAGGGATTCTCCTGGAATTCCATCTCACCATAGGAACACTTGGGTTACAGATGCATGTACTATGTTTACTTAGGTTCTAGGGATTTGAACTGAGTTTCTCATGCTTACATGGCAAGCACTTTTAACTATTGAGTCATCTCAATCTAGATGCTAGAATTCTATTATTGAGGAACCTTTAAGAAGTTGTGAACCCACACCCAGACGAATGGAGGGTCTTCCCCTTCACTCTCCTTCCCCCAGCTCCCACTGGCTGAAGGTCCCTTGGGAGTTAGAAAAATAAGTTTCTTGTCAGAACTTTTTTATTACTGTGTTAGAGTATCTTATTTAGCTCTTCACTTCTTATATAGAGTATCAGATTTCATTCTCAGGATTGTCTCAATCTTCCTTCTATGTGGCTTGCTTCTATCATCTGTCTGTCTTTCTGTCTGTCATCTATCTATGTACCTATTAGAAAGAAGCCTGTGGCTAACCTATATATCCGTTTGGAACTATTGCCCAGAGGCATCCAGGCAGGGCTGTGGGCAGGGCTGTGGGCAGTGAGTGTGTATGCGTATCCGGGGCGGGCCTGGGAGTCTACAGAGTAAGGTCCTCCTGTGTTACAGCTTGAAAAAGCAGGAGTGCATGGGTAAATGCTGGATTTGACTGGTGGGCATTACTTTTGGCCAGCAGACTCTACGGAATAGTGCCCGTCACAAAAAGATGAACAATTTCTGGGAGCCATTTGCTTGTCCCCAGCGTGTCCCTCTCTGTTCTTTTGGTTCTGTCTTACATGCTTGTGGGTTGTGAGCCCTCAAGCAAGCACCTTTCATCTTGCCACCCTTTTCACAGAGGAGTAAGATCCTGTAGAGTGCTTGTGTGTACCTGGTAGTAGTTACAGATCTGATACTGTAATGTTTTTCTTTGCTTCTCAAATTCTTTTTTTTTTTTTTTTTCTTCCTTCCTAGTTTTTACAAATCGTCCCTAACCCCTAACACATCCCTGAACCATTTGAATGGTGGGAACAGGGCATGTCAAAGAGGTGGGAGATGTTGGGAATTGGAGCCAGAGAAGTTTCAAGTCAGACAGGAGGTGATTAAAGGGATGTTGGGTTGGGCCTCCTGCATGGGTGGGGCCACTGGTACAGACCGCAGCTCCTCCCTGACACCTGGCTTCTTACTTTTACCTGGTTCACTCTCCAGGAATGTAATGTCACCTCTTCTGTACTGAGGGCCCGTGTTGGTTGGCTGAACTGACTGGGGTGTGGCATATTGAGAAAGTACAGAATATGGAAGACGCCTGGATTCCTGGCTGCGAGACTGCCTTGCTGGACATCAGCATCATCTGTAATTTGCAGACAACTCTAACTGCTCATGATGTGGTTTCTGGATTAAGATGGTAACAGACAAAGTACAGAGACTGTTTATCACAGTGGCCTCAGGCTTCCTGGGGTCAGGTGCCAGCAGTACCACCCTTGTAACTGTGAACAAGTTACTTGAACTCCTGTGTCTCTCGTTTAAAATCAGACTGGCAGCTATACCTCACTTACAATGAGCATTATAATGTGTAGGTAGGCTACACACACACACACACACTCCTCTTAACACTTGGCACATGGAGTAAGTATAATCACTAAATTTAAGCATAAATACTAAGTGATAGCTGCTTTTTTTTAACTTATGTAGCCCATGCTGGCCTCAAACTCACTAGTAGTCAAGGATGACCTTGAACTCCTGATCTTGTGCACAACCAGACCTGGCTTAACAGTTGTTTTTGTGATTGTACCGTCATCATCCTCGAGATCTTTTCTGTGGGAAACCAAAGCATAGATAGAGCATCCCAGATGTGTGGGAGGAAATTGCCTTTAGTTACTGTGGAAGTAAAATCCTTTCAGCACTTCTTAACACTGGAATTATGGCCACATTGTGCCAATTTCAGAATCTTTTCGAGATTCCAGGGATTGTTGAAATCCTTAAAAACATCAGACAAAAGCCAGGCATGGTGGGACATGCCAGTAACCCCAGCACTCTGGAGACTGAGGCAGGAAGACAAGAATTTGAGGCCAGTCTAGCCTACATACGCAGAACCCACCTCAAAACCTGACCAAACAAACAAACAAACAAAAACACAAACTCAGTTGAATAATCACATGTTTTCTCTGGCACACAGGGAGAAGAGAGAGGAAGTATCTTTTCCTCTGCCAGTGGATGTCTTGCTTTTAGGAGGTGGAGACTGGCCATCTGCTTATCCTCCCCTGCCTGCTAGTAGGCATGGTGGGTCCCTTTTAGGGCATTGACTTTCTGTCCATGTCTAACACAGGTAGGCCGTCTTCAGCCCTAGTGGTACAGTCATGCTGGTCAGCAGAGGCCAGGGTGTGGCTGCTGCTTCCAGAGGCTTCTAGTTCCTTCTTCTTGAACCAGTAGTCATGTCTGAGTCTGGAATTTATCCATGTAGACTTTTTTTTTTTTAAATGCAGCTTGAGTCATTGGACCTTGTCCTGTGTAGATGAAGTGAGAGTTGCCTTCTGAGGACTGGCTCAGACTAGAGCCCAGCTGCTGCTCATTTACTACAGATCTTTGAAAGGACAGCTTATCGTCCTGTGGACCATGTCCCCACCCACACGGTCTTGCTGTCTGGGATCCGAGTGTGTCCTCTGGAGGTGGGTAACAGCTGGCACAGGTGCAGGAGGCGTTACCTCACAGAGGGTCAAAGTCTCTCAAAGCTGATCCGGTTGGTACCCTCCCCCCGCACAGTCATGGTTGGCCACACGTGAGGACATGCGCTGTGTATGGAGATGACGAGTGGTCAAAGCCCAAACACAGGCATTAGTTCCTGAAGCAGCCAAACAAAAGCAGAGACGCCTCATTCTAGGAAGAGATGGAGGAAGTGGGGGGGGGGAAAGGGAGCTGGAACTGGCCATGGCGTCCTGTATAAAGTAGCGTTCTCAGCTAGCAGCTACTTTGTGAGCGGCTGCAGGCCTGGGCTTATCATTTTTGGCCTCCACAGAGTGAAATGAAAAAAAAAATCCTCAGAAAGATGTGACGGGAGGGCTGGTGCTGCTGGACACAGTGTGGCAGAGTGTTCTGCCTCCGCAGCTTCGCACATCCTGCTGGGCGGAGGGGGCTGGGCTGGGGACTGTTGCCCAGCTCTCTATTTTTGTGGATGCACACACCCCTTCTGTTTCCTGAGACTTGTGGCCCAGGTGGAGAGCCAGCTCGCCTCTCTCAGCCAGAAGTCTGTAAGGGCCTCAGATTTTGCTATACGTTATAAATGCAACATTTAAGGCATAGATGTTCCTGAAATGTGTGTCTAGGGTCTTGCGACTATTTGACTCTAAGTTGGTCGCCCAGTTATTGAAGCCAGCAGCGCTGGCTGGTCTGATGTTGCCCTGGGGCCTTGTTCAGATGGGTGGCTGGGGCGTGACTCCCAGTGGAACCGGCTTTCCCAACTCACAAACCTCGTGACAGGCCTGTTGGGCATTCCAAGCTGATAGTGGGCTCGGGCGAGTGACAGTTCTTGCCCAAGTGCCACGGGGTATCCGAGGTCTGCTTGCTGCCCTCATCTCTTTGGCTTCCCACAGGAGGAGGACAGTGTCCTGTCATGAGGTGCAGTTTGAATCTTGAACGTCACCCAGAGTCTGGAGTGCTAAAGGCTGTGGCACTTTGGGGTACCTACTAGGAGGAAATGAGGTCATTGGAGGAGTGTCCCTGAAGGGGTCATTTCTCTCTTTGCTTTTGCTTCTCTGCTGCCTTGACGCAAACAGACTTCATCCACCTCATGCTCCTGCTGTGAGGTCCTGAGCTACCATGGGCCCAGAGTGGTGGGGCCAAGTGATCATAGACTCAAGCCTTCTGTCACAGTGAAGGAGAAAGCTAACACGTTGTCAAGGCAACCAATGCGTGAACTAGGCCCAGAACATGTTATCAGTCGCCCTGCCCTACTGCTGGGGTGATGAAAATTGTCCCCGGGTTTGTATGAAACCTAGGAGAGCAAGATGACGTCATTAACAGACTTAGCTGTCATCTCATATGCCCGTGTCCCCACAGTGTTCTTTAAACTAGCTTCTGGGAAAGTCGTAGATAAGGCAGGTCTTTGGGTAGAGTGGGCGTGGCTAGCAAGAAGATGAGCCTGTAGTTGGTTTGTATGCTCTTGTGTCTAAACAGCTCAGTTGGCTTCTTTCAAACTGTCCCTGCTTAGATGATTTTTCTTTTTTAAATTTGACCCTCCCACCCTACTGAAATCTGTCTCCCCTCCTTCACCCCAGCCAGCTGTCTGCACCTGCTAGGCATCTCCCGGTTGGTTCCATCTTCCGGGGCAGTGCTCTCCTGGCCATGCTCAGGCTGTGCTGTTGCGAAGGCCCCATCCGCTGCCAGCATGCGCCCCGCTGCCTGCGTGCGCCCTGCCTCCTGTGCTAACTGTGTTCTGCTGTGCGTCCTGTCTGCATGCATGATGGTGTCATATAGTGAACAGCGGAGGAGTTGAAAACACTTGGCCAACAGACTAGCCACTCTCCTAATGCTCGTGCAAGGAGATTGAGCCCTCAGTGGAGAGAGCCTTCCTGACTTTGCCTTATTTCAAGCTCCTTTTCCTGCAGGTCTTTTACCCTGAACAGCGTATTTTTCACGGGTGCCAGCTCCCTTTGCTCTGTGGAAGGAGAGTGCCGAGGAGCCGGGTGCTGCAGAGGTAGCGTGGGTGAAGCTGCTGGGTCGGAGGTAACTCTGCCGCAGCTGGGTGTGACTGGGGTGCAGACCCTCTGCCTAACCTTACTCCTCCCATCCTTAGACCCTTTGTCCTGCTTTATTCCTCCCGCCATTGCTTTCCTGCCTGCACTTGAGTCAGGGCCTTCCTGCCACGTTGAGACACCACTCACCTCCTTCAGGAGCACCCAGACGTGGGGATTATAGGAGTGGCCTGTGTGCTAAGAACCAACCAGGCTTTTGGCTCTCAAGCTCCATTGGACTGTCTGGCTGTCTGGTCTTGATGAGGGCAGTGAGAAGTGCCTCGAGGAGGAACAAAGTGTGTGGGAGGCTGGATAAGCCTGTCCCATGGGAAGGAGGACCTCTGTTTTCCAAGCTGGCACTGCCCACACCTTCAGTGCCGGGGCTGGCCAGCCGGTTCCTCCCTCTTATCAGCTCCAACAGGAAGGAGATGCATGTGTTTGGTGAGTTTGGTCCTCCTTTCTCAGTTCCCCAGACCGTGAGTGTGCCATCCCCTCATCTGCTCACGCCTCCTGTCATATCCCATCCAGTCCCCATCTCTTCCATCCCCATGTTCTTTATCCTCTGCTGGCTCTCTAGGACACACTTGCGATTGAACCCCCTGAGTGGGGTCATAGCTCCCTATCCTCCTACTCCCCCCATCCATCTGGTACTGTTTCTTCCTTCTTTCTGTCCATTCAGGACGTCTGCAGGATGGCATTTCACATGATCATAGAACCTTGGTGCCCTCCAGTGTGGCTTCTCCTCGCCTCACCACCCCAGCTTCTGTGGGGTGTGTAATGTCCTTTGTCCCTAGGGGCCCATGGCATGTCCCTCTGTCCTCCCTTGCCTCATCCTCCGCAGCCATACGTGTGCTTGTGTCCTTCTTTTAGGTCCTTGCTTGGTATGTTCTCCTCCTGAGACAGGAGACAGGGAGTCCAGTCTCTTGTTTACTGTTCTGTCCCCCAGTGTCCGACACTGAACAGTAAATGTTTATTAATTTGATTTCTTTCATTGACTGCATCCACCATGTCCTAGGCTTTGGGACAGGGACGCGTGCGTGTGTTTGTGCTGAGCAGGTGATGGGAAGCGAGGTGTGGTGTGGGCAGGGTGCACTAGGAGGAATAGGTCATGGTGGCAGGAAAGAAGAGACTGAAGCTCAGGCGAAGCCACCAGCTTATGTCTCATCCCCAGGCAAGGACGCCCACCGAACCTTCTGCTCACATACACCTCTCCACTTCTCTGGGGACAATGGGATGATTGACTGTCTTTGTCCTTGGATAAGTATGACATGCCTTGTACAGACCCGTGTACAGACCCAGGGGGTAGGGTACTTTTGAGTTAATGTACTAGGGTAGTAGGCGTTGCTGGGAGTGAACCCTCCCATACTTGAGCCAGGCACCCCCTAAGCCACCCCCTGGTCCTGACCTCCATGTCACAGTGCCTTCCCTCCTCACAGACACTCAGAAACAGCATCTAGTAGTTGCCGTGTGCTTGTGCCATGGCCGGGGGGCATCTCAGTATTTGCTGTTAAAGAAGCCGATGTGTTTCAGCTGCAGGAGAACGAGGACCAAGACCAAGGAGGTCAAGGCACTTTGGGAAGGAGGTGAGCCAGGTCAGGCTCTCTTGCCTTTTCTTTTTTGTGTAACTATTCTTTAGCCAACATTGCCATCGTCATCCTCGTGACTCCTAGAAGTGTGAGTTCAACCTGGTCCCTGACTTCAGAGGGCATTTATATGTAAGGAACAATGGTGTGAGGCCCTCCAACAATCCTTTCAAGGCTGAATCTTGGCTGGTGAGTTCAGGAACCAGCTGCTGTCTACAGGAAGGAGTGTAGATTGTGCGCTGCCCTGAAGCCCCCACAGGTGACTCATCACAGGGTTTGTATTACAAGTTGAGTTTCCCGTATCCCAAATCTTTGGCACTGGAAATGTTCTTGGGATTTTTGGAGTATGTGCTTAGATGTCACACCAGGGCTTTGACTTGTGGCACGTTGTCAGAAAAGGGATGCTCAGTCATGTTGTAGTTCCCGAGGAATCTCTGTAGGTTCCCATTTCCCAGGGTCTTCTCAGGTCATGTCATATGGCTTGGAAATGTGGGACATTTAGTGACCTGGGAGACTCTTCTTTGTCCTCGTCTCCCCCAGCAAAGGTCTGCTCCTTTCTTACTAGCAGAGGTTCCTGAGCAACTCCAACAAGAACTTTGCACGAACAGTCTCCATTGATGTGCGGCCGTGTGGCATATCCTGGCCCCATACATGTGTCATTTCCCCAACTTCCTTCTAAACTGCTCTTTGCCGGAACCCTTGCATCAGGCAGGATCAGCATCAGCAAAATTGCAGTGTAGCCCAGGCATGTGAAAGAAGACTAGAGATGAGAAGCCCAATGCCGTTGCCATAGTTACCAAGACTGGCTCCCTCCTCCTGCCCTGGCCCCTAAAATCATAGCATTGGGACATGTGTTCCACTCTGGATCGACATGTGGAAATTTAACTTGATCTAACTCTCAGACTATTTTTTTTCAGGTTAGCTTGTGGTCAGTTATTGCTGCTGAAGCCCCAGACATCTTATTCTGTTTTCAGGAAATCACAAAAGGGAGATGTTCTTAGTCCATTTTCTATTGCGATAACAGAATACCCAAGACTGATAATTTATGAGCAGTAGAAGTTTATTAAACCAGGCATGGTGGTACACAACTGTAATCCAGCACTTGTGAGGTAGAAACAGGAGAAACGGGTTATTCTGTGTTACATAGCAAGTTCAAGACCAACCTAGGCAATGTTAGACTTTGTCTTTCCCCACCCCCCAAAAATATATATATGTTTATGTGGTTCATGGTTTCAGAAACCAGGAAGTCTCAGAGCATGGCACTGGCATCTCATCCTCCATGAGGATTTCCTGCTCTGTGGTAACATGGCAGGTCTTTGTTCTTCTTAGAAAACTACTAATAAGGCTGGGGAGATGACTCAAGTTAAAAATTTTGCCTCGCTGGAGAGGTGGCTCAGGAGTTAATCCTCCGCCTTGCAGGCAGAAGGTCCTGAGTTGGGATCCCAGATCCCACGTATAGACGCCAGGCGGAAGGCGGGGGGGGGGGGGGGGGGGGGGCTGCGCTTCTTGTCCTGGTAGGGCGGAGCCTGTGAATCCCGGGGCAGAAGGAGGTGGAGGCGTCCATGGTGGTTCCCGAATTCGTCCGTGGTTCTGCATACACAGACACACGCGTGCGCACACACACATACATACGCACACACACACAATTGAATAAATAAAAAAATTAAAATATAATTTTTTTAAAAAATTTTGCCTCGGAGACAAAAGAACCTGAGTTCCGATTTCTAGATCTCATGTTAAAACACACACACACACCCTTGCACGTGTGCACATGCGCGTGTGCCAAAATGAAAATCGCAAATAGCTACAAAAAAGATTTGAAATCATTTCTGTTTGACTCAGAGGTTATGGCCTTAACCCTAATGGCATGTCTGTTTCTTCCTCTGTCATGCAAGTGTTCCAGGCACAGTTCCAAGCACTGCAGATAACGGCAAGCACAAACATCTTACCCCCATGGAGTGTGCATTCTTGCAAGAGAAAATTTCCTGCCTTCTTTCACTATCAGGTGTCTGTAGTACATTTTCTTTAAAGCATTTATTTATTTGAGAAGGGAGGAGAGAGAGAAAGAATATGAATGTGTGCATGCCATAGCCCATGGATGTAGGTCAGAGAATACATTTCAGAAATCAGTTCTCTTCTTCGACCATGTGGGCCTCTAGGGATTGAACTCAGGTTGCCAGGTTTGCGAACAGACACCTTACCCACTAAACTATCTTTTTGGTCCATGTTTTCCCTTTCCTTTAAAAAAAAAAGTACACATTCCTTATGCAATTCATATCTGCTTGTACCAGGGAGCATTGTATCCAGACATCGAGGCAACTCAGACCCACACACGCATGCGTGCACCTGTACATTGTTCTGTGCAGTGTGGTTGTTTCAGAAAGTGCATGAGTGGTCCACGCTCTGGGGGACTTCTCCAGAGACCCTTACTTATCGCTGGGCTGCCGGCCTCTCCTCAGGGGGCTCCAGCTCGTGAGAGGATTTTTCTCCAGCGTCACAACAGACAAATGGTTTCTGTGATATAGTTGTTGGCTGGTGAGCCTCCTCTGTATCTCGTTCTTCCCTTTCTCACTGCTCCCACTTTTCCCCCCTTCCCTTCCCATAAAATGTCCCCAGGCTGGCCTAGTTCCCCTCACCCCTCAACTCCAGAACTGTAGCAGATTTGAAAAGGTTAAGGGTGGGGTGCGATGGAGGAAGGGGAGCCCTGGCTTACTTCGTGTCTTAGTTCATTTCTGCTGTTTTATAAAATACCACCGACTGGGGAGCCCGAGAGTGAGGCACCCCACCTGAGGGCCTTCCTGTGAAGCTGCTGCCATAGTGTCTGAAGGGCAAGCTGTCAGGTGGCAGCCAGAGGAAGCCAGCCCAGATCCTCCTCCTCAGGAACGAACGAACCCCCAAGCCCTTGTCCTCTCTGGCCGAGAACTTGGAATCCATCCCCCTGGTCAGCTTTCTGAGTGCTGGTATTACAGTCACACTTGACCCCTAATCCTGCTTTTCCACGCTGTAGTCCCACCATAAGTTTCAAGAGTGCTAGAGGGGACTCTCCCGAGCGCCTGGTTCAGGGACACGCACTGATTGTGTGTTAGGAGCATGCTGGGTGATGCCCTGGGAAGGGAAGACACACCGTGGGAAGGGTCTGCAGAGACAGGGGATGTATCTCCCCACTGGCAGCGACTTGTTCCAGGCCGCAACTCTTGCTAACAAAGAAAGGTTTACTTTCTCAGCAGCCCAGCCCTGGATCTTTTTTTGGGGGGAGAGTGAATCCCTGCCTGGGCTTGGACGTAAGGTCCAGGATAGCTCCTAGCCTTCAGTCTGCTCCACCTGAGGTTTTATGTTGTTTGACTCTTGCAACGCACCCCTGGGAGATGTGAAAATACTTACTTTTCTAGAAGCAAATTTACAGCTATTTTAATATTCCATAACAGAAGATGTCTGTCTTTATGGCACTTTGTAGCAGTGTCATTCCTCGGATGGATTTGAGGTTTTCCTTGAGCAAGTTAGGAGTTGCTCTGTGCTGAAAATTTCCTCTTGTCAAGTCAAGGTGCTAATTATTAGATGTGAATGACAGCGTATCCCCAGATGAGGTGCCCTCCAGAGGCACTCTATGTTCCTGGTTCTCCACAGCTTGCCAGGCTCCACCCACTGCTGAACTATCCACAGAGGAGGGCAGGACTCAGATGGATCTGGAGTAGTTAAAACAACAGTACCCTACTGCAGACCGTGGCATGCCGCCCGCTTCACAGACAGCATGCACTCTGTAGACCACTGACAAGCCTTTCCACGTGTTCTGGGCACTCACTTTAGTTGCTGAGGAGCTTGTGAACCAGGGCAATGCCATGGTGTGAGACAGTAAAGGAAGTGGTCCAGTCAGGAAGTCAGGAGCACCACCAGATGGCGAGACGCGGGCCCTTCTCTCCCAATTTGAGAGGCTGATGGCAGGGTGGAGCCCCCAGTGGGATTTCCTTTCCTGTTCCTTGTGGACAGTGAGGGTTTAAGGGCAGATGCCTCGCAGGACATTCTCTGGCTGGTAGCCGGCTGTGTGCAGAGTTCACAGCCTTTTGTGCCATCGGGCGGTGGGGTTGCCGGAGCTTCCTTCTCTAAAACATCTGCCAAGCCACTCTAACCCCACATTTCTCCTCAGGCTACTCAGTAGGGGAGACTCTCTTTCAAAAGAACTAAGGTTCTTCAGAGAGAATTGTCTTGTAGTTCTTGGCAATTGAATGATGTGTTGTTAGTTTTCTATTGTTGTGACAAAATACCTGAGAACACCAACTTATAAAAAGGAAAAATTTATTCCGGTTCACATTTTGAGAGGTTTCGGGCCATAGTATCTTTGTCTATGGGCACCATACCTTGGTGGGAGCACTAGGAGGTCAGGGCAGCTGGGAAGCGGGGAGCTAGGAAGAGGCCAAGGTCTCTGTGTCCTTTCATGCCTCCAGTGACCCAACTTCTTCCACTGGGCACCTTCTTCCACAGGCCAGTGGCCAAGTCCAGCCCATGGACCTCTGGGGACATGTGCTCACCTTTTTCAAGTGCAGATGGCGTCCCCTGAATGCTGTGTCTTTGTGCTTCTTCTTTCCCTGTATTTTCTTCCCTCCTTCCTCACTTCCAATTTCACCCGATCTCACACTGCTCCACATTCTGCTTCGTCCATCCTCTTCTCTTTCTGGTTCACACTTTGCCTTTTCTGGACATCCCAAGAGTACATATGACAGTACCGAAGCCCTTCCTTGTCGGTCAGCAACAGGAATGGTGTTTACAAACTTACCAGAAGCAGCATTATAAGCCCCTTAGACCTGAATCCCACCTCACACTGCAGACCATGCAGACCATACCCATTTATCACCTTTTACAATGAGTTTGCTGAGCTGCTTCACTTTCTTCTTTTCACATTCCTTTTATTTGGGTACTGAGCAGGTGCCAAACTGTACCTGTAGATCGACAACCACTGTTTATTTAAATAAAAAATAGGTGGGGAGAGAGCTCGGTGGTTAAAATGCAAGAAAGGAGACTAGAGTTCAAATCCTCGGATCCCATGTAAAGTGACAGGTGAGTATGGCAGCCCTCCTGGGATTCAGAATACAGAGAGTGGGAATCCCCAGAGCAAACTGGCTAACTGGCTTGCTTGCCCTGTTGATGAGCTGTGAATTTGATTAGAGACTCTGTCTCAAAAACAATGAGATGAGTCCCAGCGTTAAACTCAGCATATATGTACATGTGTATATGTGTGTACACATATAGGTACAAACACCCCCCCCATATAAGCATGAAAGTGGGAAAAGAAGAAAATTAAATAAAAATATCGGGACATAGAAGGAATTGAGTGAGAGATACGATATGTGCTTATGACTTTACTATAGAAAGGAGAGAAAAAGAGTTCACAATGAATGTGAATCCAGAGTGAGCCTGTGTTTGGGAAGGGGCATAGGTACTGGAGCCAGCCAGTCCTTGTGTCTCTATTGCATCATGGTCTTTTTGGACTATAATTTAATAGGCTGACCTCTAAAGCGAGGGTAATGTTATACTGATGATGGTATTCTGAAGACAGGGATGAGCTAATGCGGGAGAGCATGCAGCAGCGTTTGGCTCAGAAGTGCACTCTAAGTGGTGATTAATGAATGTATTCATGCACTCAGCATAGCTAGACATTTCAGTTACTTTAATTGGACTCTTGCTAATCTTTGAGATATCTTTTATTTTATAAAGGAGACAAAACCTTCTGAGGTGGAGCTCCACATGACTCTTTGTATTGTTTCGTGATTTTCTGGATGAATCAAAAGCTTCAGAGGAGCAGGGTCCCTGTCTTGTGTCGTCTGCAGTCTTGGGGAAGAGTGCAGTCTGGGTAGTAATCTGGATGGTGCATGGGGACTTGGGGAGAGCTGCGGCATCATAGAGAGCATGTCCACCCTGCCAGCCTTGCCTTGGGATATCGGCCCTCTCTCTTCGGTGTTTGGCAAGTGGAGGACTCCCCCCACCCCTCCTAGAGAGCTGGCACAGAAGTGGTGCTGCCATTCTTAGCTGTTGCACACCAGAACAGGACAGGAGGGAGGGACGACTTGCCAGATTGCCAAATGACTTTTTCCCCAGTGACAGGTGGAGGAAGAGGATGGGCCAACGCCAGCTTCTGATGGATCTGCACAGTGCTCTGGCTCATGCACAGAGACTTGATTGGAGAATCTGGAGAGCCATATCCTAGGTTCACATTGATGATTTTCAAAGACATGATGTATGTAGACACATGTGAAAGATGTGGTGTAAGTAGATGGACTCACAAACATATTGCACACTGTCTGAAAAAAAAAAAGCATGGTTAGTCAGTTAGGTTATCATTTCTTTTGTTCTTGTTAAAATTATGTATGATGTATCCCATGTTATATGCATGGGATACAGCGTACTTGCTGTGTTTGAATCTTGTTACCATGTCAAAAAATTTTTAAGGGGATTGAAGTGCCTATACCTCCAGTTTTAGAGTGACGGGTCAGTCAGTGACAGCCAGGCTGAACAGATGCACCGCAGTCTTTGCTGTTGGTTCCGTGACAGCTGCATGTGTAGTGCTGTGAGCTGCAGCGAAAGGAGAGTCTCATTTTAGCATGCAGACTGAGGCAGCACCAAGCCTCTTCCTCCATGTGGTGGAAAAGGACATTGCTGTCCTTGCCCTTGGAAGTTAGAAGTGTGCTGGTGGGCGAATGGCGGCCATCTTGGCAACCAGCAGGTTGCAGGATCAGCACAGCCTGTGATAGACTGGCCAGGAGAGCCCAGGGGGGGAGGTGTGCCAATAATCCCATGGGGCAGCATCTTCAGCACTGGTCCGATAGACACAACAGACATTTATTTCATCTGTCGTTTCCTGCTGTAGCCACATTCCAACTTTCCTTGTTATTGAAAATACTTTCCTCCCTCTCACTTTTGGTCTGGCTTCTCAGTCCATGTGTTCTGAAGTGCGGGGCATGGAGAAGGAGCAAGGGATCCTGCAGCTCCACCTTCCTGCTCAGCTGGGGAGCTTGCTGGTGAGCATTAAGCCAGAGAGCAGTGGGAGGGGCCTTCCCTGGGGACTAGGGCAGGAAAGACCAGAGGCTAAAAATAGGTGACTGTGAGAACCTGGGACTGCTCCTTGGGCCAGACATGGTCCTCTGGTGGTAGCTGAGCTTGGTATGCGGTATGTTTCAGAGTACTTTGTTAAATAATTATAACCTTAAATGTAAGCTTTTACAATGTAAAAGAGGTATATTATTGCCTACTGACTTGGGTATATGTTATCTGATTATCCTGAGGCTTTGGATGTTTGTGATTTCCATGTGCACATGTCTACACACATGTGCAGGGTCTGCAGTGCATGTAGCACTCATCTCAGGGGAATTACACCAAGAGATAGCAGCTCCCAGGGTCGGGTTTGGGCAGTGAGTAGATGGCCCAGGTCTTGGTTCCACTGACTACAAAGCAGAGAATCCAGGGCAAGCTCTACTAGCTGTTCCAGAAAGGTCTTGGCTTACCAGCTACCTCATTCTTGTTCTTTCTGTTCTTTTCACCAAGCCAAGGAAAATGAAGGCTTCTCTGCTCTTCCAGGCATAAAGCAAGGCTTGCTTAGCAAGAGTCTTTCTGTACCTCCTCAGCAGACAGAGGGGATTCCAAGGAAAATTCTTTCAAGTGCTTAAGAGCCACCTGCATTGGGAAATTTGTACCTTTGGGCCCCTCTCTCCAAACAATAGAGTCCCCTCTTTTCTCTCCTAACAATCATGCTTGCCCCCCTCCAAGTCTGTCTGTTTCTGTAACCTGAGGAAAGTGACTGTTCTCTTCAGTAAACTGTCCTAGCCTTGTTTTGCCCTGCAGTGACTTTCAATGGACCAACTGGCCTCAGTGCCTAGTAATAGTTAAGCTGCCTGCTTGGCCAGTGTGACTCATTTCATTCCTTTTATCTTGCCCAGCTAGTTAAATATAGAACCCCCTCCCCCATCCCTCTTTCTCCCATCTCTGGGCAGAGGAGATGCCTTGATCTGTGGTCTTTGTGTTGGGCTAGGCAGGCAGGATTCTTGGCAAGGTGGGGAGCGCATGGTGCAGCTGGGACATACATGGCTGCTGCCAGTGGCTGGAGGGGACCCACTGTGCTCATGACCCCATCTCTTGGGATAACTGGTCTGTGTTACCCTTGGATAGCCAAAACTCAGGATATAACCCCACGGGGGCAATATGGCAGTTGCTCATGGGATTTTGCTGCTGCTGTATTTGGGAGAAGTCTGGGGTCAGTGAGCAGAGATGGTCTTGGTTTTGGTTCTTCTTTTTCCCTTACCAGATGCCTGTTGTCCTCAACTGACTGGAGGAGTGTGGCATATTTGTAGAGCCTGCAACATGTGTCAGCCCTTCCTGCCAATGGAGCGGCTCATACCAACTTGAGCTACAGTGAGCTTCAGAACATCAACTGGGCCCAAGGCCCAAGGTGTCCTCTTACTCAGATTTTCATGTGCATCCTCGGATGAGGCCGAACAAGCGTGAGCATAAGCTATCCACTGCAGTCTTTACTAAGCTGCTGGTCCAGCGAAGCCAGGCAAGGACACACTACACAGGCAGGTGTCATTGTTAGGTACAGATGTCAAGTTGGTGATTGAGGGTTTGAGCTCTGGGCACATTTGTAGAGAATTTGTAGTTTAGTGAAGCCCAGGAGATTGTCTAGTGGATGGGAAAGGCCCAGACCATGGTAGGCGGTACTAATCCTTGGGCAGGCGAATAAAATGGAGGGAACTGTTTGAGAAAGTAGGCATCCTTCTCTATACTTGGTCAGACATGTTGGTCTGGCAAGTAAGGAGCATTCCTCTCTCAGCTGTTACATGGATTTGGTGTGTCTAGTTCTCTCTGCCTGTGGTGATGTTACGTGCTCTCCTACCAAATGGACTAAGAACTGTAACTGGATTATCATAACAGAATAAACTCTTTGTTCCCTTAAGCTGTTTGGTGGCCATTTGTCAGCAACAATGCAGGTGAATTGAAGGGAGCCAGCTCTTGGGAGAGGGTAAAGGTAGAATTAGTAGGGTGAGGGAGAGCTGAGTCTTCTTTGTAATTGTGGAGAAATAAGCATTAGATCACATAGTTATTGGCTTACTCTTAACTTGTCTTACTTAGTATGTTATTTTTTGTTATAATTTCTTCCTTTCTCTAATTTTGAGACTTGTCTTGCTGTTGCAGTTTCTTTTCTCTGTTACTGTGAGACAACACTCATACAACCTTAGCCTAAGGGAGAAAGGGGAGATTTATTTGGCTTGCATTTCCAGAAGGGAGACACAGTCAGTCCATTATGGTGGGAAAGACATGGCAGGCGGTAGAAGCTGGAGGCTGAGAGAGAGAGAGACCAAGCAGCAGACTGCAAGACTGGTGGGCTACCCAACTCCAAGGCCTGTCCCCTGTACATGCCTTCCTCTGGAAAGCTCCACTCCTAAAGGTGCCACGACCTTCCCAAACACTAGCATCAACTAAAGACACAGACACACGAACCTGTATGGCACAACTCACATTCCAACTATGATAGATACTTTGCAGTTCAGACTGACCTGTGACTCAAATGTATGGACAGCCCAGGATGATCTCAAGTAAGCCATCCTCCTGCTTTAGAATTCCGACTTCTGGTTTTACAGGTGTGCACCATCACATCTGGCTAGTCTTGCCATTTAAAAAACAAACAAACAAACAACCAAGGGAAGACTCTGGAGGTCGTCGAGTGGTTGGAATGCTTGCTGGGCAAGCGACAGGCCAGAGCCCAGGGCGGACAGGTGTGAGGGCCCACCTATAATTCCAGCCTGGGAAGGCAGAGACTACGGATCCCCAGAGAGAGCGGACTAGCCAGACTAGCCCTCTCAGAACTGGGCTTGATTAGAGACCCCGACTCAAATGATAAAGTAGAAGCACAGTCAAAGGTAATCCCCAGTGCCAGCATTAGGCCTGCACATGCTTACTACTCACATACCCATGAGAATGGAAAAAGAGTCCCACTACACATGAGTAACACATTCTTTGGTGGCACTTCATCCGTACTCGTTTATAGAAAACTTTTAAGATTTCAGAGCAGCGCAGTGATATTAGAAGTATACATACAGTGGTTTCTGTGCCACTGTTCTGAGAGCCCTGCTCCTGTGCAGGTCTCTTCCTGTGGGGTTCATGCATGAGGCCTCAGTACCCCTGGCTTCCCTTAACATGCACCCTGGTCTCAGTTAAAAGTGCATCTCTTCAGGACTGAGGGTGTGTCCCGCTGTTAAGAGCTCTTACCTAGCATACGTATGTCCCTGAGTTCAATCCCCAGAACTGCAAAAATTAAAAATAAGAACAAAGAGAAAGAAATATTTTTGTGTAGACTTTTTCTCCTGTTTCTGTGTTGGCCACTAAAGGTCCGGGTCTTAAAACCTAGGGTCTTCAGCCTCTGATCATAGCTCGGTTCCCTGAAGATTGGTTGCACAGCAGACCACATGGGATGTCGCCCTGAGCAGCACCTCCTGCCCCCAACCATTGTTTAAGGCTTGCTGTAATAACTGCAGAGGGCAGAGGGATTCCAGCAGCACAGCTCTGCTCTTGCAAACAGTGTTTACGCTGTAAGTTTTCCCCTACAACCCTGCCTCTCCGTTCTGGCCGCCCCCTCTCTTTGCATATTCTGATCTTTGGGAACTGGCTTCATTCATAAGATTGCCAGTGTTTTCTAGAGCAAAGTGAGCTGCAGATGACCAAGTCAAAAGAGCCCCGTCCAGTGAAACCTGGTAGACACAGATTCTAGAGAGAGATTTGAGCAAATATATGGACCAGCCAAATTCTCTCTCTCTCTCTCTCTCTCTCTAGCACTCCCTTCATTGCTTTGGAAACAATGGTGAAAGCACACTTGGTACACAAAGGAGCTCAGGTGACAACAACTTTCCTGAAACTCTGGCTCTTTGTCTGTCAAGGAGCATTGGGGAGATGTCACCTGCTGGTCCTGAAACAAAGACTTCCACTGTGGAGGGAGGAGCAGATATAGTACCATGGTCTGGAGTGTGCACCCTGGACATTTTTAGGCTTCTGTTTTATATTTTATTTTAGTTTGTCTTAGAAAGCTCTTTCCTTGTGCTTCTCAATTTTCTTCTACAGTTTCACACAGAAACAGAGTGAAGAAAAAAAAAAAAAACAAAACCCACCTCACACCTGCACTGCCCTTTGCTCTTTGGCAATGGCAGAGAGTAGTTCAGAGATAAAACCTGCTCCGCCTTGTCTGTGGTGATTGGTGGCTGGTGATGTCACAGCAGAGAGCTGGTTTCATGTGCATTCTGTGGAAGGCCCCAGAAGCAGGCTGCAGAGCTCTTGCTCTTTTGTTCCTTCCACTTCACTCCTGAGCTGAGGTGGGAAAAGGTAGTGGCAGAGCCTGCCACCATCTCTTTGATTTATTCACAAAGTCGTTCTACACAGCTCCCAGAGAGGGTATTTTTCATATATGCCACAAGCAAAGAGCTATTACTGTCTGACTCGAGAGCTCACTGTGTTCTTTCACAGAAGAGATATCTGTCTCTCTACTCTCATTTTCTTTGTTAAGACGAGGCACTGCAAAGAAACCATAGTCCACTGGCCCAGGACAGCATAGGCAAGGGTGTTGATTTAGGAAAATAAATAATAATTGCAAAATTTTCTTTTTCTTTTGGTGGGTACTGGGGATTAAACATAGTGCCTTTGTGCATGCTAGGCAAGCACTTTACCCCAAGTTATGTCCTAAGCCCTTTTGTTTTTTTTAATTTTGAGAGAGGGTCTTGTTAAGTAGCTCAGGCAAACCTTGAACTTGTCCTTGAGCCTTAGCCTCCAGAGTTAGCTGGTATTGTGGGCCTGCGCAGTCCTTGTGCTAGAGTGCTTCTGTAACAGAGGTGAACTTGTGCTCCATAGTGAGGACTACAGTGTTTGACTTCAGGAACCATGTGGTTGTAAACTGCCTCCCATCCATAGGGTCTCGGACACACATCTGCTCTGGAATCACCCTACTTGGCCCATTGTGGCCCAGAAAGAACAGCTGTGCTGTGAGTGACTTGCAGAGCAGACTTGCCCAGGGTCTCCCCAGGCCGTGCCCTTCAGACTGGTAGAGAGTACCCATGGCAGTACCCCGAATGAGCTCTCCTTGTCATCAGGGGTGCTCTGGGAACTAGATTTGGTGAGGTTTCTGAGAACTGCAAAGCTTTCTCCTGTCTCCTTAGGTTCTCAGTATGATTATTGCACCTCATGATCATGAGTGAGCACTCGGCCTCAACTGACATTTCTAAAATGTAGTTGGAAAAGCCATTCACCCTGATTAAGTGGAGATCGTAAAGCATGTCTGACAGGCAGATGAGTTGGCAGGACAGAGAACTGGACAGGCGTCCCTCCAGCCCGCAGAGCTGATCTTGGTGAGACTAGGCTATATTTGCCCTTCCTTGGGCACCCAGGACTTTGATTTGTTGGGCACGGGAAGCTTCAAAGCTGGCCTGGCAGCCGCAGTCACTCGGTGCATGGTCTTCCTCCGCCTACGTGGCTTGTGTTGGTGCAGCGCTGCCTTGCAAATGTACAATCATGGGGCTATCTTTGGATGTGTTGTGGTGTAACTTCACCTCAGGAGAGACGGGACAGTACAGCTGGTTTACATTTGCCTGAACAAAACATCCATACCCAGATTAGACACATCGTTTTCTTGAATTCGTTGGAACATTGCTCAACAATTTGGGTAGGCAGTTCTCCTGTTTTGCTGTTGTTTTCTGTTGGGAAAAGCAGAGATTTGCTGACTAGGTGGTGGAAATGTGTGTCTGGGGAGGGGGAAGGTGGAAGGCTTCTGAGGATGCAAAAGCTGAGCCTCCCACCACTCAGATGAACGTGTTGCTTCCCAGTTTGCCTCTTTCCTCTTTTTCTAAGTTCCAGTGAGAAGTTGGGGTGAAGAGTGTACCTGGGCCACACCATCACAGAGCTTCTGATTTGAATAGTTCTTTGTGATTCTTTTTATTCAATTGTGTGTGCGTATGTATGTGCAAGTGCATGCGCATGCGCATGTGTGTATGTGTGTGTGTAGAACCACAGACGAATCGGGAACCACCATGGCCACCTACACCTCCTTCTGCCCCGGGATTCACAGGCTCCGCCCTACCTGGGACCAGAAGCGCAGGCCGCCCCCGCTTCCGCCTGGCGTCTATACGTGGGATCTAGGATGCGAACTCAGGACCTTCTGCCTGCAAGGCAGAGGCTTAACCCCTGAGCCACCTCTCCAGCCCCAGTTCTTTGTGATTCTAATGAGCCCCAGCCACCCCTATGGAAGCCCACCAGGAAGCTAATCCCCTGTAATGTGCCTCACAAAACAAAAAGAAGCGGGCCCACCCCAACAGTGACTTGTGTAAAGCACAATGGGACCTGAAGGAGTGTTGTTTGGCATGTGGGAGGCTGTGGGTTAAATCCCCAGCACACATCAGTCAGTCAGTATCTGTCAGTCAATGCAGCAAGTAAGCACACAGATTTCTTTAACAAATTGAGACTTGTGTCTTTCTAACATGACATTTAAGCTCATCTTTTTTAATTTTTCTGTGTTGGGGAGCCCCATCTTCTTCTCCAGGACAGTGAATTGTGCCCACCATCCTGGCTGTTACAAACTGACTGACAACCTCTGCTATGATTTGGATAGAGTTCTCAGTTTTGCCCACGCATCCTATGGCTTACCTTGATGGCGCAGACTCCTTAGTGGGCAGTGGGGGGAACATGGGGCTGGCATTCTGTGGACAGGTCAGCTAGCGTGGGGAGTGGCTTTGTCGTACTTGGTGTAGTCACTCTACCTGATTAGGTTGCTCCTGATGGATGTTTGGTGCCCTCCTGGCTTGTGATGCAGGGTTTGCAGCTTTTCCTGCAAGGAGTTCACACACTCATCTGGGAAGTGTTCTTTGGTTGTGAAGTACCTTCTTGGTGTTTGCGATGCATTCAGCCTGGGGTCCTGTTCTGAACCTCTCAGGCTACCATTACTTTGTGTTGTCTACCTCCTTGGATTAATGCAGTCTTAACTTAATGTGTCTTAACTTATGATAAGTTCCTTTTTACGCTTTCACTCAAGTATGTTCTAACTTATATTCTGGCACAGACTTGAATATGCATGGAGCTAGTCCTTCCTGTTTGCAGGAAGGTCTGAGGTTCTGTCTTGTGAATTTCCCAGCACTCTTCTTTATACTTCACTAGTACTTTTTTCATGTATCAGAATTTTTGGTTTTGAAATTGTGTCTGCTTGACCCAGAAAGGACAGCTATTAGAGTAACAACTGATTGTTACATAGGAAAAACAGACTTGGTTCTCCCTGCCCAAAGCTGTAAAGTCCAGAGCATGTTCCACTTGGGAACCACACAAGAGGAGTGACTGGTGCTGGGGAGGGACACCTGAGGGAGGAAAATCTTTATCCAACACAGTGCACACATTTATGCCTGTGTGAAAGGCGGTTGTTGGACCTTGGGTGCCTTTTGATTTTGGGTGTCTATCAGAGCTCTAGCAGAGCAACCTTCTATGGTTTGCCCCCTTGAGTAGGTCTGTTTGCTACAAAGGTTGTTTTAGTTTGATACAAAGATAGAAACCTACTTTCTCAAGGTACTTTCCAGACAGGAAGGGTTTTTTATTTCTGCACATGGAAAGAAAGTGTTTGGCTCCTTTGGACATGATTGAGATTACTTTGCAAGAGTCAGGGGAGTTCTTCCTTCTTTACTGAAGACAGTTGCATCTGACAGCATTTACTGTCTATATCAAAAACAGCTCTCACGGGCTCTCTATCTAGTGTTTGGAGTCTTTTGGGGGGGGGGGGACAGCAGGTATTTATGGCCACTATCTATGTATCCCACATCCCCTCGGTGTGAAGTTGCAAAGATTGGAAAGGACACTTTTCTTCCATGTTCCTCACAGGTGCATAGCTGAGTAGTGGGTAGGCTGGACTTCAGATCCCACCATTGTACCTGGGGGGCTTGATGATCAGGGTAGACAGCAAGACCCTGTTATTTATTCAGTCATGATCTCACCTGGGTGCGTATGTGCCTCGCTGCCTGTTGTCCAAATGATGGTGGCACTGCTGGAGCCAGGAGCACTGCTGGTAAAAACGTAGCGCCACCTTCAGAAGTGAGAGGCGCTTTATTGCACAGTTCTCCATGCCAATCCTTTAGATTCTTCTGGTTAGCAAAGATTCTTGGGCCAGGGACTCCGAACTCATTTTGACACCCTAGTCTTTTGTCTAGAATTGTTTTTGGCACCAGAATACATTCCTGTTGTCTGCCAAGTTTAAGCTCTGTAGATTACCAGTATCCCAGAGCCCCACCAAGGCCTCCTTTGTCCAAGGCAGAGATGCACCCACTGAGCCTGCTCAGAATTGCACATGGAGCCATGCTCTGCAAATCGCACTCTGCGAACCTTGATGGTGTATCCGGATAGTTATCAAGGGAACTTTGGTTCAGAACTACCGCCTTCCTGTTGGATGTTCTAGTCTCCCTGAAGATGTAAATTCATAGTCTTTTATTGACAATTGAGAGTCTGGAGCAGGAAATAGAATAATTTGGGCTTGAATGTTGTCATTTTCAGCTAATAAGCTGGGTGGGTTACCTATCCTGTGATTGTGTTTTCTCATCTCTACCACAAGCAATATAATATTATGAAACTATAATCTCACAGGATTGTTGGGAAGACCAAATGAAAGGTTTCCCTGCTGTACTGAGCACTAAGCTGGACACAAAAAGGTTCAGTAAATGCCAGGAGTTACTGTCACTGGTGAGGGATGACTGACTGTAAGAAGTGGGTGATGACTTAGACTCCTTCGTGCCCTTGGACCTTCTGAATCAGGAACCATTTAAAAAGTCCTATACTTAGATTGAAATAAAATTGGCAAAAAGAAGAAGCAAATATGTGTTTTAAAAAATTTTTTTTGTTTATTATTCTTGCGTGTAATGCGTATATATATGGACACTTGCATGCCGTGACACATGTGTGAAACCAAATGACGACTTTGTGGAGTCGGTTCTCTCTCACCTTTTTGTGGTGAGATCGAACTCAGCTTCTTACACAAGCTCTTTTGCCCTCTGAGCCATTGTGCAAGTCCCATGTAGTATGTTTTTTTGTTTTGCTTTGTTTTTGTAAGTGATTAATTTGCTTCATTCAGATCTTAACTGCTTTAATAATGAGAATAAGAGAAAACATAGCTCTCACAGGTACCCACAAATCTGGGAGATAATCATGTAATTGGTTATTAAACAAGATTCGAATATTATAGGTAAGTCAGTATGAGGTATGGTAAAGTCATCTTTGCTGCTAATAAATCTAAGGCTAAAAGAGAAAAGCTGGAACCTCGGCGTTATGCAGCTTACAGTAATGTCCTTGGAGAAATAGCAGTTCCAAGAGGACCACAATAAAAAAGCTAAGGTGTATTTTTTGACCAGTTCAACAGTAATGTTGTAAGGAAGCAAAGGCAGACAGCCAGAGAGTTTGCTGCTTAGTCAAGTGACATTGTAGCTAGCTGTGAGATTTAGAGCAGGCTTTCTTGTTGTCGGGGTTCTAGTTACTACTCCCCAGCATCTGTCTTCTTCACATACAGAATCATAGGCAGAACCAGTGGATATCTGGCGAAAGTGTTTCAAGAAACATGAAGTGGGGAGACACACCCCACTCCTGAAAAGGAAAAGGCATTAAGATGCCACTGAGAATATATCAGGTTAGCAAATGTCGTTCCCTCTTGTCCTTCAAACCTTGGCTTCCCTCTGCCTGCTCAGAAAACCTTCCAATACCATCTGTTCCTATAAGTCTTGTAATGGTAAAGTAGGTTGTTTGATTGCCAACTGTTCTATCCATTGAACAGGGCCAGGACTGTTGTAAATGTAATGCTAAGCAGAGGGACTGATAAAGTACACACTTGATAAATAATAAACCAAGTGAAGTAAAAGATAGCAAGATATCCTGGCCTTCTACTTGGAAACTTGTCACACCAGTGTGCTCTAAGTACAGGGTTCAGTGTGGAGTCTGTGGCTAAGAGTGGCCCAGTACCCTATGGATGCAAATTCTGAGGGCCACAGGTAGATCTGTGACTCGTATCTGTCCTCCCCTGTATGCCTCGTAAAGGCCATTTATAGACCCCATTTCTAACTTGCAGTCAGGGTCCATGTTGGATTCGATGATCCTGTTCCTCCCTTTGAAAGGATTTACATGTAGGTGCAGGGAGTCAAGAGCTTGTTTGGCAGGGAGCATGTGTCCTATTTGCTATTTATAAAGTGTGCACCCCTGGCTTTGGTCAGAAGCCACACCCCACTGGGCTCCCAGCAGTCTGCCAGATCTTATGCCAAGTCAAGTAGTGCTGGATTGGTTCTTCCTTAGTATGTGAGACCTAGTGTAGATTCCGTTCATACAGGCGGCTGACGTCCCTCAGATGGCTGTCCTCAGGATACTTGCAAGGTGCCCCTCTTTTGTAATGTTTGTATATGTTCTGTTAAGTGTACAAATCTTTGACTTTTGACATATGTAAACATTTGTGCATGGCCAATGGGTTGGTTGGGGGGACCGAGCCTGTGAGATCTTAGGGATTGAGGATTTATTACAGGAGCTATTATAGGAATCATCTTTGCATAGTTATGGGCAGGTTGGCAGGTTAGAGGCAGATCTGCCAGTCTGCAGGAGCCACTGGCCTAGGTGGGCAAGTCTGAGCAATAGGGAAATACTAAAGAAGAGACACAGAAAGCAGGCAGAGGTCTGGGGAGCTGTGGTCCCTGAACTCACAGCCAGGCATTGGTGGTCGGCAGGCTTGGGGGTAGGACAGGAGAGACGGACGCCATGAACAGTCAGCTGGATTCAAACTGGTCTCAGTACCTCTGTCCTTCATGAAGTCTTTCACTGAATGAATGTTTTAATTTCACCTTTCAACTCGTAACTTAGAATTTGTTATGAGGATCCTGGGTACCAAAGTACCTAGCTCAACCACACCACCACCATCCAAGTTAGCCTCTCAGCATCCCACAGCCTGTGGGGTTACTGCAGTTTGGCCTTCGAGTAGCAGTTTGGCCATCGAGTCTGTGGTCTACCTCTTCCCCAGTGCTTTCTATAATGCCGAGAACAGAATCCAGGATGCCTTGCAGGCTAAACTAGTGCTTTACCTCTGAGCCACAGCCAGCCCACAACTGACTCCTATGTAGCTCTCAGCTTTATTTGTTCTTTTGAAGGGTGTGTGTGTGTGTGTGTGTGTGTGTGTGTGTGTGTGTGTGTGTGTGTATGTATGTGTGTATGTGTATGTGTTTGTGTGCATGCACAAGTACAAGTCCATGCTTGACCAAGTGAGCATGTGCAGAAGCCAGAGTTTGATATCAGAATGTCTTCCTTAAGTGCTTCTCTATCTTATTTTTTGAGACAGGATTTCTACGGGAGCGCTCCCAGTCAGCCCACTCTTGGCTAGGCTGACTGGCCAGTGAACGTTCCATCCCACTTTAGACTGTCGCTGACCTTTTTGGTTTAGGTTTACACACATGCTTCCACACCTGGCTTTTGCATGGGTGCTGGGGATCTGAACTCAGATCTACATGCTTGCACAGCAAACACTTTATTACTGAACCATCTCTCCAGCCAGTTTTGTTTGTTCTTGACTTTCATATAAATAGAGTCATGTACTGTGGTCCCTTTGTGTCTTTCCTTTCACCAACATGAATCTGTAAGATTCACCTGTGTTGTTCCATGGTCGACCTTGAAGTCCCCGTGACTTCTGCCTTGGTGGATGTAACCATTGCATTGAAAGATTAAAAAACTGTGCGTACTTGGCATGTACAGATTTGACCATTATTCCCTAAACAATTCAGTATATCAATTGTGTAATATTTATATTGCATTGGGTTAAAAGTTTTCTTGAAATTATTTGAAATACATGGAAATACATGGGTAATATGGGTCAGTGCATCGAGTGCTTCCTCACATGCTCAGAACTCTGGGGTGTATCTTCAGTGTCACCCAGACTGGATATGGTGGTGTGTACCTGGGAGATGGAAGCAAGAGGGTCAGAAGTTTAAGGTCATCCTTGGCTACATGGTGCAGTTTTAGGTCAGCCCGGGCTACATGAGACTCTGCCTCTAAACAAACAAACAAACAAACAAACAAATAAAACATTGTGTAGGCTGTACATAGTTTATCTACAAGTGCTGAGCTATGTGGCGTAAATGATATGGGCATCATGTGGTTTATGAGGGTGTCTTATAGTATTTCTGTGTGGATATTGAGAGCAGTTATAGTTCATCCATTTACCGCTGTTTATTTCAGTGTATGTCTGTTAATAGTATTTTATTTACTATTTTTGCTTTTGTTGGATATTTGACTTCTTTCTAATTTTAAAGTATTATGAGTAAAGCCAATATGAACATACATGTACTTGTCTGTTGGTTAGCATACCCCCCACTTCCCCACCCCACATACCTGCCTTGTGTGGTACTTATCACGTAACCTAAGCTGGCCACAGTTTTGTAAATCCTTTTGCCTTAGCCTCCTACGTACTGGGATTACAAGGATGTGCAACCATGCCTGCTGATGCTCGTTTCTGTTTCATGTATGCCTAAGAATTTTAGGGTAGATCTTTGTGTGGTTTCAGGAACATTGCTCAGCAGTTTTCCAAAGTGGTTGGAGTACTCTGAATGGATTCTAGTTGCTTCCTCTCCTGACTTCTTCCTGTTACCAGTCTTTAGCATTAGTCATTCCTGTGCATATGTAATAGTTTCTTGTTGTGGTTCTGATTGACATTTTCCTGATGACTAATTGTTGAGCTCCATTCATTCATGTGTTTTGATTATTTGAATGTCCACATCTTTTGCTTGTTTTCCACTTGCTGACTGCTATTTTTTTCCTTGTTTTTTTGAACCTATTCTAGACAGGGGACTTACCTTGGTTAACAGCTCTTTGGTTGTAAAACAGGGAGGATTCTGGCATGTTGTAGACAGAAGCCTTTGCTTTGGAGAGAAGATGGGCTTATTTTATTGCACCTTTCTCTGAGAACCAAGATAGTGAAGAATTGGTAGTTAAAAACTGAACTTACATACAGGTTGAAACACCAGGTAGTAGATTCCACCCACAAGCATTCCTAGTGCCTCCCCCCCCCCTTTTTTTGAGCTAGGCCTTACTTTGTAATTTTGGCCAGCCCTGACCTCAGAACAATCCTCCTGCCTTAGCCTCCTGAGTGCTGAGATTACACCATGAGCTACCATGCTTGGCTCCTACTATTTGATAAAAATAGTTTACCCCCTCCCCCAAAAGCTCCTAGAGTACCTGTGTCATCAGAATAGCTTTAGTTCATGAACAAGTGTGCTCACACTTACAGAAAGTGTTTCCTAAGTGCTATTTGCACTTGGGAGTAAGAACAGTCTTAAGCAAGTGGATGTGTCTCCACACCAGGTAGCACAAAGCTGTGTAAGACACAGTAGATGTTCCCAGCAGTGCTGGTGACTCAAGACCAAGAATGGTATTATTTCCGCTTGAATATGCAAGGCATGCAGTGTTGAATGAACAGATTCTGTAAGGACACCTGTAAAATGCCTCACGATTTGTTTTAAGTATGTAAAGTATATGCCCAACTAAAACTCAACTCTAGAGATTTGAAGTGTTTTGGGTTTGGCAACCCTAAACTATGGGAATAAAATTCAGTCTGGGAGCCCAGAACCATTGTGTGTATGTGGGGGAGGTAGACTAGGGGGACCTCAAGACATCAGGATGAAAGGAAGAGTAAAGTCAGTTAACTGCTTGGATGCCACAAAAGCCTGATAGGTGAAGATTTACATTCACTACTTTAGAGAAAGCTTAAGGAGGTTGCAAGAGGAGCAATGTATGTGCATGAGGAAGAGCCTTCTAGGCTTACAATCAAACACCCCACAGCTGTCATTGGTGTACAGGATGTGTGCGCTCCGCCTGCTTGTCAAGGTCAGAGTCACTTTCCATCATGTGGACTCCAGGGATCGAACGCAGGTTGTCAGATTTGTGCGCAGGTGTCTTTACCGGCCGAACAAATTTTACCGGCCCTCTCATTTGGAAAATGCCACAAATGAGCTCCTCCAGCCCGTGACTGTATGACTGACTATGAAAACAGAGGTGGGTAGTGCCCAAATATCGATTTCCTGTCTTCAGAACTTGTGTAACCAATCATTTACTTGATACTTATACTTGCCAGCGGGCAGGCATGTAAACTGAACGCCTGATTCCCATCCTCCAGTCTGCCTCTTCCTTAGGATCCTGCTTCTCAGCAAATAGCCTCATCTGCCTGCTGCTCAGCCCTCATTGGCATCATACCCTGTTGTATCTTCAGGTGTAGCCCAAACCCAGATACTTCTCACCATCACTTTTCTACCACCCATTAAAGCTACCATCACCTCTCACTTGGATGACTGCAGCAACTTCTCTCTGCTCCTCTGTCTGAGCTCCCCACCCCCGCACCCCTAGCATTGTCTGCAAAGTGACCGAACACTCACTGTCTTCATCCAACCAACCAACCTCCCTCCCTCCCTCTGTTCTCCCACACTTGTGCCGTAGCGCACATGTGGAGGGAGGTCAGGTGAAAAGTTAAGGTAGTTTCTCTCTTTATACCATGTAGTTTGCAGGGATTGACCTCAGGTTGTCATGCTTGGTAGCAAACCCTTTTATCCATGGAGCTGTCTTGCTGGTCCAGAATCCACCTTTTTTTCTTTTTTGGTTGCGTATGTCTCTGATATCATAAGCATGTGCCACCTGCCCTAGCTTCAGAGCATCCATTTTAAATATCAGTCAAAGAAGGGACATGAACACCCCCACCCCTCACCGTGCCCCACACTCTGCTATACCTTTGAGACTCCAGCCAGACTGGCCTTTCTCTTACCCAGGACTCCTCTGCCTTTTGGTCTTTTTCCTTCAGGGAGTCACATGACATCCCTGCTCACTTCAACTCTGGGCTCACACACAACCTGATTAGAGAAACACGTTCTATGGCCCAGATCTTAGAGTCCCTGAAAGCCCCTGTTTGCTAAAGGCCTGGTACCCAAGGTGGTACAGTCTTTAGACGGTGGGACCTAGTGGGAGCTTCTCAGATCATTGGTGTGTGTTCTTTCGAAAGGGATGGCGGGGAACCAGCTCCTTTGTTCCCCAGCCACGAGGTGAGCAGTTCTGCTTTTCCACATGCCCCTGCCCTTGCCATCCAGTACCCCCGTGCCCCCACTGGAGATCCAAATAGGTCAGCCTGATTTGATCGTAGGCGGGAACCTTGAAAACCACGAGCTCACGCACACCCTCATGCTTCTAAATTGATTTTTTTTTGTTTTGTTTTGTTTTGTTTTAATGTGGGACCTGGGATCTGAACTCAGAACCTTCTGCTTGTGAGACAGAGTCACAACCCCTGAGCCATCTCTCCAGGCCCCTCTAAATTGATTTTTTCAGCTGCTAGTTGCAGTGACGGAAGACTGACTACCATAGGCCTCCTAGTCCTGCTCTTCCTCTCATGTTGCTGTGTGATGGGGTCTGTAGGGTTTGTCGCTCACGCTGTCTCCCTTGGAAGAAAGTAAGTCCTGAGGAAGAGAAAGGGCTTAAAGAACGTATCTGATGCGTGTTATGCAGCATTCTCTGAAGCCCACTAACAAGACGTCACTTCCAAAGCCATGTAACCCACCTCACCTACACTTACCTGCTTTGTTTTCAAGACTTACTAGCCTCTTTCAGCTGTGGCACTCAAGTTCAGCTTTTGGTTCAGCCAGTTTCCCATCTCAATAACTAGGAAATCAGACACTTCTGTAGTGACCAGTAAGGCCGCATTTTGGCCTCAGGACTTATTATATACTTAAAACCTGAGTCTTTACCGTGATCAATAGTTATTGCACGTGAAATTGAAGCAAAGAGTCAGTATTTATTAATTTACTTTAAAATAGCACTCTTGGGGCCAACAAGATAGCTCAGCAGGTTAGTGCCTGCTGGCAAACCTGCTGACCTGCGTTTGGTTTCCCCAGAAGGCCATAGGGTGGAAGGAGAGAACTGACTTCCCAAAGTCGTCCTCTGACCTCCGCCCATGTGTCATGGCATGCATGTGTGTGTACATCTCCCTTCTCCTCTCCCCATAAATAACTAAATAGAACGGCACTCTTACTGCATATTAACGTCATGGAGATGATGAAGTTTAGTGGGAAGAGTAACTGTTTTCTATTTTTGCAAATTTCTTAGTGTCTGTCTTGAGAGGACAGCAGGACTCTCCGACCTGCTCTGATTCCATCCGTTGCAGCATGACCTATCAGCAGCCTCTAGAAAACCTACTGCGTGCTAGCCAGCACAGCAGAATGGACAAAGTATAAAACAACATCTTAATATTATTAGGGGAACACTTTTTACCCTGTGGCCCTCCAGAGGACTTCGGGGAGCCTGTGCAGATTCCCACCCCTTCCTGTTACACCCCAGTCTTCTCACCACCACATGGATCTCCTTGCTACTTCTTTCTTTTTTTTTTTATTAAAAATGTAATTATACATTTAAAAATTTTTTTACCAGTTCCCTCCCTACCTTGCTACTTCTTGCAGCCACAGCATTTGCTATTCCTTTTGTCCAAAGACCCCCTTCCCAGATCCATTCACTTTTCAAAACAGTGTAGTTGAGTATCTCTTATGGGCCTAGTACTTCTCTAGGGCTCTAGAAATAATATAGCTGTGAACAGAGAGAAATAAAATCTTCTCTTCCCAGAGGTGCTGCTCATATAGCCTTCCCTCAGCGCGGACATCCCCAGACATGCTGGTTAAACTTCAAGAGGTGCGGCAGGCATAGTGGATGCGCCAGTGATCTGCATGTTGAGGCCCTACTACTGACAGTGACAAGACTGTCTTCTTTTCATGTTTCTCCCCTCCCCCCAACACTTACCCAACTCAGCATAGCATAAATACTACTTTTTGTTTATTGTATTTCCCCTCCCTCCCCCCATCCTCGATTCAGCGTTGTGCCTAAACCAGCCTTTGACCTACAGCAGTGTCCAGTAATCAACTCTCCAGTGGATGATCTACATCCTGCTTAGGTGTTGGGGATCCAGGCAGAGTTCTATGAGGCCAAGAGACAGATGCCATGTTGAAGGAAAATGATGGAGTACTTTCAGAGAAGTGTGTTAGGGTTGAGACTACAGAGAGAGGGATCGTGTGAGACCTTCCCTTAGTGCATGTCCACAGCTGCCCGCACCTGCTGTTCACTTGCTCTGTGCAGCTCAAGGCGCACTCCTGGGAGCAGGACAGGAACCAGAGCCCCAGGGGTAGCTCTTTTTCAACTGCCAGATCGCCTCAGGACTCTTTTTATAGTTCTGTCCCTATAAAAAGAACCTGCTTTCCAGAACAGTGCTGTCAGCTCATGAGACCCCAGGCTACTTCCCAGGAGATAAGTGGAGGACCTGAAATATTTCTGATTGCAGATTGTTCGTGTTTAGAATCTGCATCAGAAAACCTTGAAGCTGGCCACCATCAGCCGTGGGTGTCTGAAAAACAGCACTTCTTTCACTCAAAGAAAGGTGACAGAGGACAGAAGGGATAACCGTGCACCTCGCAACTGACAACTCCTGGAGGGAGGAAAATGTGACCGAAAGCTAATACCCAAGATTCTAGCTTCCAAAGTATAGGAGACATGGTGAAAGCAGCTTGTCTGTAGTGCCGGTGGCATCCCAGCCCTGCAAAGCAAAGGGGCTTCATGCCCACTGTCGGCTGTCACAGCCGGGCCTCGAGGCTTGCTACCTAGTGGTCCTTCCTGGAGGCTCAGCAGGTTTCTGCCCACCTGGCCCTAGATCTCAGGTGGCCTGCCTCATCCCCACCCACACTCCACTCTCCAGTGATCTTGTCTTTCACGGGGAAGTATAATGGGTCCTTGGTTTTCTGTGGGGCAAGAGAGAGGGACAGTGGTCTCAGAGCTCCCTGCCTTCCAGCCCGTCTGCTTTCCTGGGAATCTGCTTCAGTCTGTCATCACCCCATGCTCCCCCCCCCACACCCGTGCAGCCATCACCGCGGGCATTGGGCAGCGTTCTAAACCTCTTCCCAGGCCAGCTTCCTTGCAGCTCAGCTAGGTCTCCCCTCTGCTTTAAGTACATGCGTATACCCAAATAACCTTCACCCAGTACCCTTCGGACCACTGGCCTTTCCGATCTGCTGCTATCATTGAACTTCCTGAAAGCACCACGTGCCAAGTCTGCTCCCCTCCCCCGCCGGGATCTCTTTGTTCAACGAGATGAACGAGAGCAACGAGATGCTCCCTGTTTGGCTTCTGTTTCCATCACTCCACTGGGGCCGACAGTGCCTTTCTGAGAAAGACTCAATCCTCGTCTCCGTTGTGCTCTCTGTGGCTTTTCCTGGAAGACCCTGCGGCTGTCAGAAGCTGAGGGCTGCCTCCTGCTTCTCCCGCAGTTCTCATCTCCCTCGGGGTTTGGATGGTCCTAATGCTTTCATCTGCTGCTCTTCATGAAACTGGATGACCTTGAGGTTTATCCTTCTGACCTTACTTCTGAGAACGAAATGCTCTTAAGCCCAACCATTGAGACCCCCCCCAACGCAGGCACCCACACACTTCTCTCATACAGCTGTCCTGGAGTCAAATGCCACCTGCACCCACTCACCAGGTAGAAGCAGGGAGTCACCACAGCCCCTTCTCTGCTCTTCACTCCCTAATCCCATTGGCTAGTGGGTCCTAGGCCTCTCCTTACCCGCACGTTGGTGCACGTGTGTGAGACTTCTAGTGTGGATGATCACAAGCACCCTCAACCATACCCCCCTTCTCTCCAGCACTCACATGGGTGCCAGAGCATTCTTTCCCTGCCTCCATCATCCACCGATTCCAGGAAACAATCCAGATCCTGAGCGAGGTTCCAAGGCTGTGAGGACCTATCACCAGCCACGTTTCCTAACACTTCTGAGCACACACCATTGTCTTCAGACATTACCTGGGATACACCCCATACCCATGCTGCTTGTCTTCGGCGTGGGGAGCCCTACTCTCTGTCTGCTGGGGACCCCTGCACACAGCTCAGGCGCCATGACTAGGCAGCTAGGAAGCTTGGTGCTTCCTTTCACAGTGGTAGAGTCCATGTTCTCAACACGCATCACAGCTCTGGACAGCGTCCGTGTGTTTGCTGGTGGACTTGCGTGTTTCTAGTTAGCAGGAAGAGTCTACACTTGCACTTAGAGCAGTGCTGGTAGAAGTTAGTGCTCACTAAAGTGAGAACAGGGAGGGGGGAGGGATGGGGGGAGAGAATGAAAGTCTTTTTGCACTCCAGTGTCTATTGTCACAGAACTAGAAGAGGCTAGGCATTTGCCTGATAACCAGTTTTGCTATTAAATTGTTAATTTGGAGGACAAGTGGAGGCCAAGGAAGTGGCGGAAGTTGAGTTTCTTGAGGTATCTCTGGATGTTCCTATGAAAAGGACAGTTTGTTTCCAGTTCATATCCTGGATTCCCTCAGCCACCGGCATTGAGATCTTGAAGCTCCCTGGGGTGAGGCTGACAATGGGGAGACAGATCCCTGTGCCCTCCTGGTTGCTGTAGATGCAGCCAGTAAAGGAAGGGACAGCAGGCACACACAGGAGGGGACAGCAGACACACGCAGACGTTCTGGGAAGGAGACTGTGGTGGAAGCTCCAGCTAACAAGGGAAAGCCCGTGTGCCATGTGGCACATGTGGGGTTCCACTCCAGCCAACACCTACAAACTGAATTACCCCAATCCCAGCTGCAACAAAGATTGTCTAGCTACCCAGGGCCCACTGCTTTGCCCTCAAGAATATACATATATAGTATATATATATGTGTGTGTGTGTGTGTGTGCATGTATATGTATATATTTCCATTGTCTTCATGAAGAAACTCTCAGAAGTACACCTGGAAGGTTAGCATGAATACAGTTCCAGGGAGCCTGGTTTCCCTTCTCAGGTAGATGAAAAGCATGGGAGTTCGGCATAACATTCTCAGCAAAGCGGAAGTTTTCTCTGGACCAAGTACTTTTCAAGGCCAGCTCTCTCCCGCGAGCTTATTCTGTGGTCCTGCAGTATCGCCATGCTCACTCCCACAGCAGCACGGCCGACTCCTCCGCAGTGGCATGAGGCTCATCCGGTTGGAAAAGAAACATTGGAAGAAAGGGAGTCATGACAAGTCTTTATTCATTCTGATTTTGAAACTTTTATTTTTGTAAGTACAGACACGCACATGCCCCAGTGCAGCGTGGAGGTCAGAGGACAAGTTTCAGGACTCTGTCTTCTCCTTCAATCACAGGCTCTGGGAATCGGTCGTCTGGCTCGCATGCCCAGCAGCCCTTCTTATACCTGAGGATACTGCGGATCCCCACATCCATTGTGGTACATGTATACCCCACAAACTCCCCTCCTACATGGGCTTTGCCTGAGCAGGGGACCCCCCCTCCCCATCTAGGAACACTCTGAAGAACAACCAAAACTTTATTTACTCACAAAGACCATTTACCAAAAGCCAAACATCGCGAGCTCTTAAAACTTCAAAATGCCAAACTGTTCTGGGTTTAAAGTCAGGCACCTACCAAAGTTTTTCTAAAAGGACTTACTAACCTTCATTCAATTTAGCTCCAGTGAAGTTAGACACATACCCAGAAGGATCAATAGCTACATTCCATGTCTGCCTGTCCTAAAATACCATCACCAATGGCAGAGACCCTCTAGCATCCCCCTCTGTTTTCAGGTAACCAGTAATTCTTTATCCACTGCCTAGTTTTCTGTCTTAACTCAATATAACAGGATATTGCCAGGTTGACCTCCTGGCTCCAGTTCAAGAAAAGGAAACACTCTGTCTTGCTCAGTGCCTGTAGGATGTCAGGAAGTGTCACTGCCATGATCTTCTTGATCACTGTGATCTGGGCAAGTCTCACTCCAGGGAAGCCATCCTCTCTGAGAGATAGGAAAGGACCCCATCTTTTTTTCCCATAAGTCCCTGATAGCGTCTGATGTGGCAAGCACCATAGCTCAGGACAGTGTGCTAGACACGGGCAAGGTGATCTGAATGCATCTCACCCTCAGGCCCTGACTCGGACAGAGTTAACACACTTTCAGAACTACTCCTCACCTGGAGGAAAGAGAGTGCGTATTCAACTCAAATATTTGCTCCACGTAAGAAAACTAGAGGCTTAAGACATTGTCGGGGACCTTCACTCATTGCCCCTGTATTTCAGAAAGTACCTACTGAAAACGCCTGTGTCTGACACTGTGGAGACACAGGGGAGTCCAGTGGTGTAGGAAAGAGCAACCCATATGTTCTACTTGCCTCTTTCTGGAAAGCAACCCAGCCAGCCCCAGCCTCCATCTGGGTTCCATGCTAGAATTAAGAGTAAACACACTCAGCCCACCTTGTGGGCAACAGAAGTGTGCAGGTAATAGTGAAGGTGGATGAGAGCTTTGTCATCGGGAGCCACGGCTTCTCATGAGTAGCCAGCGGCAACCAGACACTGAAGCAGCCTCGTTCCAACCCCTACAGTCACCTGGACAGAAGCATTTGGAGTGATGGCAGGAAAAATACGTCACTTCAGTTTTGATTGTCTAGATAAGACACCAAGAACTGCTTACGCACAGTGAAATCTCTTCTGCCCCAAGAAATACCCTCCATACTTGTAAGCTAGACATTAACGCAGCAATAGCTTTGACCAAATGCAAGAGGGAAAAAGAGTTGGGATCCAAACAAAACACAAATCTGTTTTGGTCTCTGGGCTGTGCGGCTCTTGAGTGACTTGCTTCACCCCTATGACCAGAATCTGAAGTGGGCTTGGAAGATGCTGGGCATAGCCGGGGGATTCCTCACATCAGAATTTGCAAGGAGAGGCTGAGAGGCCCACAGAAGCCTTGTGGCTGCCCCGGAGAAGGCAAGATGCTCGGAGACCCAGTAAAATGATCTTGTGTTCAGGTGCAACTTACAATTCACACAGCCATTTTAAGGTTATTCTGAATAACTCTGTGTAACTGTTACTATCTAGTCCTATACCTTATCTGTCACTCTGGATGACAGAGTGACAATGGATGGGGCCTAGGAGAGTTACAGACATGAAAACACAGTATGTTTCTTGCTGCCAGCCCAGCTACGTAAAAGGAATTTGGAGTCAACAAAAGCAAGAGGAGGAGGCCCGCAGTCACCCTGCGTCTGCATCGAAAGCACTTTGCTGGACTTGGCTATAGTCTTTTCATACTGATAAAACGAGTGCTTCCCAAACAAAAAGGATCGTTTAGTCTGGGCCCAGGTATAGTAGCACGTGTCAGTAATCCCAACACTGGGAAAGCTGAGATCCAGTAATTCACTGCCATTCTAGCTAGAGAGAGAGAAAGAGAAAATATGAATGAGAATTCCTTGTCTGCTTGTGTCTTCCTGCACCCCCCTCCAACAATGTCTTAGAGTTGTACAAAAAACCTGAAGATAGAAATGTCCTTTCTCCAACAAGTATACACATATAGGGCAATGGATTATGAATCCTGAATGCTATAATTTACTAAATCATTGACCAAAGAAATACAGTGAAATTTATAGGAATAAAATACTTTGACCTTTTGCATAAGCGTAGGCCTCTTGGTTGATGACATCCACAAGTTGCAGGGTTTAACAGAGATGTCTTGTGTCCTGCAACTGGTCTTATATCCTGCCTTCAATCTCTTCATGCACGCGATGGCAGGGATTTACAGATGTCTCTATCCTGAAACTGATCTTGGCTCCAACCCTCAGTCTGTCTTCCTGCACAACCGTAAGCAAAAACACTGAGGGGGGCAACAGTGACGTCAGAAACCCAAAAATGGCTGGTAGACCAAAGATCTACAGCTTCCCAACACATGCTATTTAGAGACAAGGACCCTGCCCCAGTCCCTCAGCCACCCGCCTTCCTTCCTTCAGGAGGTCTGTATTTTCCCTGTGTGCTGGCTGGCCAGGAAAAGGAGTTCCCCAGGGGGAGACGAGCGAACCTGTAGGAGTGATCAAGAAGCCACACTGGCAAAGGACGGGACTGTGCAGCTCCACATCCACCCAGATTCTCTCCAGAAATGTTGCGTAAGTTCCCAGGTCGTACTTGGGAATGATAGGCCTCCCAGAGTCTGTCCATGCTCCACTTCTTTCTTTCATTCTAGCAACATCGTTGTTACTCTTTGGACATCTCCATCAGAGCATGTCAGGATGCCCCCAAGTCAGATGACTCAGAACTAGTCTTCATCTTCTCTTCAAAGCGTAGTCCTTCTGGAGCAGCATTCCTGATCTTACCGTCCTCTGCCCACACCTGCGCCAGATCCCAGCAACCAGTACCTCCATTTGCTCTTCCTCAGATTTCTCCCAGACTCCTAGCACAGCCTTGAACTTCCCTGTGCGACTCTTGCAACAGGCCCTGCTTGGAGGCCTTCCTCATACATGGTTGCTTATTTTCTTTGCTTATTGTGATAAAAATTTGTCATGAAAGTTACCATTTTAACCAACTTTAAATGTACAACAGGGGCATTGAGTTTCCTGGCAATGTGTGACCATCATCACTATTTCCAGAACTTTTTCTTTACAACCCCCGTCTAAGAAATCATGTTCCTATTAAATGATTTCCTGTTCTCCCCAACTTCTTTAGTAGCACCTGGTAATCTTTAGTCTGATTTTTATATCCGTGAATTTGCCAAATCTACATGCCTCATGTAAGTGTGATTGTGTAATATGTGTCCTTACATTTTAATGTGTCCTTTCATTGCATATGTACATGGTGTGTGTGTGAGTGTGGGCACACACATGCCACACACAGCATGCATGTAATCAAAGAACAAGTTGGAGCCAGTCCCTGACCTGCTCAGTGAGGCCTTCTTCCCGGCCAGGGCCCCTTCCTCATCCTGCAGTGTCTCTCAGCAAAGTCTTCAGGGTTGTAGGGCAGGGAGGTGCTGGTCTTCGGGGGCTGTTGTAATTCATGGCTGCGCATCCTCTGTAGGTAGACGGCAGTGCACTTGTGCCCTGTTCCTGCAGTGATCTTAAATAAATGCTTTGTAATCCAGGTCCGCGCATTGCTGGTGATGGGGGTGCTAAAGAATGCAGACTGGTAAATCCTGTGTTCCTTTTGTTTTATCTGCTTTGCCTTTCAGCAGCCAAGAGGAAGCACTCCTCGGGAACTCTGCTACCCCTCGGGCCTCCATCTCTCAAATGGCTTCATTTTAAAGGAGCAGGCGCAGAGATAAACTGCATCATAGAGAGCCCTGTAGTGCATGTCCTTGTTAAGTTTATGTGGACCTACACCTCCACGGATAGCCAGGCAGCTATCTTCTGACACGTGCTGTCTGCCCACTTGTAGGCTCCTGCAGTCAAATGGGCCAGTGGCAAGCGTGAATTCAGGTGGGCTTTTATTTCTGAGGCTTCATTCTCAGGTGGTCATTGGCATGGCTAAGGACCTAAGTAAGTTCTGCAGTAGGCAGCGCTCATCTGAAACAGGCTGCACCGCGGCTTGCTTTGGAGCTGCAAACTTCTGTAAGGTGCAGTTTCCCCAGTACAAAATAGAGGTAACAAATCTTATCTCACGCATCACTGATCTGACACAGAGTAACCACTCAGTGTTACCCTTGGGGAGACCTTCTGCCTGCCTTCAGCTCCCCTTTGCCATCTCCAGAAGCCAACAGAGGGGGAGGGTCACTGAAATAAAAACAAAGACAGTTGAAATGTTTACATGGAGTAGCCATTTGTTTGGACTGAAATACAATTTTTTGCTGTAAACCTTATCGTGATGGTTTTATCTTCATAGGCAGCCTACCTGGATTTAAAACTACCTGTGAGATATACCTGTGCATGCACTGTGTGTGTGTGTGTGATGCTTCTAAAGAGATGTTCCCACTGAGATGGGAAGACCTATTTTGGGGGCTAGGATTGTGAGCTGAATACAAAGAAAGCTAGAGGGGTGCTGGTGCTCATTTTCGGCTCCCCTCAGGTGTGAGAGCCCCCAACACCCACTTCAGGCTGTGTGCTTTCCCCATCATGGTGGACCGCACGCCCTCCGCCATGAGTCAGATGATCCTGTACTTACTTAAGCTGCTCAGTCACAGCTCTGAGAAAAGCCACTAATATACTTTATGAACTGTCATTCTCCTCAAAACCCTAATAATTCTTCTCACTTTACAGACGAGGAAACTGTATGGCACAGAACCCTGAGCATTTTCTTGCTGACTACTTGTTTTTGTGTTTTCCTTGGTTATTTTGGGCAAGGCATTGACAGCTTAGTGACTGTATTTACTAGTGCTTGATTCTGACTTGGATGTGTGTTTGGGCAGCAGAACCACAAGACAGAGGTCAGTTGTATCTGACTCACTTTGTTTCTCAATTGTCTAGGTATTTTTGGTTTTCAAGAGGAAATAAGATGTTGAAAGATTAGAAATCAAAAGTTAAGTAATAACAGAGGTTAGGAGCATACCATTGTCTTGAAAAATCAGAAACGCTGAAAAGAATACAAAGATCATGTGATCTCGTGGGGCTCCTACAGAGGGACGGTCCATAGCCCACAAGGCAGTGAGCTTTTTTGGTGCTTTTCTTGGGATTTCATTGCCTTCCCAAACAACTGCTCCCTCTGTTCTCAAATGCCAGTTTTGGTGAACCTCATCTGTTGTCTCCAGTTTTCCTTCTTCTTGGCCATGCAGGCCCAAACAGACGCTTTTTCTAGGATCCTTCAAGAACAGGTCTGCTGGGGTCCTGTCTTGTCCCCCACCAATCCTACAGAAACATTCAGGTCAGCCTGTGGTCCCAGCCTTGAGAAAGCTCCACAAGTAGTTAGTAAAAGAGAGAGAAATCTAAATAATGTCTTTGCAGAATAGCAGGTACAGTCAAAACTACCATTGTGTATGTTCCATAGAAGAAGAGGGAACACACTTGAGTCATTAGTTTCTGGTTTCTTCACCTTCTTGCTGCATGTGAGCTTGATGCTAAATGACATGGAAAATAAGAAAAAAAAAAAAAAAACTGAATGAAATACTCATAGAAGCCAGAATAGGTATGGATTCAACACCTGTTCATCCAAACATTCAACAAATAGGAATGAAAACAACCTCAACTTTATAAAAAGCCTTGTCTAAAACCCCACAGTAAACGTAACACCCAGTGGCAAAGACTTAAAGCTTTTCCTCTTGAAACAAGGCAAGGATGCCCACTTTAGCACTTCTGTTTAGCACAGTGTCATAGAAATCTGACGGTTTGGAAAAGTGGAATTATATTTGTTTCTAGATAATATAATTTTATATTTAGGAAACCTCAGGGATTCCATCAAGAAAGTCCCACTGGAACTAACAGCGGACTTGAGTAAAGTAGTAGGCTACAAAGTTGTCCTATGAAAGTCAGTCACATTTCTCTATGTTATAGCAAGTCAGCTGAGAAAGAGAAGCAGTCCACTCACAGACAGCAATGTCACAAACAGTAAAATCCTCAGGAATTCACCAAGGAAGTAAAAGCCTCAGCAGTGAAAACATGTACAAAACGAAATTAAATAAATGAGAATTCAATCCATGTTCATTAATTGAAAGATATAGGATAGCAGTGTCAACCAAAACAATTACAGATTCAGTCCACAAATAAAAAAAAAAAACTATTCTAAAATTCACATCAAATTTCAAGGAACCCTAACTAGCCAAATTTTAAAAGGAATACAAAACTAGTGGACTCATACTTCCAAGTTTCCAAATTTAATACAGAGACCTGGTAATCCCAGAATTTAGGAGGTAGAGGCAGGAGGAGTTTAACCTTGGCTAAGTGAGGCCCTGTCTCAAATTTTAAAAAAGAAAAGGTGGAGGTGTTGAAAAATGTCTGGGTCCTTAGGGCGCTTGCTGTGCAGGCATGCAGACCCAGGTTTGGATCCTCAGCACCCAGGTAAGAGTGGAGAGGAGGGTCCGAGGCACATGGGTCCCTAGAGTGGTTAGTCTAGCCAAATCAGTTAACCCAGGTTCAGGGAGAAACCCTGTCTCAAGAATAAGGTGGAGAGCAACTAAGGAAAACTCACATATGTACAGTAATCAAAACCACGTAATAACTTTGTAAAGGCAGACATGTAGATCATTGGACTAGAATAGAGAGCCCAGAACTATCTACATTTACATTTGTGGTCTGGTAATTTTTGACAAAGATACCAAGACCATTTAGTAAAAGGAAAAGACAAGTTTCTCAACAAATGATGCTGGGATAGTGTATATACCAAAGAATGAAGTTGGACCTGTATCAAATATCACCTACTAAAATAAATCAATGGAAAAATAAATGGGTCAATGGATCAAAGACCTAAACATAAAGCTATAAAGTTCTTAAAAGAAAATATTAGAGAAAAAGGCACCAGGGGCTGGGGAGATGACTCATTGGATAAAGTACTTAGCCTGCAAGTATGGACCAAGGTTTAGATTCCCAGCACCCACATAAAAGCCAGATAAATGTGACAGCCCACCTGTGTTTGAAAGGTAGAAAGAGGGGGCAAACTGACTAGTTAAGATTAGCTGAATTGGTGAGTTCTGATTGATCAAGAGACTTTGCTTCATTAGAGTAGAGAGTAACGAAGAATCACATCCTGCATTAACATCTGGCCGCCACACTCACACACATATACATGTGCATGCACGTACATACATTTGACTAGGCATATGTACACACCAAATAGAAAATGTTACAACTGTGGATTTAGGTAATGATTTCTTATAACAAAGTCACAAGCAACGAAGAAAAAAACCAGATAAGTTGGACTTAGTGAAAATATTTTAATTTTATGCACCAAAGAACACAGCAAAGCAAAAAGCTCACAGAATGAGAAAAGAGGTAGAAATCATGATCTTATAAAGGCTTTATATCCAGAATATACAGTGAACTCCTACAGCTAAAATATGGAAGCAATCCAGATACCCATGAATAGGTGAATAAAGAAAATATTATTCAACCTTGAAAATAATATCCTACATCATAGATGAATCAAGTCAAATGAGCCATTCACCAAAAATACAATACTGCAGACTTGATGGCTCATTCCTATAATCTCAGAGTTTGGGAGCTAGAGACAGTAGGAAGAGGAGTTCAAAGTGAGCCTCAGCTATATAGTGAGTTCAAGGCTAGCTTGAGCTGTAATGAGACCTTGTCTCCAAAATATCCATTACCACTAAAGATAGATACTTTATGATTCCACTTACATGAGAAATTTGGAGTAGTGAAGCAGAAAGAGTAGTGGTTGTCAAGGCCTAGAGGAAAGTGGAAACAGGGAGGTTTGGTTTTATAAGACAGAAGAGATACAGAGAAGGATGGTGTTGGCTGCTCATCATGACTGAATTTAGTGGTACTGTACTATTCCCCTAAAAATAGTTCAAATGAGACAGGTATGGCAGGGCTTAGGGTGTCAGCCACCCTGGAGGCTTGAGCCCAGGAATTTGAGGTGAGCCTGGGCAACATGGAGAGACCCATCTTCGTCAAGAAAACAACAGACAGACAAAGTAGTTAAGAAGGGATTTCATAGTATGTGGCTTTTGTCACTTTTTTTTTTTTAATTGGAATGGGGAAAGGGGGATGGTTGAAGAAGCAGTTGAAGTCCATACTGCCCGGTGCACTTTGGGCTTGCTTCTTGGGAGCCCAAAGCTTTATCAAGAGCTGTGAGAGAGCTCAATACAGAGAGGTGTTAGATTCTGACTGATCCTGCCTTTGAGGCCAGAACTCAGTGTTCTTATCCACTCCTGAAGCCCACTCTGTGGGATCAGTTAAAGGAGAGCCCAAGGCGTGTTGGTGATTTTGGTGCTCGTTTCTGGGGCAAAACAAGTGATCGTCAATAATCTGGAACCGCGCTTCATCCAAGTTTCCTCTAGCAGCGTTAGAGGCAGGCGTTCTTGAACACCCACTTCTAGGATCTGTTAGGACACGTCCCCTCCCACTGTGTGGGCCCGGAAAGGAATACTTCCTTGATCACTTTCAGGTTGCAGATTTACTCGCATGTCATCAGTGTATTAATGATGTGGAGACGCGAAACAGACAGCCGCACTCTAGCTCTGTGTTCCCAGAGTGCGAATCT
Organism: Typhlomys cinereus; assembly: GCA_023101885.1. Taxonomy (NCBI): domain Eukaryota; kingdom Metazoa; phylum Chordata; class Mammalia; order Rodentia; family Platacanthomyidae; genus Typhlomys; species Typhlomys cinereus. Next base: position 8,694,241 of record JALPQD010000040.1, on the reverse strand, counting down.
TGCTTTATTTCTGGTTCGCCTTTTCTTCTCGCTGTTTTTAAAGGTAATTCTCCCTAACCCTTCCCCGAGTAGCCGCCTACCTGTTCTAAGAGGTTGAGTGTTCTCTGAAGAGCTGTGAGTCAGGGGCAGCCTTTGCTGCGGGGAATAGAAACAGCACTGTCCCCACCGGCCCGGCTCTCCCGTGCGCTCCTCCCGGCTCTCCAGCACACTCCTCCCGGCTCTCCAACGCGCTCCTCCCCGGCCCAGGAATGCGCAGAGCGCCTGAGTCAGCAGGCAGCCGCCGCGAGACAAAACACGCAGAGTGTTGTCTGCTGGCAGAACTGCACAGACGCTGCGCGAGCCTGGCACCGTGGATTCTTCCTCCTCCCGCCTTGGGCTCCCCCCTTCTTCCACACCTTGGCTTTTCTGGCACTGTCTGGCCAGGTTTCCTGTTGCCTAGGTTCCTGCGATTATGAATGTTGATTCTGTCAGGAAACCGGGATGAGGAGTATGCTGGGTGGGGAAAGGCCTTTGACCTTCGGGAACAGAGAGGTGGTGGTGCTGGTGTGGGGGGCGGAGCTTTTCCTGTTTGTCCGGCAGTTCGCAATGTAGGTCCTGGTGCTGGGCAAGGGCCCTGGTGAAGAAGATCGCCGTGCCACAGAACAATGTGGGCCGTGACTCCCGGCTGCCTTCCTGCTGCGCTCACCTGGCTCGTTGAGGAGGAAAAGTGAGGCAGCCCAAGGGACTCCGCCTCGTGTAGTCTTTCCCTGGGTGCCTGTCACATTATTCCAGGAACCGACCTGCCTCTGTTTATCTGATGTCATTAGTGCCCTAGAGGTCACGATCCTTAGCCTGGGCACCGAATACTTGCCTACGGCTCGGGAACAGGCACTCCGCAGCTCGTGGGGAACTGAGCTAAGGCCGTTCATTGCACGGTGGTTTGCAGGCGCTCCACCGTGGAAGAATTTGACTTGAAAATGCTCTGTGGTTAGCAGCTCTTGGGAAGTGAATATTTATTTCAGAGCAGGCTATACCCAGCCAAAGGGATGTCAGCTTAAGAGACAGAGCTCTTTTGGGGAAGCATTTCCTGAGATAATTTTCTAGGAAATGTGAAGACAGCGGCAGTGCAGTGAACAGGGAAGACTTTTAGAAACAATGTGGTGTGGAATCTTGAAAGTGTTGGAGTCAACAAGACCCACAAGGTTCTGGGTGCTTCGAATTCTGGCAAGAGGTAGATAGTGGCTGCTGACCAGGGAACAAAGAAAAATCATTTTCTTTTTTGGCACAAGGTAGATCAGAACAGGTGTGTTCAAAGCTTGCCAAATGTTTCATTGTGACCCTGGTAGTTAAGGTTGATTGGTAATACAGGTAGGGTATGTTGGTCCGGATTACACAGAGATCACCACCTGGAAGGCAGGAGGAGGGGGAGAGGTGGCAGTGCCCTCTGGGGTCTTTTGTTTCTAGCCACTAGTTGTTCTTGCCGCCCTGTCTTCTGCCTCTTCGTGAGCACATCTGGCTTTTTTCCATCCTTACATTCAGCCTTTTGACTAGGTCCCATTTCTAAGATTAGTCTGGGCTTGTAAGAAAAAGAATGGGCTCTTTGAATGAACTTCAAAACAGTTTGCTCAATGCTACCTAAAATAAGCCTTTATTTTGAAGAAAATAGAGGTTAGTTCCGGTTAATCCCTGTTTTGTTTTGCTTTTTTATTTGTTTTTGTATTACTATTCGTGGTGCTGGGATGCAACCCTGAACTTCCCACATATTAGGAAGGTGTTCTGCCACTGAATTGCAGCCCCAGATAACCAATTTATTATATTATTGTGTTGTTGTTCAACATGGATGTTGAAACACACTGTTTATTAGCAATGTGGTTTTTAATTTCCAGAGGCAGGACAGGCGTTGAGTAAGTCACAGTTTCAGTTAAGAAGCCAAGTCAGTGTATCTGGTAAATCATTGTCTTGGGCTCCTCTTCTCAGCACCGAAGAGTCTCATGCCTGTCGGTGTAGAAAACATGAGGGAACATGCCTGTCCCTGTCCTTCCCATTTTCTCTCACAAAAGACATTCTCAGATGCTTTGGTTTAATCATAGTGAGTCTTGTAGAAAAGTAGAATGCTGGTCCTTCATCCAGAAGGTTTCCATTGCTCAGTGATTTGCCCCTCCCCCCAAAAAAGAGCTTTACATAGAACCCCGGGGTCATCTATGTCATCTTGGAATTTGGTGCCTGTCTCTGAGATCGATTCCATCAGCACTGACATCTTAGTGACTCCCACTTGCCTTGGATCCATTCATTGAATAATAGCTACTCTTTGCTCCCACTACTAAGCACAGTGCACCCCCAGCTCCCTCCACCTCCTCAGCCCACAGTAAAGCCTTTTCACAGCAAAACTTCAGCACAGTCACCTTTGACCCACCAGGACACCTGGGGACGGCCTGCGGTGTGTCTTTCTGATGAGCACCACCAGCAAGCGCTGGGGCCGGAATTCTCTCGGCAAGGACTTCAGAGCAGAGGCGTTTGTAGTCATTCCTCATCTTCGAGGAAGAGCGACGTCTCCAGGTTCACGCAGCCAGTGTTGGCCTCTGTGGGCTCCCAGTTGGAGTGGCGCATCTGCACCGCCCTACTCTTGTCTCCCCATATGTTAATAACGTGACTTGAAAGTCTTGAGGATGATCCGAAGGAGAAGCGGATGCATATTTTCTCCCATAGTCAAGTTGTCTAAAACCACATAGGGTGGCAGGTGGAGGCTTTCTGGTTAGTAGAAAGAGCAGGTGTCCTCGTAGTTATTGATCGTGAGATAAGAATGTGAGAAGATGAATGGCCGTAAATCCATGTACCACATACGTAGTGGATTCGGGGAGTCTTTTAGGATCCCAAAGGACTCTGATGCTTCTCCTTCCTTTCTTAGAATTCTCTCACCCCACTGTTAAGATTTTCTTCGGCCCTCTCTGCCACTGTTTCTCCTCCTCTTTCTAGAGGCTTCTCTTCCTGCCAGCATCAGGTATGTCCCAGGCCAGGACCCTGGCCCTTGTCCATGGGTTCTCCTTGAGTGTCCTCACCTGTGTTCATACCTTTTGCCTGTTATGACAGATGGCGCTCATCAGCCACCCTCACAAACAAGCACTTATGACTCACTGTCATTTTCCACTGGCCTTCATTGGAAAACTGGACATTGCTCTTGACTGATCTGTGTGACTCTCAGTGGACAGCTTGAATTAGCTTCCCTGTCCAGTCCTGCGTTTCTTCTGTGCCTAGATGAAAGTCTCAGCAGTCTCCTGGAGGCTCTTGCTCAGCAAGGACCCACATCTCTGGGTTTTGTGAATAGCCCATTGTAACATTGTCTCTGTGTCTGTTGCCCATTGGACTGTGAGTTCCTTGAAAGCAAGGATCGCCTCTTCCCTGTTCCCATCCCGATACCTTCTGCGTGGTGTCTAGTGTATTTCAGTGCATGTTGTCAAGGGCATGAATGTTACCCGTCTTTGGGGACACAAATGCTAACCATTTCTTTCTTTTCTGTTAGATTAAGGTGACAGTGTCAGGTTGATCAACAACCATCCCACTGCCCCCTCCGTGGGGTGTGCCAAGAGTGGGGGAGCATGGAGGAGAGGAAGCAGGAGACGACGAACCAAGCTCATGTCCTCTTCGACCGATTTGTCCAGGCCACCACCTGCAAGGGAACCCTCAGGGCCTTCCAAGAGCTCTGTGACTACCTGGAACTGAAGCCTAAGGACTACCGCTCCTTCTACCACAAGCTCAAGTCCAAACTCAACTATTGGAAGGCCAAAGCCCTCTGGGCCAAGTTGGACAAAAGGGGCAGTCACAAGGACTACAAGAAGGGAAAGGCATGCACCAACACCAAGGTATGCACTTGGCTGTTCTCAGGCCCCGGGGTCCCTGACACGGGGACTTCATTGTTGGCGGGAGGACTGGGGGGGGGCGCGACCAAGCCTCAGCCTAGCAGAGGGAGTTAAGCTTAGACTCTGTTGAGACTTTGTTACATGTGTTCATTGGATGATTCCTCCTGCCAGACCTTATTCTGTTTCATGTATTTACCTATTGAACATTCAATATCTGTATTTAAATAAGCAACCCTGAGACCAGGTAAATCCAAACTTCTTATTTTGTTGAAGCTGTGTCTGCCTCGAACTGCCTGGAAGGCCCACCTATCTGCTAATTTCAGTGTGTCTTCATTTTAATAAGCAATTTGAAAATCACATCTAATTGAAAGTTTCTAAGCTAAACAGGTTGCTGTTGGGAGACAGACTATTAAGTATACCCAGGCAATGAGTCCTGGGCCTACTAAGCAAATAACTTCCAGAAGTAAACTTTTCAAGAGCCCAAGTTTCATATGCTGAAGAGAGTTTTAAAATCATTTCTGGATTGAAAGGTCAAGGAAACACTCTTGAAAAACCACACTTTAGAGAAGTGCTCAGGGCAAGGAGAGACGTAGACCTTAACTAGCTTGCCCTGTGCGCACACAAGCAAGATGTGCTGTTTTTGACTTTGCATTCCTTATCATTTTATTTGGGGGAGCAGTAGGGGGGGGGAATCCTGAGGCTGCAACAAAAGGTTTTGGAAGTGCTAAACAAGTACTCTACTCCTGAACTACCTACTTCCACCCCCAGCTTGATGGTTTCTTGGTAGTAAGGGGTACGGTCCCCCTTTAGGGCTACAGGGAATGATAGTTATAAAGAGTATGTTGTGTATGTGGGCTCTTAATCTCAAATGGGTCATCTGTGCAAGGAGGAGTTTGGCTTAATGATTCTGAGTTGGGTCTTGAACTCTCACTGAGTATTCATTGTTTATGCCCTTTGAAATCCTGATAGTAGCTGTGTTTTTTAGTGTCTCATCATTGGAGCTGGGCCTTGTGGTCTCCGCACAGCCATCGACTTGTCCTTATTGGGAGCCAAGGTGGTCGTTATTGAGAAGCGGGATGCCTTCTCCCGCAACAATGTCTTACATCTCTGGCCCTTCACCATACATGACCTTCGAGGTCTGGGTGCCAAGAAGTTCTATGGCAAATTCTGCGCTGGAGCTATCGACCATATCAGTGAGTAACACCAGCACTCCTTGCTCACTTCTTCAGTAGGCACACAGGTTAACTGATGAGTTCTTACTCAGTAGCCCAATTTATTCCGACCTCATTAATATTTATTATGCCACTTGGAAAACACCTGCCATCAATGTTCTGTTAACCTAGGGCTCTTAATCTCAAATGGATCACCTGTGCAAGGAGGAGTTTGGCTTAATGATTCTGAGTTGGGTCTTGAAGTCTCATTGAATTTTCATTGTATGTGCAGTATGCAGAGGGGCATTGGAAATCAGGTGACTGATTTAGATTTCAACTCTTTGGTGGTTTCTAGAACCCAGATTGTGACTCTGCAGTGTGATGTTAGATACCGTATACTAGTTCACAAAGACAATGCTACAGGGGTAACCAACCTAAGAAACCACATATATAGGATATGAATGCCATGTCTGTAGTGGGATTCCTAAGGTTAGATGATGATGACGTCTACTGCTAAGAAGGTTATGCTCCTCTCTTATCACCAAGCTTATCACGTGGGACTTTGTGCGTTTCTGAAATGACTCTGTTTTAATGACTGTAAGTGGTCTGAAACCAATTTGTAGCAGTATCTATATTTTCAAGTTGGAAATTTTTATTATTATTATTATTATTATTATTATTATTATTATCATTAGTGGTTTTAGGGAAACTTTATCAAGAAAAATTTGTTCTGAGCTCCTCCATATGTAACTTACAAGTACATTCAAACGCTAAACCCTTGGCTGCATAAGTAGAAAGTAGTTGTATCGCTTTATCAAGCACTAGCTGGTGGCTGCTGCATTCCACTGGCAGAAGAACTGCTCTGCCCAGCTGCTGAGCTGTAATCTGCAGAGCATCTCAGAGCTTACAGCTGTCTGCAGAAATAAAGTGTGTGCTAGCATGGCTGCAGTGAGTCTTTGGAAGTGACTCAGAAGGGTGGGGATGTGGAAAGCTGACCTAGTGGGGATTTGCACATACTCCTAGCACATTAGTCACAGACTGAAGGTAAATTTGGCCTTAAGAGAAGACCAAAAGTTATGACTGTTTTTATTTTCCTCATGTGAGGCAGGATTTATTTTGGGGCTGAGAGTGTCTTAGATCAAAGGCCGAATGTCTTACTCAGTAGCCCAATTTATTTCAACCTCATTAGTATCTATTATGCCACTTAGAAAACACTTGCCATCAATGTTCTGTTAATCTAGGGCTCTGATGCAAATACTTGTTCTGGGTAGGGAGAGAGTCATTGAACATCTAAGTGTATTCTCACTGTGATATGCAGCAAGATTTTCAATCCTTTCAGGCCAGTGGTGGTGGGGAGTGTTAAGAGGTTATAGTAAGATTATGGACTCCTTTGTGTACTTGTTGGGAATTTGTGAAGCCAGCAAAGGGTTGGTATACATGGCAAATGTGGTGGCATCTGCCTATGGGCGCACCTTTCCTGTCTTGAAATAAGGTGCCATGTCTTATCAGGACAGTGAATGGTGCTGGTAATGGTGGCTCAGCTGGACCTGAGAGACGTAAGGAGTCTCCTTGGTCAGATTCCATGTTGTCTTTAAACTTCAGGTTGCTTAGAACCCTGGAGGTGGGCTGGCTTTGGTATCTCCAGAATGTTTCTTCTACTCTGAAGTTATCCGTATTAAAGTAAAAAAAGAAGCAGAGAACATGGTGTGGGATGTGTCTCCAAAACAGCCTTTGAAAAGCTGAGCAGATTCCGATGAGTGGGAACCTGAGGATGGGCACCATGGCTGGTCCTCTCTCTGTGTGCTCTTTGCCAGTGGTGCCTTTCTGTTCTCCCAGGTATCCGTCAGCTCCAGCTAATCCTCTTGAAAGTAGCCTTGATCTTAGGCATCGAAATTCATGTCAACGTGGAATTCCAAGGACTTGTGCAGCCTCCCGAGGACCAAGAGAATGAGCGTGAGTTGGACTAGCCGGAGGGAGAAGGCAAAGGGCACTGAATGGGTGAGAACAGATGAGATCAAGGGCGGAAGCCAGAAGGAACTGCAGGTGGTTTCAGCACTGGCTAAAGGGGCTTTGTTCAAGTAGCCTGGACTTTTGAGGACTTTTGACTTAATGAAGAGACCTTTATCACAGTGTGAGACTTAGCAGACATTTATAAGACAGACAGTCCAGAGAGTGGAGAAAGTCCCTTGAGAACCCTTGGCAAAGTTTGTTTCTGTCTGGGGCTGGTTTCTGGGTCTTACATATAGTGCTTTTTGCTTGGGGCTCCATGTTAGTCTGTGTGCCTCATTATCTAGAGATACCTTGAAGATGGTGAATGTGATCTGGGTGATGACCTTCATTTTACCTTTGTTTCACAGGGATAGGTTGGCGGGCACTGGTTCACCCCAAAACTCATCCTGTATCAGAATATGAATTTGAAGTGATCATCGGTGGGGATGGCCGTAGGAACACGTTGGAAGGTACCTGCTTTAGGTTGTTTTCCTTTCCCTGCTTTGTCACAGAGTGGAGGCTAACCTGTCGCCAGAATCTACTCCCCTGAGAATCAGCTGCCAGTTTTCAGTAGCACCCTAGCTTTGACCTAGACAACACCCGCTCAACCTTCTCCAGATTACGTTGTTAGAGCCCCAGGAGATGAAATCTGTGCTTACAGATGTTGGCACCATAGGGTTTAATAAATGTATTAATGAGCCAGCAACACCATACCCTCCATTTTAACGGACCCCCTCAGTACTTGGTAATATTCCTGCCAGGCTGATTTTACATGTTTCTTAATGATAATAGGGGACTGACTTCATTCTTGAGTTGTTTCATTCTGTTAGATAAACAGCTTACTTTCAGTAGGAAAAGAGCCATTCTAAAAACTTCTCATTGATTCTAGTTCCCGTTCCCTCATTTGACCCTTTCCATTTCCCCTCTAGGATTTCGTAGGAAAGAATTTCGTGGCAAGTTAGCCATTGCCATTACAGCAAATTTTATCAATCGCAATACAACTGCAGAGGCCAAAGTGGAGGAGATCAGTGGTGTGGCATTTATATTCAATCAGAAGTTTTTCCAAGAGCTGAGAGAAGCCACAGGTTGGTATCTGCTTCCAGAACAATAAGGACCCATGTTGAAGAAGAACCACTTGTTACTTCTTCCTGGGGAGTTGTTGGTGTATGTGATAGGTGTCATTGCCGTGCCCTTTGCCCTGTCTTCTGTCACTCCCATCTTTTGTCCTTCACAAGTATCTCAGTTCTCAGCACAGTGACCAGGCCGCTCTGGGTTTTGTGTTTGTTTTTTGTTTGTTGGTTTGTTTTACAATATGTATTATGCCTTCTGTCCACTCATCCCCACCCCTTCTCCTAATTTGTGTACTTCTGGACAGGATGACTGCTCACCGGTGTTTTCTTGACATGCTAGGCAGGTGTGGTCCTCTCTGAGCTCATTCAATCTTATCAGCACCTGTGTGCTAGACAGGAATGGGATCATGTATGAAAGTTTTTCCATAGACCAACTTAAATATTTAGATTTTTGTTGCAGCAAGAAGCGTCTTCATTCTGTTTTCCAAAACTTAATTTCTTCTCATCGCATCTATTTTCCAGATTAATTGGATTAAAAGATCAACAGTTCATCCTCTGAGTTTAGGCGTCTTTCCTGTTGTAGGAATGTGGGCAATTCTTTGGTGATTGTCAAAAAAATCTAAATTGGTAAATAACCTATACCCTCTTATAGAGAGGTTGGCTTCTCTTTTGGTTTAACTTTTCCCGTTCTTAGGTTTGTATTTACTTTGGATCGTTTTTCCAGGATAACCCAGAGTACTGAGTGACTATAGACTAGAGCAATAGGGGGGGAAAAAAAAAACAACAGAAAAAAACTCCCGAAGTCTATGATCTAATCTCAGCAAACTCTCACCCGGATTTGTTTTCGTCACAGGTATTGATTTGGAGAACATTGTCTACTACAAAGATGACACACACTACTTTGTTATGACGGCCAAAAAGCAGAGTTTACTGGACAAAGGGGTGATACTGCATGTGAGCAATGAAGTTATTCTTCCTTCTGCCTCCCTTCTCCCAGTGTCCCTTCCTCTCCCTTCTCCCAGTGTCCCTTCCTGTCCCTTCTCCCAGTGTCCCTTCCTCTGTATGCGTACACACGTGCATGGAGCCTCGAAGAGTGCATCAGGTGTCCTCTTCCGTAGCAGTCTACCTATTTCTCTGAGGAGTGACTCTTCTTCCTGCTGGAAGCCAGCAGGCCCGGTGACTCTTCTGTCTCTGCTGGAGTTACAGGCATTTTGTGGGGATGCCAGACTTGTCATGTGGGTGCTGGGATCCAAACTCCGGTCCTCCTGGTTGCACATTTAACCATTGTGTGCCACATTTCCAGTCCTATCTTTCAAATGCCTTTTTTTGTTCAACTAATTAACATGATCACTAAGAAAAGGAATTTTATCGTCTAATGGATTTTTCCTACAAAGTAACAAAAATGAATACTGATTGCATCTCGCATCTCCTGAAAAATCCATGGGCTTTTTTAAAGCTTAAATTTTTTTAAAAAAAAATTTTATCATGTAAAATCAAAACCGTAAACCTAAGCAAGATGACAATAGAACAGATCTGTGTGACCGTCGTTAGCTTTAGTGATTACCAACATGGCCAGTCTTGTTTTAGTAAATCCAAACCTTTCTCCCTTCTTCCCCTTCCTCCCCCTTCTCCCACCATTGGACCATTTCAGAACAAATGTCAGTTATCATTTCATGGATAAATACCCAGTTTAATTTTAGATTATAGTGAATTCATGTGACCAGCCATTGGTTGATCATAGATCCCCTTACCCACCCAGGAAGTTGAATCTTTAGCCTCATGAATACTGGACAAGCTGCCACTCTACCACTTAGCTGCTTCCTCAGACTTTTTTTTTTATTATAGTTTTTAAGACAGGGTGTCATTACATTGTTCAGATTGACCTTAAGAGCTCTTTAGCCTGAACAGGCCTTGAACTTGCAATCTTCCTGCCTTAGTCTCCAAAGTAGCTGACATTACAGAGCTCTGCCACAGGTCCTGCCTTCTTGGGGTAGGGAGATGCTCAAGGGAAATGCCTTGAATCAAGCATAGCCTTTGATGTTTTTGAAAAACTGATGGTGACTCTGATTTTACTATAGGTGTAGTTATAGAGGTCCAGTTCATATCAACCAGATTAGGGTATTTTTAGACTTCTTTTGGTCCGTTATTTAAATGTGTGAATTACTGTCCCCATGTGAGGAATGGATGGAAGAGTCCCTTTAGAATGAACCATACTCTTGCTTTCTTTGAGAACAGCCAGAGTGAGCTTTGGAGCTCGTGCTTGCATAACGGAAGTCTCCTTTGCTCACCTCCTGGCTGCTGCCGCAGCAAGGCTGCCCTGTGTTGTGCAGGGAGCTTCAGGACAAAGGCTCTGTACAGAGTCTTCCACCCTATCAGAAAAAAGCAAGGCGTGTGTGGCTCATGCTTCATAGAGTGGGTTTGTTCATTGTCTGAAGCTCTTCTGTCGCTGTTAGCACAACACTAGGGATTCCTTGGGACTGAGTAAGGATTGAAGCTTGCCATCTGGGCAGAGCTGGGCTACCAGTGAAAATTAGGTAGCAACAACCTGGAATGCTAAGGTCTGATTTACTTTTCCTTTCATTTGTTCAGCAGGAAGGGCCATGTCTTCCACGTGTGCTGCTAAATACCAGAGCGAGCGTGGCCACTTCATGGTGAACAAACAGGATTTCTAAGACTGACTTGAGTGTTTGTGTTTTGGCTTTCAACAGCTTGTAGTTGGAACTGAAAGTACCATGAGGGGCACTTAGAAACCATAGTCCCCACTTTAGAAGAATGTATTTGGCTCAGGATGCAGGAACCTCCAAAACAGAGAAGTGTCTTGGCCCTTCTACTACTGTGTATGTTTTGAAAACTTCTGATCCATTCCAGTATATTCCTCCCAGTGTCTTGGCCCTTCTACTACTGCGTATGTTTTGAAAACCTCTGATCCATTCCAGTATATTCCTCCCAGTTTTCTGGACTTACTATTGCTCTGTCTACACATCTCTTTGCACCAGAGTTTTTAGGTACTTCCTTTGGTTGATAGATCTGAGTAGTTTGATGCCAATCCAACTACCAAAACCCATCTAATACCCAGAATGTAGTGATTGCAGAAGATAAATACAATGCCTTTTCAGTTTACAGAGTACTGTCTCCTAAGTTATTTGATTCTAGTAACAGTTTGGAGGTAGCCCGGTCAGGATTATAGGAGTGGTGACTTGTTCCTAGAGAGTCCATGGGAAAGCCAGCAAAGCCAGTTTGCTCTTAGCAACAGTCCACCCTATCCAGCCCCTTTGTTTTTAACTGGTATAAAGAGATTTGGTTTAGGAATGTGAAAGGTTGTGAGACAAGATCACATTTGACATGCATTGTGGGGTCCAGCTGACCAAGCCAGCCATCCCTGCCTGGGCTTCTCCATGTGAGCTCTGCTCTTCCTGGGCAGGACTATGCTGACACAGAGCTGCTGCTCTCCCGGGAGAATGTGGACCAGGAGGCCCTGCTGAACTACGCCCGGGAGGCCGCAGACTTCTCCACGCAGCAGCAGCTGCCTTCCCTGGATTTTGCCATCAACCACTACGGGCAGCCTGACGTGGCCATGTTTGATTTCACTTGTATGTATGCCTCTGAAAATGCTGCCTTGGTGCGGGAGCAGAACGGACACCAGTTACTGGTAGCTCTGGTTGGGGACAGCCTCCTGGAGGTGAGTACCAAGAGATGCAGAATCCTTGGTGGTAGACTGTTCACATGCTAAAGAGGGAATAGCGAGGAGTGAGCTGGGGTTGGGGTGAGCACACACTCACTGCAAAGAGAGGGAGAGTGACAGGTCCCTGGGGCTGGATGAGCTAAGTGAGAGTAAACATTGGAGCTTTTGTAACTTGTCCCTCCACCATAGTGTGCAGTAGAGGCCAGTGTCCAGTGGGCACAAGCTACTGTCAGCAGCATATCCATTCTGTACCTTGGTTTATTTTTCATCTTTAAAAGCTGAGTGATTTTAACTCTGTGAATCTTCTTTACAGCCTTTCTGGCCAATGGGAACAGGAATAGCCCGGGGCTTTCTGGCTGCGATGGACTCAGCATGGATGGTACGAAGCTGGTCTCTGGGCATCAGCCCCTTGGAGGTCCTGGCAGAGAGGTAATGGGACAACACCATAGTTTCCTCCTGTAGAATGGAGCAGCAGCCCCCGCCTGCTTCTTACACCAGTACAGACTCTTCTCTCTCTTGTTCCTTTCTTCATGAAAGATGTTTTCATGTTCAAGTAGAGGAAAAGACAAGGTACCGTTCTACAAAATCAGAGACCTGAAACCTACCTTCTCAGACTGCTCTTAACCCTTTCCAGACTGGCTTTACTGATGGCAGATGGTGTCTGCGTTGGGCACCATGAGCCGGCGCCGCTTCCTTTCTGACCATTACATAAACACATACATGGAATTCTGTAGCATTCTCTTCCTTGAGACAGTGTGACAGCGAGGATGTCCTGACACAAATTAGAAGTGACTGACTTAAATGAAAACACCAGACTGCTGATAAATATGTTTCATGAACCCCTGAATGTCAGATATTTTGAAGCAGATTATTTTACATGGGGGAAAAAAAACAGAATTTGCTGGCTGATCAAGAACAAACGTTTTGACCCAGAGGGGGAAAAAAAGGAGATTTCCTGAGTGAAATTGATGATTGAGAATGAAATTAATAATTGATACTGTTTTCTCATTTTAAAACACATGAAGCATTGGGACTAATGTGTGGCAAGGTTTATTTGTTTGTTTTTTTCTTTGTGGAGATGGGGGGGAAACGAGGTCTCACCTAAATTGATCTAGAATTCACTATATAGTCTTTACTGGCCTTGAACTCAACAATGATCCTTGCCCGATAACTTAATGTGTTAGGACTATAACCCTGAACTGCCACTCTCTGGTTGCCTCTTACTTCTTACAGGCTCCACCACCTCACCACCACCACACTAGGCACCAAGCTTCTAGTACATGAACTTTGGAAAACAAACCACAGCACTGATAAAGTGGGGGAATTAACAAAGAAGTCTGTTTCTAGCCTAACAGAGAAGGCCTTTCATTCATAATTTAAACATTCTATTATGAGTGAAAAGTTCAGCAAAGGTGACACATACAGTGTGGGCCCCAGTAATCCCTCATATGAGCTGGCCACAAATAATTTCTTTAATTTTCTTAAAAATCATAATAAATATTGGCACACTACTCAACCACCTTATTATTATTGGTTATGTATGAAGAATGTGGGTAGGTACATATGTGCCACTTATGCATTTTGGGGTGGAATCAGTTCATTCTCTCCAGCTTTATGTTGTTCTAGGGGTGGAACTTAGGCTGTCGGGCTCATGCAACAAGCTCCTTTAACCCATTGAACCACCTTAGTGGCCCCCCAACAGCCTTTTTTTAAATTAGAGACATTTACCACCACGTTATCCCTAGTCTTCTAATTAGCCTTCCCCATCGGATGCGCATGACATCACTGAGTGGTAGTTCTAGAGGCTAAAGCTGACGTACGGTTGGAGGAGATGTATCAGGGATGGAGATTTGTCTTACAGATCAAATAGTTTGGTGCTGGTCAGTGCTCCAAGACAGCTGCTGTGTGTCCTTTGCAGGGAAAGCATTTACAGGTTGCTGCCTCAGACCACCCCTGAGAATGTGAGCAAAAACTTCAGCCAATATAGCATCGACCCTGTCACTAGGTATCCCAATATTAACATCAATTTCCTCCGGCCAAGCCAGGTAAGAGCCTTCTTGTGGGTTACGTTCAGGCTTGTGTTCCAGATTGGTTGTGACTGTTGTCTATTAAAATGTATATAGTTCTGTTGGGTATTGACTAATCCAAGATGATATCTCTTTGAGTTGTCTAAAGTTGATATTATGTGTTCATCAGCACATTAGCAACTGAGGCCTAAGAATTGAGTTAGGCAGGTGGCTTATGCTGTCTTTCTCCTCTTTGTCTCAGTATTTAATCATAGAACTCTGTACACATGTAGAAGACAAAGGACAGCTTTTAATTTTTTATAAGTTGGTTCTTTTCTTCCACTATGTGGTCTTCCGAAATTGAACTCAGGTTTCCAGACTTGCTCACCGAACCATCTCTCCAGCCCTTGCTTGTTTGCTTTGCTTTGCTTTTTTCTTCCTTTTTGGTTATTTTAAGAACGGGTCTTATACTGGAGTCTAAGTTCCTCTTGGTTCAAGTGCTGGAGTTGCAGGTCTGAGCTAGCACACTTAGCTAGTTTTTAAATGGTTCGTTGAAGAGCAGAAGTGACTAAATCAACAGACAGCATTACCCCCACCTGTGACTCAGGCATGTCATTCCACTTTTTCTGAACCTCTGTTATCTGAGAACTTAAGTTAATAATTCCTGCCTACTGGCTAAGGCAAACAATCTTGCTCTCTACAAGTAACAGTACTGTTACTAGTGCAGTTTTACAGAGTCTATAAAGTCTCTTTTCTCGGCTGAGGGACAGCTTACAAAGTACAACAATCCCAAAGAAGACATGAACCATTTCCAGGAAACAGCTTGTTTGCCATGGTTGCCTATGATCTAGAGAAACTTTTTCTTTGCTTTCTACCTGATGTTTATCTTTAGTTAGGATTCTTGCATGTTGTGTGGAAAGTACCCATAAATCTACCCAGCTCATTTTCATTTTTAAAGAATAATTTTTTTTATTTTGTGTGTGCGTGCACGTGTGTGTGTGTGTGTGTGTGTGTGTGTGTGTGTGTGTGTGTGTGTGTATCAGGGTATTGTGTGTCCCTGTGGAGGATCAAGAGTGACTTCAGGAATCATCCTGTATTGCTTCTATCTCCTTTTTGTTTTACTCTGAGATTTCCCAGGTTCCACCCACCAAGGCCAGAAGTATAGGCCGTTTCCTCCTAGCAGTTTTGCTTGAGTCTGGGATCTGAACTCAGGACCTTCTGTTTGGGAGGCAGAGTCTTAACTCCCTGAGATATCTCTCCAGCTGTACCTAACTCATTTTCAACACAGCTGTTTACAGTGAATAATCTGTTTGTATTTCTTAAAGACCATCATGTAAATTCTATCTAAATTTTACTGTGGGTCAGGGCATAGCTCTGTTTAACAGTGCAAATCCCTGGCCTTAACCCCTTCTGCCCCCAGCAAAAATGAATATTCACACATTACTCAATCTGCTTTCTCAACCTCCATTTTAGTCATTCCTCTTGTAGGGAGAAATTGATTATATGGGGCTTGAGCTTTCTTCCTTTTGACTTTTCAATTGTCTACCAGGTGCGCCATTTATATGATAGTGGAGAAACGAAGGATATTCATCTAGAAATGGAGAACCTAGTGAATTCCCGAACCACCCCCAAGTTGACTCGCAATGGTGAGTTCTGATGATGGCCTTGGCTGTTCAGAGAAGTCTATACCACCAAGCCATAGCATGGCCAATAGAGCTGTGTTGGGCGGTGGACCGCAGCCAGTGGTTTTGCCTTCCAGGGGATGTTAGGTTGTGCCAGGGTATGTTTTTGATTGTTTCACTGGGCTAGGTTTGTTATGGGCATCTAAAAATCCAAGATGTTGCTATACCTCCTAGAATGCACAAAACTGGTCCCACAACAACAATAAAAAAGTATCTTGTTTTGAGGTGATGTGAGAGGGTAGAAGTGAATTGATGTTTTCTGATCTTTTCCTGGGGAAACATGAACCACATAGGAAACCAGTGACTAACTGGAATAACAAGTATACCCAAACATAGCTATCTCCAATGAGTTTATTAGGTTTATTTATAAGAACAAGGGTGACCCCTCCAAACATCAACAATTGAAAATCTCACCGAACTTGGGTCAGAACTTCCTTATAGCTGCAAAGGTGGAATCTATCCCCCCACCCCCTTTCATTAACCTTCCTCCCGCTATATACTTACTCTAACACACACCCCACCTCCCCAGACCATGTCGGGCAGTGCAGGGAGGAACAGGAGGGAGTGGTTGGAATGTTCAAGTGAATCTAATGACCTTCCCAACCTGCTCCTTCCCCATGAAGGGAATGCAACAGGCCCGACTTTAAGGGTCGCTTGTGGGTAATCAGGGCTGCTCTGATAAAGACGGTAAGGCCGTTATGTTTGGAGAACAGCATTGGCAATCAGTTACAGATGCTGCAGGGAGAGGGAGAACACGTGAAAGCGCACACACTCTTGTGCACCCATACACACATTCAGGTTTTGTAGGAGACTTCATGGAACATTCGTGGCATTTCAGCTGTGTCCCCAGACAGTGCCATCATGCTATGGCAGAGGTGAGGGCTCTTCTGTATCTTGTGTGTATGGCAAAGCGCCCCTGGAGATTGTTTTTGGAAGGAGGGTGGCCTTCGGTACACCACATCGGCTGGGTGTAAGGTGAACTGAGAGGGAATACGCTAGGGACAGGGAGACTGGCGTGGAAATGCTGCACTTGTCAGACGCCGTGGTTAAAGCCTGAATCAGAAGGAGGAGCGGATCACAGTTAGAACTTGAGCTTTGGGGTCAGGTCCAGGCACTGTTCAGCCTAAGCAGCGCCATTTGCAATGTGCAACCATGAACAGACTTATGTCTCAGAGCTTCAGTCTCTGCATCCTTTAGAGAGGAGTAGCAGTATCTCTTTAGTTGTGGCCTGAGGATCTAGCACCACACAGCCACAATGCCTGGCATGCAGCAGGTAGAAACCAGCAGTTTTTTCATTGCCATTGTTGATTTGAGAGAGAACATTAAGGTGACAGGGTGGGTAGCCTTGTGTGTGTCCTTCAGGGGTGAAATAAGTAATAGTCGATGCTACAATGGTCTGTAAACACGGAGGTGGAGGGGCGAGAAAGTCAGGGAGGTGAGTCAAGGACCATTGAGGCAGACACCAGGCCCTGCAGACTGTTGGGGGCATCTCATCTCTTCCCCTGCAGCACCATTTCCTTGAGAACAGAGAAATCTGCTCTCCACTACCACACATATAAAGTTGTCCCATACACGTTAGATGTGCAGACTTGGGTAATATTTGTGAAGGTCAACATTGCAGCCAAGAGACAGCACTAGAAACGCTCTGTGCTCTCAGATCACACTGCCATAGTGAAAAGACTTAATTTTAATGATATTCTTATATTTACAAGTTACCCAGTGAGTTAAGTATAAGCTAAATTCCCACCACCTCAGGGAAGGAACAGATTTTCCTGAATGCAAGTAGGTTCTCACAGACTGTCTTCAATGATTACCAGGGCTCTTCATGATGAAGACATGTCAGTGAGCCATAAAACATCCAGCATATGTGTTTGCCTGGGCACTGGCTTGGCATGTAGTCATTTATGACTCAGCATGCCAACATGGTTCCGTGGGCCATTCTGGTTTGCAGTACTCGACCTTGTCTGGATTCTGCAGAATCTTCACTTCACTCTTGCTCAGGACTGTAGAAAGGGAAAGAGTAAAGCCTTTGTTTGCTTTGGTTTAAGGTACTACAGATAGGACGTAACCTTTCCTAATCTTATCTCCTGAGTGTGCTGGGAGGAAAAAGCTTCCTCTGTCAGTTGCCAGGCAACTCTCCAGGGAGAGCCTGGGCCGTGTCACCAGTGAGGTGTCTGCTCAGTAGGCGGCCCTCCACCTTCCACGCTGTCTGCGGGAGTTCTGCTGGGACACGGCTTCATCATGGCACGTCCTCGTCATCCTGCTGTGACCTGCTATCTGGGGGCTGGGTATGAACCTGGAACCTGGATTCCTGTGTCAATCTTATGTCTCCTGTCATCCTTCTGAAAATAACACTGTTTTGTCCCTGCCGCAGTCAGGGTGGCTACGTGCACTGTAAAGAAGATGCTGTGCCAGCATTGCCAGGTGAACACACTTCGATAATGACTATTTTCGTTGTTTAGAGTCTGTGGCTCGTTCAAGCAAACTGCTGGGGTGGTGCCAAAGGCAGACAGAAGGGTACGCGGGAGTCAATGTGACGGATCTCACCATGTCTTGGAAAAGCGGCCTGGCCCTGTGTGCAATTATCCACAGATATCGCCCTGATCTGATGTGAGTTGTGACCAGGTTTTGTATTTCATTCTCCCTCGTCAGATCTCAGAGCATCCTACTCCCAAGTATGCAGATTTTGTATTATTCCTAGAATGAGGTACATGGCAAGATGTTCTCCCCAGAAAGCCAGGATTTTGGATTTAGTTATATTTAAAACTCCCATGTGTCAAGCATTGTGTGGCCCAACCCAGGGACAGCTAGCAGACTTTTTAAAAACCACAGTGCTCAGATGGTCAAAAACTGATTTTAATACCCATCTGACCCTGTTAACTTCACACAAAGGGAAACTCTGTTTATTGGCCCCCACGTTGAACTCTTCATTTTTGGCCAGCTCTATCTTAAATGCTATTGGTCACAAGGGAAACCTGGCTAGACCGCTTGGCTGTCTCACAATAAATATGTCACTACCAACTCAACAGAAAACAATAGATCCTTACCAGATTTATGCTGGTTTGGTGACATTTTCTTCGTTAGAGACTCATGAAACATGTATCATCTCACCACAACAGTGACGTCTCCTTCACCTATTCTTCACTTACCTGCGTTCCAAGTTAGTGCATGGAGTGGCTCCAGGTCAGCTGCAGAACCAAGCACTCAGATCCTCCCCCCCATACACAGGCATTTGTTACCATAGAAACCAAACAGAGAGTCAGAGACTGAAGCATAAAACGGTGGATTGTTTTGGCTGCTTGTCTCTTTTAGCCATTAGGTCCACTTTTTTTTTTCCTGTTTTGTTTAGTTTTAATGTTTGGTTAAGGAATTCTAAAAGACATAGTCGCAAGCTAATGATGCAAAAGCTAGTAAAACAGCCTTGTGCAGTGTAGATCAAAAATGAAGAGCAGGGGCAAAGCCCTGGGTTTGTTCCCAGTACCACCAAGCACAACAAAACAAAACAGCCATAGCCAGATGTGCCTATGATTCCAGCACTGCAGTTTCAGCAGAAGAATTTCAAGTTTCAGACCTGTGACCTGAAAGGAATAAATAAATAAAGACAGATAAACAGAGAAGAATGAGGTTGTAGCTCAGTGTCAAAATACTTAACCTAGTGTGCACCAGACCTTAGGTTCAGTTCCTAGACAAAATTAAAAAGAGAAGGGAGATTTCCAATCTGCTTAGAAAAAGTACATGACCTCTGGTGCTTCTGTCACCTAACTCATCCAGAAGTTGGTGAAGAGTAAATGAAAGCAGTGCTTTGTCACTCCAACCAAGGAAGTAGGGGGGTATGATTACACCCCCATAGCACCACGAAGAGAGAGGGAAATTAATTCTGTCTCCAAAGGGAGACGAGGAGGAGAAGGCAAGAGCAGTGGAGCAGCTTGCAGCGGGGGTGTGCAGATAGCCCTCCTTCATCGACAACCAGAGAGAGCTGAAGAACAGGCAAGGGAGGACATACAGCACGCACGGATCGCTGCGTGGGTGATCTGACCCTGTTCGGACTCCATACGGTGACTTCAGTTTAACAGGCCTAATCTGTAGAAGAAAAATAAAATTTTTAGTGGGAAAAACTCCAGAGGGTCAGTAGGTTAACACAAAGTAAGAGCTGCCAGAATGATCTGAATCCTGCTGAAGGAAAATGCCTGCAGTCCTTCCTCTTGGGTAGCAAGAAGTGCAAAACCCAAGAGGAAATGTTTACTAATGAAGATGGCTGGGAAAACTCAGGAAATTCAGCAATGGAAAAACCTTTTGAGCGAGGTTTTGGAATTTCCCCTTAGTAGAAAGCTTGAGTAAGATTTACCAAGGCTGATGGTGTGGGTGATAGTCCCAGCTCATTGGGAGCAGTCTGATTGAGACAGGATTCGTGTTGCTATTGGGCAGTAGCTTCCGTACACGTGTGCATGCACATACAGGTGTGGGAGGGCACATATGAGACAGTTCCCTTCCCGAACTTACATTTCAGTAGAAAATTTGTCTTCCTGGAAAAAAAAAGAAAGAAAATAGTCTTTTTCCTTTATTCCTCTACTGGGTAGATGTCTAGTCATTTCCTCTGAGACACTGTGCATTTCCTTAGGAAGGGAGGGAGAATGAGGAACAAGACAAACAGGTCTGATCTCTGATCCGGAGATGATGCCCTGCTCCTGGGACCTCAGCCCAGAGACCCAGAAATGCCAACCCCGTGGTACTGTGTACTCTGTCTAGAATAGTCAGGCCAACTTAAATCTGTGGTCCTTGTCCTGCTTCCAGAGACTTCAATTCTTTGGATGAGCAAAACGTGGAGAAGAATAACCAGCTGGCCTTTGACATTGCTGAGAAGGAACTGGGCATCTCTCCCATCATGACGGGCAAGGAGATGGCGTCGGTGGGGGAACCCGACAAGCTGTCCATGGTGATGTACCTCACGCAGTTCTACGAGATGTTCAAGGACTCGCTCTCCTCCAGCGGTGAGGGCCCATGCGTGCGGGGGAGGGGAAGGAGCCCCGGGCTTATCCAGTCTTTCTCCTTCAAGCTGCGGCCTTCCTCCGCACCACCAGCTCATGCTTGCTTTGTTTCTACTGGTCGGCCAGCAGTAAAGTCTTTGGAACCGTGCTTCACTCTTTCCTTCTTAGTAATTTATTCTTATGTTTAAATTGCTATTATTATTATGTGTCTATGATATGGTGGGGAATGTACATGCCACAGTCCATGTGTGGCGTTCAGTTCTCTCCTTTCTGGAGATTCAAGTTCAGGTCATCAGGTTTGAATGACAAGTGCCTTTACCTGCTGAGCGATCTCATAGGCCCCAAGTAGTGTGTTGATTAATCACTCATTGTTTTTAAAATCTTTCTCCTTTAACTTATAAATATACCCCCCCCAAAAAAATCGTCTCTAACTACTTTTTCCTTTACTTTGCCATCTTCTCTGAGACCCAGCCCTTCTGCGTAAATGGTTCCTCATGTGGTATGTACACACTCATTGAACTTGGAAACACACTGTCATATTGTTGCCTTTTTTTTTAAGTACTCTACCAAAACTGCTCTGTGTCCTCTGGGAAACATTCCCAAACCCAACTTCATTTCTTATCCATCTGCCTATTTCTCTCTCTCTCTCTCTCTCTCTCTCTCTCTCTCTCTCTCTCTCTCTCTCTCTCTCTGTCTTTTTTTTTTTTTTAATTTTACATTGCTAGGAGTTAACCCAGGGCCCACTCGTTGCTAGACAAGCTGTCAACCTCTGAGGCACACCCTGAAGCCTTTGCTCCTCTCGTGCGCGAGGCTGTCCATCAGCACTGTGTGATGATGGCCCGTTCCTCAGTGCCCTCTCCTGTCCCTTCTTCTGTGACCCTGTGCTTTACTAGGTTCATGCTGCTTCTTTTGTAAGTCCTCCTCCCCCTCTGGCTTTGCTTGTTGTCAGTCCCTTCTTCTTAGAGTCTCCCAGAAGTTTTTCCTTGGCCCTCAGCCTCCTGCCTCAGCCAACACTGAAAAGTGCTACAAAAAAAAAAAAAAAGAAAGAAAGAAAAGAAAAAATTCCCTTTGCCACTTCCAGTTGCCTCGAGTAAATGCAGAACAGTGCTTCAGAGTGTTGGCCTTGCTGTCTTCCCAGCATTTCCACTTATTCAACTTTGGGCAAGTTGCTTAATGTCCTTATTATTTGGTTTCCCCACGTCTACAATCGTGGTAGTGTATATAATTATACTGTGATATGCTAAGAAGAATGGCAAATGGGAACGCTGAGTAAATGTTAGTCACTTACTATTTTTCAATCACTGTTTTAAAAAATCACATTGCTGCCCACGAACTAGAAGGTGCCATCGTTCAGGGTGCTCCCTTCCCAGGTGGCTTCTAGCCATGTGCCCTTCTAGGCACCTGTGACTGCTGATTGGATACACATTAGGCACCTGTGACTGCTGATTGGATACACATTAGGCACCTGTGACTGCTGATTGGATACACATTCTTGCAGTGAGTGTCCCTGTTCAGTCACTGAAAAACTCCTCTTCAGACACAGCTACAAACAGGACTTCCGTAGCCACCGAACCAGTACCCCGGGTCATGGGCCCCTGATCACCCCTCTCCGGGCTGAAATTCTCTTCAGCGCTTTGCTGTAACTGCGCAGTCAGACTTGTGCCTTTAAAAAGCAGAAGCGCAGGTGTTTGTAACTGAAGTGTGTGGAGGAAAAGTTGACTTTGTCTATGTGGGTGAAAGAGAATTGTCTGAACCTCATTGTGCATTTCCTTTGAAGATCTGCAGGCTTTGTCCTAGTGCGTGACCCCGAGCTGCCTTCTTCCAACCTTCTGCAAAGGAGCTTGGTCGGGATTCTTCAGACCCCTTAAAGCTCTCCTTGAGTGTTGTTCGCTTGTGTCCACAGACACCCTGGACCTGAATGCCGAGGAGAAGGCGGTCCTGATTGCCAGCACCAAGTCCCCCATCTCCTTCCTGAGCAAGCTCGGGCAGACCATCTCTCGGAAGCGTTCTCCCAAGGTATGTGTGTGCCAGCATTGCGTTGCAGGGTAGCGATGGTGCTTCCAGCAAGGGGTGACAACCAGACTAATGCAGTCTGCCTCCTCTCTTGGCACAGGATAAAAAGGAAAAGGACTTGGATGGGGCTGGAAAGAGGAGAAAAACCAGCCAATCAGAGGAGGTAAGAGTCACCAGGCATTTGCTATATCGATTATACTAAATTGCCCTTTTCGGTTTAAATTCTTATTCTCCAAGTTGCTATTGCTAGATCTTCGGACGTCCGTCTGTTGTGAGAATTTCTGTAGCAGATGCTTTTTCTGTGGACTTTGGTCTTGATCTCGTTTTGTGGAGAGCACCACAGAACGTGCACAAACATTCTCGGCTTTCCTCCTCTCTGGAATCATGTCTGAAAAAAATGCAATGGCTTTACTGAGATCTGGCAGTGCCAACACAAGTCTGAGTGCCCAGCATCCTGGGTCTTTTTGACTGTGGAGATTAAACTTGCAGAGTGCTGTTAACATCAGTTTGAAGCCTAGACACATTGTGATCACATTTCAGGAGAACATCTTCAGCATCCTCGTAATATAGCCTGATTCTTGGGGGTGCTTGCTTTTGGACAGGAGGAGGCTCCCCGGAGCTACAGAGGAGAAAGACCCACCCTGGTGAGCACTCTGACAGACAGGCGATTGGATGCTGCCATTGGAAACCAGAACAAAGTGAAGTACATGGCTACCCAGCTGTTGGCCAAATTTGAAGAGAATGCCCCTGCTCAGTCCACCAGTATAAGGAGACAGGTAAGCTCCCTTCCCAGATTAGCCAGGTCCTGCAGGAAGGATTAGTGCAATGAGGTGTCACAGATCCAGGACCACCTGGGTCAGAGATGAGCATTTCCTGAGCTAGTTTATACATTCATTGCTGCTTTGTCCTCACCTCGGGTCTGAGGGGTCTGAAGAGTGGCGAGGACTAGGAGGAAAAGAAACAATGTAGCTGGCGTGCAATGGATCCCAGCATTTGGGAGATTGGGGCAGAAACGTGACAGGTGTAAGACTAACTGGTGCTACAAAGTGAGACTTTCTGTAGAAGAAAAAAGCATACGGGCTTATTGAAGGAAATCTGAAAAGTGTAGTAGAAGTTTTATTTAAAGCACTTATAATTCTGTTAATATTCTGCCACATTTCTTTCTAGACTTTGCATAATATATTCTTATTTTCACCATGGAGACCGTTCTGAAGACATCTTTCCCATTCTGCCTTTTCGTTTAACCTTAAGCATACTCCCACGCTTTTCCAAAGCATCTTCCAAAGAACTTCCCACAATGGTGGACACCTTGCTCCTAGCCATCTTTCTAGTGTTGGCTGTTTTAGTTGCTTCTCATCTTTCATGAGATACGGAGGTTCACATTCTTGAGATAAGCCTTGCTTTGGTGTTCTGCAGATCATCTTCCTAGGATGCTCCTAGGAATGTGAACTGTATTGGTACTCAAGTTGCCCTCCTGAAGTCACGGGTGAGAATCTAGACAGCACTTGACCTGACACGTCTGTTTTAGGCCTTGTCCCTTCCTTGCTACGTGAAATCACCAAGACTTACAAAAGAAAAGGTTGGGATGTTCCAGAGTCGTGCAGAATATGCTACAAAACTCCCTGGTGACTTCTGAAAAGATGTCCAGAGAACATAGGGCCGTTCTCTTTGGTTCTCTGTCTCTCCTCATCTTCTCCAGTGCCAACAGACCACCATCCCAATGGGTGGAGCAATGACCCTCCTTGCTTCTCATGCCTCACTTTTGGTGGTTGGTATCTGCGGGCCTGTCTTTTCCTGTTGTGGCTTACAGCAGAGAAGGTAGCATTTCTTGGAGGCTGTGCAAGTGGCCCTGAGACTCTGCCGGCCCCATTTCAGGAAGCCAGAGCGCCCTCCAGTGGAGGAAAGTTGACTCTGCTAGAAGTTTGCTTTTTCCCATCCATTAGTTTTCTAAATCAGAAATAGTAGTTCAAATTCTAGATAATTGAATTTGAGAAAAGTGTAGTAAAAATCACAACTTGTTTGCCTCTTTCTACCTATCTTTCTTCCTTCCTTCCTTCTTTCCTTCCTTCCTTCCTTCCCTTTTTTCTTTTTTCTAATTAATAATGAATTTTTTGCCTTTTTCTCTCATTTGTGCTTTTCGTTTGGGGGAGTTGATATCTTTGTAAATGTAACTTTCTAAGAGTTAATTTGGCTTGCGCCTTCCCCTCCCCATTCATAGATGTGTGTCTGTCTTCCACAGGTACCTTTTCATGTCTTCTCTACCTTAATGTATTTTATTTTGTTTTGTTTCCATGTCCTGTCCCTCCTACTGTCATCTGTGTGTGTCATAGCCAACACAAGACCGTGGGGTCAGCCAGCCCTCCTGCTGCCTGCCTGAGCAGGGTCACCCTGCTCCCACCCCCCAGTGGAAACAGGTAAAGAACTCTGGGATCCAGGATAGGCTGCCATCACCTTCCCACCCCGCTCACTTCTGAAACCTCACCAAGACAGCAGGCTCTGCACCGTGCAAGTAGTCTTCTGCGGGTCGACAGGTGCTGGCATTAGATGATGCTGATTGATGCATGCTTGGGATTCGAGAAATCTGTGAGGCACCTGAGCTTCTGGGGCTTTGCTTCCGGGAGCCTGACTCTTGTGAGTGTCAGAGGAAGACTGGGAGCTGAGGCAGCAAAACCTTGACTCTTGGACTGGGAGCCGCTACTCATTAAAGGACTCATGAATACGGATTTCTTTGTTTCAGGCCTGCACAAAAATGTCGATGGGTTTTTTATTTTCCCCCTAGGGATTTTGTCTGCATTTAAAATAACTCTTTGTGGGGACTAGAGGTGTATTATACCTCCTTGGAGGGTGCTTGCCTAGACATGCATAAAGTCTTGGTTCCATCCGTAGCATCACCAAAACAAACAAAACAACAAACAAACAAAACTCTTGGATTTTTCACTAAAACTCTTTTAGGATCTCCTGGGAAAGTGTTTATATTCAGCAAATAGCAACTGGCTTGTAGAAGACTTGTCAGAAGGTTTGGAGATTTCTGCTTTGCTTTTCTGTTTTTCCTGTGTCACAGTCGAACAAATGACTGCTTTAGGACAGGATCCTAGATGAGCTTTCTCGTAGCAGGTGTCACTTTGGATACCACGTTGAGGTCAAATGAGCTAATCCTGGGTTCTGTTAGCCTCTCTCGTAGCCGGCCTCTCCATCATCGGAGCTCGGGGGTGCTAGGGAGTAGTGTTAGACCCTACTTAAATTGCACTAATGGAAAATGCTCCCATCCAACCTTGTAATATTATTCCACATGAAAAGCAGGTCCCAGTGAGAGAAAGATGGAATTGGAGCTATATCCAAACTCTCAAAGGAAGACAGACTTCACCTTTTTTTATGCCTAGGGAAATCTGAAAATTTTTCAGCTAGAATTTACTTGTATCTTATTTTCTTAACCTTTGCTTCAAAGTTGAGTTGAAAGGGAAGATTTGAATTAAGTGAATTCCAAGCCACACAGAGTCTTAGTCTACCAGAAGGTTGGCCTGAGGTCAAGAATAACCCCAAGTAGCCTGTGCTAATGCAGTTTCGGTGGGCTTGCTGGGAAGCAGGGGCAGCAGGGAAGACTGAAGGAGTCTGTCCAGCCTCTGGCCTGGTGAAGACTGACCCGGATGCATGGGGTTCATCAGGAGCCTGTTTGCATGAGCTGGTCACAAAGTTCAATAGCCTGTAGCATTGTATCAAGTTCTGTGTGGAGACTTTTCCATCTCTGCCTGTGCAGCTTGCCACCTGGGTCATGTCTTGTCTTCCTCAATGAAATAAAATGCTGGCAGGTTGTGTGGGGAGCAGGATGGAACCATTACAGTCACCGCATCTGAAGAATGGGCCCCAGAGATTAGTTAGAAAGAGCAGCTGGACAGAGACTGAGTAAGTGAGAAAACTATCAGAGTTTTAAGTGCTCTGGGGAATTGCAAACTTACTTGCTACAGAGGCACCCTGATATACCGTACCTCACGTTCTTTGTCCCCATGGAACTTAGTATACTCATGCAGTCCTTTTGCAACTCTGACTCACTAGTGCAGCTGTCTAAATTTATCTGCTGAAAGCTAGAGGTGGATTCAGTGTCCGGAGCTCCAGAGACCAGGGTGCCTGGGGTGCTGTGCCTGGGGTGCTGTGGTGGGGTGCTGCTGGCTACCCCCTCAACTCCCTTTGGTGTAGAACTGCCCTCACCGTGACTCAACCAGTGTTTCTCTTAAAGTGGTTCCCACTGAGGCAGGAGGGCGCGGCAGCCATGGTCACAGTGGTAGGACCTGTTCCAACTTAGGTCATCCTGTAGAAGAAGAGACATGAACAGCAGCTCCGCTCACCTTTGACCCCTCGGCCCATCTTTCATCTGTAAACACTGTGGCCCTTTTGCTTCCCCATCGCTTTGCCTTCTGTTCTTAGGCGTACATCTTGCGGAAAAATTGCCAGGGAACCAATCGAAGTTTGGGAGTAGATTGCCATGTGATGTGGGAACAAATTCTGGTTTTATAACCACCAATCTCTCCACCCACACACCCACCTCAGTCTTTACCCACACACTGCTCCACACAGCTATATGGGCAGAGGGAGCTGAGAATCCTGTGCTGTGTACCAGAGAGACTTAGGGTAATTTGCGATTGCTTTTCAAATACTGAGAAGTAGCTTTCTGAGACATAGACTAACTCAGAGGAAAGGAGGCCATGGAACAGACAGAAGGAGGAGATGGCATTCAGTCAGTGCTTAATTTTTAGATCCTATTAATTTGTACTTTCTTGCATTTCCTTGGTAATTTTCAGAATGTTTAAGTATGAATGAATGGCCTTAGGTGAGAAAGACCTTGGTGGGATATGGCCACAGATAGCTCTGGGAGGGATTGACATACTGTTTGGTTGTGAGTACAATGTGACTAAGTGTGTAAACATCATCTGGTAAACCATATGATGGCTGGGCCCATCCGCCTTTTCATTTATAACCTACTTGCAATCAATCTCATTTCTCCAGTTTCCCCAATAAAGCCTTTGACCTACATCACAACTTCTCACCAGCCACTTAGTTACCTGCACTACCTGTGCTTAACAGAAGGCACCACTGAGGCACGGAGGTCTAGTGACCGTAACAGGTCACTCCCGTGTGCACAGTGAGGTGCTGTTGAGGGTGGAGGGGTCAGGGAAAGGGCCTCTTGGATGCTCTGTCAGTGCATCCCAGCCCTCCCAGGACAGGCCTGCACATGGCCACCATTTCAATGATGTTCTCTCTGTTTGTGTCTGTTGGTGTGAAAGCGACGGGAAAAGGAGCGTTCTCGGACCTGCCCCAAAAAAGTGATCACACTCTCTCCTCCCCCTGCTCCGCCTCCCTTCCGGGTGCGCAGTGGCCAGCAGGTGATCTTCTCTGCATGCTCTTGTGTCCTGTCTTGTTTTCCTGCCTGCCTGCTAGGGACCACCTTGGGAGCCTCTCTTTTCAAAAATAACTTCAAGAAAAAGCACTTGTAGCAGAAGTAATCTTCATTGCTATAAGCAAGAGATTTCTGCTGGACCTCAGGATAGAGCCCTGCACATTGTAATCTTAGGTGGTCTAATCTACCCTGTCATAGGAGGGTATGCAACTATGACTAAAACTAAACTGCACTTTCCTCAGATTTGAGCCCCTGAAGTCCCTAGAGATACACACTGAACCCCATTTAAAGCAGCCATTTTTCTTTTACTGTTGAATGTAGTATGTTTAAGTCACATATGAGGAAGCTTTGTGCAGCCTCCATGATGGCTTGGTTCTTTCTGAAGCTTGACAGTCTGCCCTCTGACTTACCCTCTAACCAGCCTAGCCACTCACTTGCACCCCAAGCAGATTACAGAAGAACAGCCTTTGGAAGCCGCTAGCCACCTGTGGCTGATGCACAGTGTAGGCGCACATTTGCAGCAGACGTGTGTTTGCAAAGTATGCATGTAGAATGGCTTGGCCAAGCTGTAGACTGTATTCTGTAGGATAAAATAGTATTTCCAAGGGGAGGATTTGTAGAAGGATATTTTCTTAGTTAAGGCAGCCTGTCTAAAAGATA
This sequence comes from Typhlomys cinereus, assembly GCA_023101885.1. Classification (NCBI taxonomy): domain Eukaryota; kingdom Metazoa; phylum Chordata; class Mammalia; order Rodentia; family Platacanthomyidae; genus Typhlomys; species Typhlomys cinereus. The sequence goes on along the minus strand of JALPQD010000040.1, from coordinate 8,665,781 downwards.
ATTACTCATGATACGTCTGATTTTTATGGGTACTTCTTGTGTCCATAAGCCCAAGAACTGTGTCATGGTGGCTGTTGACTACCCAGTGACATCTTTAAATAAGAGCTCACAGTTTGAGCATTTGTTCTGTCCCATAACGAGTCCTTAGTGCCGTCCTTGCATAATCCCAGTCAGTTGTCGCAGTAACACTGTGAGGCAGGTAGCACTGTCATCTCCTAACTTTGCCGTTAGGGTATAAAGGCCAAGGAGTCATGCAAGGCCACGGGTAAGCAAAGCAACTAGATCTGGATTAAACCTTGCTCAGTCTGGAGCTGGGTTCTGGGCTCAGGCTGCCTGAGGAAACATGTCAGGGGCACGGGATGAGGGAAGCCACTCGGGAAGCTGGCTTCAGTTTCCCCCAATGTGCAGAAATTAAACATCCCTAGTGCTCTTAGCCGCGAGCTTTGTCTTTCTGTCTCCACCATCTTTGTCTCAGCGCTTTCCTCAGTTCAGAGCACCATCCCCGTACTTGTCCTTTGCCTTCGATAATCTCATGCATACTTCCTTTCCATTAACCCAGAATGTGTCCGGCCTTCACATAGTTCTCCCAGTAACGAATTGTACATCGGTCCCACATTCCTGTTCAGAGCCTGCTCCCCGCCCTGGAGTTTCCTTTGGACTGTTGTAACAGTCCTTTGTTCCAGCCAATTTCCATTTCCCCACCTTTCCTCTCTGAGGTCCTGTTGTGGAACACTTTCCCTGCCAACCTGCCTCTCTCAAGCCTTCTGTTGCATGCCTCCGATCTTACACGAGTGTGTGAGAGACACATTTGTTCCACGTTTGTACTAACCATAGTTATTTATCCGTCTGTGTAGCCTCATTGGAGGCGGTCAGGCAGGAAGACTATGTAGGACATTGTGTCCCATGTCATGGGATTCCATACAGGGAGGATTATGGGCAGTTGGGTGGAGACCACTAGGGGCTGGGAATGTGCATTGAAATGAACTCTGACTTCCTGGATGAATGTCACACTGTCACTTAATAGGTATAAATAGAGTTTGGATAGAGCTTAAGTTTCTACTTTGTTACCAACAGACATACAGGAATCTTCATGCTGAGAGCCGTGGCAAGCAGAATCCCCACCATGAGAGGGTAAAAAAGCATGAACCTGTGGCATGGGATGCTGAAAGCCAACAGATGGGGCACGCATGGGGGGCAGAGGGAAGGGAGCACCGAGACGGTCTCCTCTCCCAGCTTTTTGCACACTTATCACCCAAGCAAAAGTCAGGATTCTTTTTGTTAGCAACGTTGACCCATAAATAGCATTCACTGCGGAATGTCTGTGCACATAGCGTTCAGACTGAATTCTGATCCTAAGTGCCTTTGTCGTTGGGAAGGGCCTTGGTGACTTCCCATTTTTGTCTGCTTTTCCCATTCTAAGACTTTACCACAAAGTACGTGCTAGTGGCCAAACACCATTGATGATAAGGTAGAACTTGGTCAGGGAAGAGTCTAGGATGTTAGGCAGTTGGCCTTTGACAGTCTTGGATCTTGAGGTAGAACTACCAAGAGAGCTGATGTTCCCACCAGAGGTGGGATCAAGAAGAGGATCAGGGAAGAGGTGATGTCAGGATGAGGGTGTGTAATGGAAAGCTGTAGCTCATCTTTTCGGGCATGGATGGCATCACTGGTTAAAACAGGCCAACGTGCTGTTCGTTTAATAGCAGAGGTGCCTGACTGAAGAAGCCTGCTCGTTTTATGAAGCTTTCCTCATTGTTCCTACCCTTGAAGAATATCACTGTTGGGGAGAGCCTACAGCTGGAAGGAGTCATCTCTAATAATTTCACATGATCTTCCCCTAGGCCTTTATTTATTCTCTGAGAAAAATGCAGTAAGGGTCTAGTAGCAAAATCGGGTTTTTCATCATCTCGGATCATTAGGAAACAGGTGCTAACACTTACCTTCTCTGCCTTGGGACTGAACTGTCCTGAGGCGTCTCTGTGCTGCTGGGGCAGGGTAAGGAGAGGAGATGGGAGAGAGGCAGAGGCAGCTGTTCCTGGCTCTGCTTCATTCCTGCCTGGTGGGACAGAGCTTCTGCAAGCACAGAATGCACAGCTTCCCCCTCCTTCCCGGGCTTTGCCACAGTCCTCTCCTAAAAATGAGAGCAAGGCAGTGTCAAGCACTTGCTGGAGAAGGGAGCAAATGTGTTGAGTAAAAGGAAAGCGAGGCCAGGAAACGGTGCGCTAGGGTTGGAGTCCCGGGAAAGGAAGTGGTATCTCGGGAGACAGTAAGGCATGCAAGACCTTCTTTGGCCCTAGGAACTGACTTCTGGATCTCCATGTGGGCCCAGGTTGGATACTATATAGGTACACCATTTAATGTCCTCCACTTCATGGGGACCACCTTCACCCTATTCTTCCATCAGTTGCAGCTGCTCCACATTCCAGCAGGATGGTCAATGTCTGCTCCTTTGATGAGGAGTACTCACCCACAGAGTTTGTCCCCTTCACCCTAAACTCAAGTGGCGATGCCTCCCTAGTGCAGGCATGGAGCAGTGGCTAGGGTGTCCTTGGGTATTTGATACTCTACTTTGTCACCCCCCAAGACACTGAAATATCAGCTAAAAATAAGGGGTGTGATAGATCTGCCTGGAGCCGGGACAGTATCTCTGTCCCTCCTACCCTGTAAATATTTTATCCTTGGGAAAATAAGCACTTATTATCACTTGCCAATGTTGCCAGCCACTTCGTTCTCTTTAAGCAGAGTTACTGGCTCTGTGGACCCAGCATTGAAGATGATTCTGGCCACTATTGCTGCACCAGCCCAGGGCCAGTGTAATGATGTCGGGGGTTAACTGGGCCATGGCCTTGGCTCACTGCTTGGGATTTGGCAGACTCCTTAGCAAGACAGAGCTGCCCCCAAGCACTGGTCATAGGGTGGGGCAATATGGTGCCCTGAGCTTTGGCCTTAGGAAAGGGAGTTTTCTCTGGCCAACATCTGCAGAGCAACGACACTCCTGAACCCTAGCCGGGGGGGGGGGGGGGGGGGGGGAGGTTAAGTCCAAGATTCACTGTCTCCCTTGCTGCTGTTTGCATGGTCAAGAGAGAGCTAGAGAGGCTGCAAGATGTCTCTTTTTTTTTTTTTTTTTTTTTTTAAGATGTCTCTTTGAAAGAGAAATTTCTCTTGGGGCCTGCAAGGGCTCTGTGCAAAGCCTCAGTATCGGGGACACCTCACACTCTGTCAGGGATACTTCGCACTCTGCCCTCTGGTGGTAGTAATAGCGGCCCAGAAAGTAAGTAGGACCAAGCCAGAGTGGCTGAGGTCTCACCGCCCCCAGCTCCCGCTGATGAATGTGCTCCGGAGCTAGCCTGGCTGTGAGCACTGGGGAAGAGCAAGTAACAGTCTGAATTTCAACTTTCCTATGTTTGAGTGTGATTTTCTTTTAACGTTACTATGGTCTTTTTCTCCGTCTTGTATTTTATAGCCAGAACCTGAGCCTTCGCGTCGGTTTTTTGTTGACCAGTGGGAGCTCTCCCTTAGTCTGCGCTCCTCCACCCGCCCCGCCTCTCCCTCCTCCGACTCCCTCCGACAGGTAGCATGGCCTGGACATGGTAAACGTGTTCCCCTGCAGCCTCTGCTTGCTCCACTGTCACAGGTGTTACCACCGAGGGAGGCTAGCAGGTCTCCGCCTTCTGACATGCTAATTGTTTCTGTGTATGAGAGAGACAACTGCACAGACACCTAAATTAATGAGGCTGCTGGCTTTCTTTGATCATTTCACATGTCACAGTCTGTCAAAGCGAGTCCACTGTGTTTTAGCTGTATCAATATTGATAAGCACTTTTCAGCCATTGAAGACTTCACATGTCTCATAATCATGCGCTGCAGCCTTTGGACTATATCATCACTTCCTCTCCTAAGTGTAGACACACAGCAGGATCAGTCCAGCTCCGAGGAGTCTATTGGGATCTGGGGGGAGGGGGTCTTTTGCCTTTGTGCCTGCGCTTCTGTTTTGAGCCAGTGTATATGTGTGGAAGCATATGCATGTGTGTGGTGTGCAGTGGTGGAAGTCCATCGGTTGCTTCCCCTTGGAGCCCTTCTGAGAGCAAGAAGGAGGAAACCGTCTGCTTTTCATGTCACAAACAAGCAGAACCCAAGTCTCTGACTCTCTTTCGAGGGACACTTGTCAGTCTTGCCACATCACCAAGAACCGAATGTGACAAACACCTCTGCATATGGCAGCCCGGGCTGTGGCTGCTCCAGGTGATGGTCTCTGGCTAGAAGAGAAGGGTCCTAGGCACACAGCGGGGCCTGGGCTGCGTGATGCTGGGCTTGTGTCCTCTGCTCTGCAGAACGAAGAAAATGTGGTTTTTCTGCTCCCCTGGGGACAGCTCTCAAGTGACCTTCTCGACTTTGCCTGACCCAGGCTTGCACTTTTCCAGGTCCCTAGTCTAAAGAAGATTTAAATCTAGGAGACTTGTTCTCTTTACTCACTAATGGGCAGGTGGCAGCAGTCCTGGGATATCTCCTGCTCTGAATTGGAGAATAGAATGTATTGCAGAATTCCAAAGAACTGTTTTCTCCTACGTGCCTCTGTTCCTGCACTCGTGAGATGCTGTGTGCCAGAGACCCCAGACATACTCCTGCTCAGGCCAGCATCCGTTTACACAGGGCTTTACCAGTTCATCCCTTGAAAATACTTACTCGGGGGCTACTGCCATCCCAGGGGTAATTTCACCTAGTGTGTTTCTAGGTCAGAATTAGTGACAGCTTCTCCCACATGATGGGGAGTCCTCCTTGCTCCTTGCAGCAAGAGAAGTGGCCCACACCATTTTTTGCCCAGGGAGCTAGCTAGCAAGTCCCTAAAGGACTGTCTTCAAGACTGACTGTAGTCCCAGACTAAGATCAAAGCCAGGCCACACCGTGCTAGGCCTCTAGCTCACCATGCAAACACTTTTTTTCCCCTGTTTGTCTCTTGCACATTTCCAGAATAAAATTAAATTGATTGGATGGGGATGGGGGTGGGGTTGAGATGAGATCTTACTACCTTACCACATAGCCCAGACTCGCCCCAGACATGTGGTGACCTTCCTGCCTTAGCCTCTCCAGTGCTGGGGTTAAGGTGTGTGTCAACCCCATGTCCAGCTGTAGTTTGTTTGTTTGTTTGTTTGTTTGTTTCTTTTAATCATGTTTCATTTATAAAAACAATTTTTCTGGGGGGTTGGTTTAACTGTTAAAACTTTTGCAGCACAAGCAAAAGAATCAAAGTTTGGATCCTCAGATCCTATTGTAAAATGCCCTTTGGGTTTGCAGCCCTTCTGTAATTCCAGGCACAAAAGGCAGAGTCTGGGAATCCTCAAAGCAAGCTGACTGGCCAGACTGTCCCTATCAGTGAGTTCTGGATTTAATTTGAGACCCAGGCTGAAAAGAGTACAGTGGAAAAGCAATTGAGGATGACTCCTGATAGCCTTGGGAGCAGGAAGGATGGGCCGTGGCTTGCTGTTCTTAGGCCCCTCTTAAATATTAGTGAGGGAAATGGGTGAGGTCAGGGTTGCTACATGGTGCAGGTGCTATGGGATGGGATAATGAGGTGGAGGTAGGGGACCCCAGTAAGGCTACAGTTCTTTGTACCTATTACCCAGGTGAGTTCATCTTTGCAAAAATCAGCCCAGTTTCTTTCTCAGGAAATGGGCCTCTGGGCCCTCTTATAGCCCTTGACAACATAGGCACCTGCTTGGAGTTGGTCCCTTGAACTGTGTGTGGTATGAGAATCCACAATAGACTCTTCTTACATTTGTGTTTGCATCCATCCTGTCTTCTGCCTCCTCACCCCTAAAACTGCACTCTTGGAAAAGACCATGGGCCAAGTTTTCCCTCTTGGAAGATTGTCTCCACAGCTGTTGCTCATGCGTGTGCTGACCACTGTGTGGACATTGGCACAGTTTTTACTCACTGCCCAGTTTCCTGCTTATAGGCACTGTGTTGGCATGGTTTGCTGCTGCACTGCATATTCATTTTACACCTTCCAAAGATTTTTTTCTCTTTAATTTATTTTTCCCTTCTCATTTCCTTTCATTCTGGTCATTCTGTAATCTCCAACCAATAGAAGTATATAAAGATGTACACGGGCGGAGTGAGCTCATTGGCTGAGCAGATAGCCAATCAGCTTCAAAGGAAAGAACAACCCAAAACCCTTCTAGACAAGAAGGAACTGGTAAGAGATATTCCAGGGGCACTGTGGCTAGCCGTGGCACTATGGTGAACAGCCCTGGATTGTTTTCAGGGCATTACTAACTTCTGTAGCCACCTGGATTGCTGTGTGGTAACTTGTGTGACGTTGTCTGAATTTTTAGGACTGTAATAGACATTTAAACTGTTCTCGAGAAATTAGTTTTATCTTTAAAAGTGATCTCTCTAGAATCCAGGGGAGAAGTATATGTGTGTGTGTGTGCATATGTGTGTGTGTGTGTGTTTTGTATTTGTGGTGTATTAGATACACATACTATATATATATGTATATTCTGGCAGAGTAGTAGTTGGTTTGGTTATTAAGAAAGTCTGATTTATGAATTCTGACAGAGTAATTGGTTTGATTACTAAAAATCTATAAACTGGAATCTTTCTGTCTTTTATCAGAAGTAAATCTTTGTTGTTGATTGATTGTCACTGGCTTAGATCCCAGTTTGCACTGCAGGTTCCTGGGAGCTGCTACAGGAGCACGCTGCTCTTTGGAAAAGCCATATACAGGTCCCTCCTGGTCTTTTAATACTCGTCGGTGTTCACCTAGCCCAGGCCTCTTCACCCACAGAGGGCTTGTACAGTGCTGGAACTGGCTGTGAGGTCTGATGTGCTCCTCCTCCTCCCACCCTCCACAGGGCTCCATAAAGAAGGAGTTCCCGCAGAACTTGGGGGGCAGTGACACGTGCTATTTCTGCCAAAAACGGGTCTACGTGATGGAGAGGCTGAGCGCCGAGGGCAAGTTCTTCCACCGGAGCTGCTTCAAATGCGAGTACTGTGCCACCACACTGCGCCTCTCAGCCTACGCCTATGACATCGAGGACGGTGAGCCTGGGACCCCTGGCCCTCCCTGCATTGTCCTGTGCCTGCCTTTTGTTTTCTCTAATCCTTCTCGGCTGTCTCCTCCATTCTCTCTCTTTTTTTTTTTTTCTCTGAGACTCATGAATATTTTTCCAGAGTCACCAACTATCACAGTACTGCTCAGGAAGGAGGGTGCTAAGAGCAACCCCCCCACTCCACTCACTGATTTAGATAAGAACCTGTCATCGGTTGTGAGATCAAAGGCATACAGTGCAGATTTCTTGTTGTTTTTATGAAAGGAAGGTTCATTGTAGTCATGTTTCTTGCCTAAGATTGACAGCTGCAAGCTAAAGGTAGATTCCAGACTTCTACCCATGAAGCTGATAGAAACATGCCCAGGTTCGGTCACATCCTCTGACAGCAGCTTCGTGCTGCCGGGGACCCTTATTTTTTATATTGTGGTGTTCCAGACTGAGCCTCCTGCTGATTTACAATAGAAAGACTTTGGTAGGTTGAAGGTAGGGAAATGTGTTAACAGATAACAGAGCCAACCTGCCGTCTGAATACCCTGATAGGTAATGGAAAGAGGTGACCAGAGGCACTTGTGACTTCTGCATCCATTCTACAGGATGCTGAAGGAACTTCATGGGAAGTGGTTTAATTAGTCAGAAGAAACTTGATTGCTAGGAGAGAAAAGTAAATCCTCCTGGGGATGACATTAAGTCTGTTGCCATGTTAGGTGATGTGTTGACCATGAAAAGACCGCAAAGGAATGAGAGATGGACCCCAGGCAAGGGACAGTCACTTGGCCATCTTGGTCATGGTAATAGTGAATTGTAGCTTCATCAGAAAGACAAGAGCTAAGTGATGTGATGAGCTCAAAAGGTCATGATTTGGCCCTCATGTTACTACATTAGCTAATGTGTACATGGCAGGGAAGAATTAGCACAGATGCTTAGGTGGTGAACAAGGTGATTTGTTAGGTATCAACTTTCCCGTCACTCTTCCCACCTCCTTGCTCTCTGGATAGCACCTTTGACTCCAAGGATGATTGGCAGGTAAAGCCCCCAGCCTCTTATAACTACCCTTGATGTTTAGGTTATTGTAGTTAACTTTTTACCTTGCTAGGAAGAAAATCCCTCAGGGTCTATCCAGGAGGTCTGTTTTGCCCATGAACTCATGCTCATCTTTACTGCATCAGGGATGCAGGTGAAGTGTCAGTGCTTCCAGGAGCTTGTGTGTTTGTCAGTTCCTCGCGATATGATGGAATGCCTGGGATAATCACCCTATGCAGAAAAAAGTTTCATTTCAGCTCACAGTGTCTAAACTGGGGCCTGTGACAAGGCAGCACATCACAGCAGGCATGCACGACACAGCAGAATTGTTCAACTCATGATCAGGAAGCCTAAAAGAGAGGGAGAAAAGGGACTAGGGTCCCACGGTCCTTTTCAGGGCACACTCCCAGTGACCCCACTTCTCCCACTAGGTTTCACTTCCAAAGGTTCCATCTCCTCCAGGAGCTTGCTGTGTTCCACTTAACAATGAACTGGTACACTCGGTGGGAATGGTAAGCTGGGCCACAGGAAGCAAAGCAGGCAGTGTAAGTGTCTGAATCGTACAGTATATATCACTTCATGGAAGCTAAGAGAAAATCAGTGACTTTCAAGAATGGCTTGGAATGACTTTAGTCACTTAAGACAGGGCTTTGAAAGAGAAGGGGGAGCTGGTTATTAGGGGACATGGCTTTCCATACAAGAGGCTATGAGTACCCAGTGACTGTGACCATGAAGCCTGGCTAGGATGAGGCCAGCCTGCTAGGTGTGTTTCTAGACGCGAAAGCAAGGGCAGGTCTACACCAGCTCCCCTAGTTGTAACCTGGATAGAATTTTCACCACTTTCTCAGAGAAGTCCTTCTGTATGTCAGGGAGCAAGATGACTAGAGAACAGAATGGGATCTTCAGGGAAATAAGATTTAGCCCGTTCTTCAGCCAAGTTATAAAGTGATTAGAAATCTCACTGAGGCGCTTCAGACTAGAAAAGGAGAAGCTGGCCAAGTTAGAATTCAGGAAAAAAGAATAACTCAAGCATTGTGCTGAGCCTTTTATCACATGATGTGTCACCTCATCCTCATGATGGCCTCATGAGTGTTTGTCGTGGTAAATGTGCAAATTGGAATCTAAGTTCAGAGAAGGCATAAGTTACTTTTTCAAGTTTTCATAGCTAACAAGCACTGGCTTGCGTTACGTTGCCTTTACGATCTAGTCCAAGTCAAACCGTCAGGGTTTAATGACTCTGGGCCCTTTGTCAACTCCTAAACCACAAACCAATCCGCCCATGTCAGAGATAGGCCTGTGATTGCCCTTGTTACTACTGACTCTTCCCTTCAGCTCTGCAGATTCAGTCTTCCCCCAAACTAAGCTACTCTGTCCCTTGCCAGTCACTGGCTAGTGTGTCATTGCTGCCAACTCTTAAGACTGGGATTTTAAACAGCATGTGGAGTCTGTCTTTGTCATTGTGAGATTCTCACCGCAGCGCCTACGAGGGCCCTTCCGTGACGAGCCTGAGGCAGACTGCTGCTGGCATTCATTGCGGGTCCCTCAGGCCAGCAGCTGCGTCTTTGCCCCAACACTTCTGCTTGCACTGTGGACTCTGGTCTGTGTGCACAGAGCCACAAAAGGAATTCCAGACCTCAGCAGTCCCCTGCTTTCTGCCTCATGATCATCTATAGTGCAAGCAGACTCTACTGTCTTTTTCCAGGAGAGAGAGGCTCGTGTTCACCCCAACTCCACTACCACCTGCCACTGCTTTGTCCCCTTTTCACGCTGGCCTCACTTCCTTCCCATAAGTGTGATAACACCATTGATTCGCCGCAGGACCTTGCTCAAGCTGGCCCCCGCCTAGAACACTCAGCCTAAATCTTCTTGAGGTGGGCTTCTTGGCCTTACATGTCTCCTCAGAGGCCTTCCCAGAACTTCTGCTGTGAAGCAGCCACCCTGGTCCACTTGCACCTCCTGTTGTAATTCCCCCTCCCGCTCTGAGGCCCAGCATGCATGTTGCCCATGTCGTTATGATAGTACTCACAGATGGCTACAGGCAAATGACCATCTGGCCAGTCTACCCTACCCTCGTCTGATAGACACCTTTGTCTTCCCTCTACCTTTTCCACTCACCCTACTTAATTATCAAGATTGCTTAACTTAGATCATCTCTGGTCAACCACTCAATTGAATCTCCCATGTAGCTTTCCTGAGACAGGCGTTGTAGTGTGGTGGCTAAAAGTGTAGGCTCTGAAGCCAGCATCCTCCTCAGCCTCACAGTGCCTCACCTACAAAAAAGTAGGTAGTAATAGTCTCTACTTCACTGGGTAGTGTGAATGTTGCATGAGTTGATAGATACAAAGCAGTTAGCATAGTGTCTTACAAATGATAAACACTAGATTAGGTTATATAGGGTTCTTTTAAAAAAAGTGCAAATTCAAGAAAGGACTCTCTGGGAATTGGGGTGGGAGGCACTGGGGGATGGGGAGGGAGAGGGGTGGGGAGGGGGAGTAGGGGGTATGGGGGGAGGAGGAGGGAGGGAGGGAACTGGTGTACCTAATAAGTTTGTATGAGCTGAAATAAAAAAAATGCAAATTGAGTTTAGGAAAGAAAATACATTAAATCTAAGTATGGTCATATTTCCTTGAAACCCTAACACTTAGGAGGTGGAGATAAGCGGATTCAAAATTGACCTGGGCTGTGAGGAGAGAGAGAGATCAAGGAAAGGAAGAGGGAAGAGGATTAATCAAGTGTCTCCAACTTATTATGTGATAATTATGTTCCCTAGAAGTTGAACATTCTCAAGGAGCAAAGATTAAGCACATATACAACTCATGATGAGATAATTAATTATCTCCACCTACAAGATGGATATTACATTCACTTCCTGCAAGGGGAATGTTTTCGAGAAAAAAATCCATACAACTGTTGACGGTTAATATAGAATTTGAGCTAAAGTCTCATTTAAGGCCTGATTCTCCTCCCTTTATGTTGAATTGTCTTCCTAGAAAAAAACAGTTTTCTGGGATGTTCTCAGAAGTTGTCATTTGACTGAACATGGGAGCTATAGTAGCAAAGCATGGTGCTGTGACTATTAAGTGGACTCAATGTTTTGTGAACTAGGTTTCTACCTTAGTGTGTGTATGGGGGGGTGTGTGTGGAAATAATACAAAGGGAAAATGTGGAAAGAATAAATGTAATAATTGCTTTTCTCAAACTGAAGCACACAAGTCTCTTGGTTACACACTATCAAAGCCCAAGGCAGATTAAAGCATAAGCTTTAGATTTATGTCTTCCATCCACATATCTATCTCTCAAGAAGGACTGTTCCTTCTCTTTTACCATCCACAGTAGTCCTCCAAGGTAGCAGGGGTCATGGGTAGGTTGACGGGAGAGCTATCTGATCAGCCGGCCCGCCCTGTGTCTTCTGTGATAGCCCCCTCACAGTGACATGGAAGATGGAAGAATATTTCTTAAGGAACCAAATACATAACAGACCCAGAAAGTAGCAGACAGTCCAAGCACTAATATATTTTATCTCATCCTTCCTGTTTATGGGGGTGGGCCAGAACTCACATGAACAGAGCAGCTTATTACAAATTATGAAAGGAATTTGTGGCTTAACTCTAAAAACAAATAAACGAAAAAGCCCATGACTCAGCTCTGCTCACTTGTGAAAAGCAGATGGGCAGAGGATGTCCTTTGCCTGCTAGGTACACCACACACAGCACCAGATCGCCACGTCCTGGCTGAGCACCAGCAGCTGGTGAGAAGTCTGTTTGGGAAAACGCAACATATTGTGAGGATAATTTAAAACCTGAAATCTTAGTTGTAGTTGGCCTGAGATCTAAAATACCCCATAAAGATCATCACTAAAACCTTGATTGCCAGCCGATGGGCTTTTGGAAGGCAGTCAGATCATAAGGACTCTGATTTCATGCATGGATTAATCCACCAATGAATTAATAATTTGATGGCATCATTGGGTGCTGATGGCAACCTTAAGACCTGGTTGGAAGATGTAGGTCACAGAATGTATTTAGAAGGATGTTTCTTGCCCCTGGCCCCTTTCCTCTTTGTGTTGCTGCTTACTGATTGCCGTGAAGTGAGCTGCATTGCCCCACCACCTGCTTCCCATTCACAATGTTCTGTATCAGCAAGACTCAGAGTAAAGGGTCTTAGTCTGTAGACTAAAACTTCTGACACCGTGAGCCAAAGTAAACGCTTCCTTCTTTCACTTGTTTTTCCCAAGTATTTTATCACAGCAGCAGTGGAAAGTTAACTTACATAGTGAGGAAAAGCAGCTAAAAGAAGATCATCAGGGATAGGGAAAAAGGAAAAGTAACTTCCTCCTTCCTTTGTTCCTTCCTTCGTTCCTTCCTTCCTTCTCTTCCTCTCTTTTTCCCTCTTCCTCTTCTTATTTTTCTTTTGTTTTGCATTTACCTGCATACTGGTAGGGGCACATGTGAGCCACATGTGGCGATCTATTTTCAGGACTTGGCTCTTTCCGTCCACCATGTGTGCCCTGGGAATTGGACTCAGGTCATCAGGCTCGGTACCAAGCACTGAGCCCATCTTCCAGCCCTTTATTTTCTTGATCTTGTAACTCTCCTCATTTTACGTTTGGGATCAGAAGTGCTCATTTGTTGAAGGAGTGTTTCAACAATCCTATAAGGTCCAGTGTTGAAGAGATAAGTGAGCTTTAAATGAGCATGTGCATTCCTTCCAATACAGCTAGGTTGAAAAAGAAGAGGTCACACTTTCAAACCTTTTTGGCCACACCTTCAGCAGAAAATAGCATTTCTTTAGTTAGGATCCAGTAGAGTGCATGTAGATATGGCTTAAAGTTTAGGAAATAATGTTAACTTCAGTTATATGACAGCACATTCCGGATTCTGCTGTTTATACAGTTCGGCTTTACTCATGGTCCATGAATTAGTTTATTTGTGTATTTACTGCATTGTCTTGTAATGTACTGAAGGGTTGTAGTCTGCCATGGACCCACGAGAGACCGGAGTCTGTGGTCTTGCAGGGGAGCATAGATGGTCCTGTTAGATTTTGTGACCAGCACCACCCTGGCCCCTGCAGCCTTCACGCCTCTTCCCTGCATTTGAATTCATCCTTGCCTGTCCAAGAAATGCTGCTCCCAGTTTTCATGTGACCACGTCTTTGTCCTCACACACTGCCACTTTGTTCCCGGGGGCCCTGCTATGTAAGCCTTGCCGGATGCTGATTGGTAGTAGCTCTGTAACCTTCACACACCCGAAGGGGAGGACCCCCACCCAAAGAGCTGGCCTTCCTGGATTGCAGGCAGAGGTGGAGGGTGGGATTATGCAGTGGCATCCTGTGGCTGGAGAAAACCAGCAGCGTTGCAGTGAGAGACGAGCAACCAGGTTCGCAGCCTTTTGCTTATTCGCTTTTCCTGTTTGTTTGTTCATTTTTGTTTTTGTTTGATTTTTCCCTGTCCACAGGCAAGTTCTACTGTAAGCCACACTACTGTTACCGGCTATCTGGCTACGCGCAAAGGAAGAGACCTGCAGTGGCTCCTCTGTCTGGAAAGGTAACCGCTTGCCTTCCTGCAAATGGGCAAGGACAGCAGAGCACTGTCTGTTCCGGGCATGGGCCTGAGTGGGCATTTAAGAGCCCTTCCCTTTCCCTGGTCCTCCTCCCCCAGAGTCAAGCCCCGTTCTCCTTGCTGAGACGGAAACAGGCTGCTCACATTTACTCTGCCTGCTGCCCTTTGGCCTTTGCTTCTGTGGGTCACTTGTCTTGGGCCTCTTACTTTCTTTTCCTCTTCAGTGAGAGTGCTCTTTGTCTAGGTGAACCTGGCAATCCTTTCCCTACATGGACGTCACTTTTCATAGGCTGACTTTGCTCATTCCCTGGGAAGAGGTATACAGTTGGTCCTGTGTTCGTGGAATCCATGTCACGGTTCTGGCTTTGTGTATATATATATTGGGAAAAATATTGCTTTCTACTGCAGCTGCTGTACAGGCGCTTTGGCCCTGCCCCCTAAGCAGTACAAATGTTGGTAGCACAGCATTTGCATTGTAGCTATTGTAAATCATCTGGAGACCATTTAATGTTGGCAAGAGGATATGCATAGGTTATATGTAAATTATGGCACCATTTTATATCGGAAACTTGAGCATCACAATTTTGGTATCAGGATTCCTGTAACCAATCTTCAGGGTTGGTTAGGTCTAGATTTTGACGTCTCGTGACTTCCATGTAAAATATGTTTCTTTAAAGAAAGACTTATCTGTGCAGCTCGGTGTCTCCTGAGATCCAAGGATGACAGTCTGCATCACTGTTCTCATGACTCTTCTAGGAGGCCAAAGGACCCCTGCAGGATGGCCCCACTGTGGACGCAAATGGACTGGCCAGTGCCGCTGCTGTCTTGGCCGAGAGAACTCCAGGTAGCCTCACTTCCTTGTTTGGCTGGGTGGCGCGTCACTCTCTTGGCCTCTGTGACAAGGCCAAAGGGGTGAGCCAGCACCTCCAAAGCAACATTTCTTCATTTGGGCATCAAGTGGCCCAGAACCCCTTGGACTCCTTTTTCATGTGTCAGCTGCTTGCATTTGGGGTCCCCTTCCTCTATGGCCTGTCAGAGGTGTTGGTGCAGATCGGAGGGGAGTTTCACTGGCAAGCTGTGAGCCAGTGACATTGCTGTCTGGTATGTGGGGTCCACCCCACATCTCCCGAACACACCAGTGTGCTTGGATCAGACCTGTAGCTAAACAGAAACCCAAAAGAGGCTGCTGAGGCGCTGACCCGTGGCGCTGACTCTGCGTAGGACTCGTTAGGTGGCACAGAGCTGTGTAATTGCGGCTTATTGTCTGAATTTGTGTTCGCTGCAACTAGACATTTTTTCATCCTGTTCCCCAGTTAGGTGTCCAGATAAGCGGCCACTGCTCCTCTGTGTGATGTTGACTATTTAAGGCATATACTGATCTAACCGCTTTGGGACATTTGAGTTTGTAGTGAGGGTCCGGGCCTCCTTATTGCACTGTCATTACCACTTCCTGCGTCAGGAGGTAAGCGGTACCATCCTACCTCAAGAAACACACCTGTTCATTGTAGAGCATGGTGGGTACGGCTCAGGGGCATGTGGCCTGTGGAGAATTGTGTTTTTTTCCTTACAATTGCCGCTCTCTACTCTTGTATGGCTACCTTGAAAGAGGCATCTGCAGTTCTCTTATACTTTTTAGAGGCCCTGAGGCTCCTGGGTACCCTAGAAGTTTCCTAGCATGAGTCACATGGCAGCTAAGTCTATAGAGAAGCATCTGTTAGTCACTTATCTTATGTTCACAGCAAATATATCTTAAGCAGCTATGTACACACGCAAATAAAAATTAAAGATTATCATGGCTGGAAAGATTGCTCAGTGGTAAGACTCTATCTCTCAAGCAGAAAGTCCTGAATTTGGATCCCAGGTCCCACGTAAAAAACACCAGGTGGAAAAATGGCAATAGCCTGCACTGGTGGGTGGAGTCTGGGAAATTCCAGAGTGAAGCAAAAAGGAAGTAGAAGCAATCTAGGATGATTCCCGAAGTCACCCTTGGTCCCCCACAGAGATATACAGTGTCCCCTGACACATACATACGTGCATAAATAAATAAATAAATAAACAAATAAAAAATTAAGAAATTAAAGATTACCAATCAGTGTCAGAAACCATGAAGGAGCTGGTAGAATTTCCATGATGGAGAAGGGAAAAACATCATCCTAGCTTGCAAGTGAAATGTCCCCAGAGTGACTTCTTTTCACGAAGTAAGGACTAATGCAGCCCTTGAGTACTTGCTCCAGAGGCGAGAGAATGTACCTGAAGCTGGGCACAGAGACCCCCACCTCGACAGGTGAATGAGCCAGCTTACATTTCTACATGTGCAGTTCTGCTCACAGGAAGCTCTTTAAGTGCCCCACAGTTCATAACCGTGCCGAGAGCTGAGTGGCATGTCTTGCAGCCCTTAGCAGGCTCTCTCAGGAGGTGCAGCCGCATTCGCGCATCAGCATTCCTGGAGCAGGGGCTGTGTTGGTCCCAGGCATGGCTTTGGCTCTGTACCGCACTGCGCGAGTGATCAGTTTCCCCCATTGTTTTCCTGGCCTTACTCCAGCAGAGTGGGTTTGTCAAGGAGCCTGACCACTCAACACAATAAAAAAGTTACTCTTTCCAAACTGTGGGCAAATGGGCAAAGTCACTCTTTCAAAAAGAATTAAACCCCAGGAGTTTGCTCGCTCTCGGCTTCTTCAGGTTGCCTCTCTGCCTGTGTAATTGAAGGCATATGGATTTCAGATTTCTAGTTCTAAAGAATTAAGAGTTCCATAAACAAAGAGATGGATGTCCTACAAAGTAGGAACTCACCAATGTTTTTAAAGAAGCAGAAACACCAAGAAAGGACCTGAGTTAGAACAGGACCTGCAGAACTGCCAGTGGGGTCAAGATGTGGCGTCCTTGGTACCTGAGCTTGAATCTCCCAGTTGTGGCAATCCAAAGTATCTCAGCTTGGCTGCACATTGAACAAAGCAGGTGCTGTTCCTCAGCCTAAGGTACTCTCTAGGAAATGGGGTGCTAGAGATCTTAAGACTGGGGCGTCCCAGTTTCCACCTCTAAAGACTTAAATTTTTGTGATTACCGTCTGAGTCCTGAGCATGCTCAAAAACCCTAACACTTTCTCCTAAGCTAACTAACTGTCGCTAACCGCTATAAGAAAGAAGAAAAAAGCAGAATTATTGGTGATATTTTGTAGTTATCATGAGATAGGTTTCCTTTTCTTTTTTGGTAGAGAGCCTTCCTTAAATCCCCAGCTAAAGCTTTGACTGCTTAACAAGAATTTCTTCCAGAAGAGATCCAGAAAACGCTCAAAGCTTCAGGCTTCCAGAATGTGTGTCACAGAGGTTATTAATCTGACCCCAGTTCTGTGGTGCGTGACTCGCTGTGCTCCCTTAGAGCCCTCTGCCAAGGAGTGGGAAGAGCCAGGCTATAGCCAGCAGATCCTGCATTCTCTGGTTCTGTGACTGCTTTATTTCGTGGCTTTTCTCTTTTCTCCCTCCTGCCTTTCCTCATATCCCAAAGTGAGTGCTATTGCCCCCCCCCCAAAAAAATCACTATAACCCAGCAATTAAAAGAACCTTGTGTAGGCCTTGTGTAAAGTGTTATATTTCTCTGGTAACCTTATCTGCAGTGGCTGCTTGATCTACTATTTGGGACACTGTTTATAGTATCTCTGTTTGTAATGTGCTTTTACTATAGAATCCTCTGTTCTGCTCTCAAACCTGTAAACGCTTTGTTTCCAAGCCTCCTCTTCTCACTGCTACACATGAGTGGGCCTGGCACAGATTCCTTACTCTGGCCTCATGGTACCTGCCTGTAGCTTTAGGAAAAGTCTGGACAACGGGCAAAGAAAGCCCCAAACGGGATGGCTGTTCCCCTGGACATGAGGCCTTTGGTTGCAAGTGTTTTAGGATTTTTTCTGTTTGTTTATTTTGAGGATTCCTGTTAGGGACAACCAAAGCCGAAGCACAGGGGATGCGGGTGGCATGGGAAGCAAACAGGACTCTTCTTCTGGAGGTCTGCATGCAGCAGGAGCCTTTGTGCTGCACACAACAGAGAGCAGGTGGAGTGAGTACTCTCGAGACTCTGCCATCTTATGGGGACAATTGCAATTAGAAGTGGCTCTTCCCTGCTGCCTGTTCCCAGACACTCTTCATGTGGTACCCATTGGCTTCCACAGTGTGGATCCTGATGGGCTGTTAGGAAACACAGGCATTGCCCACAACAGGCAGAATAGCCACATGGTACAAGGACTGGCGTTCAGCCCCGGGCTTCTGCCTGATGGGGAGGTTAGGGATTCTCTCTGCTTCCCAGGGCTTCTTCCCTTATAAGGCCTTGCTCAAAACCCAACGAAGGGAATTCTGCCATGCACCCCTCCTCTAGAGCCTTAGCTGAGCCGATGGTACTGTGTGAACATTTGTATAAACACACTTATTTATGTATATTCATATATGTATATATGTATAGACTTAAATTCATGTGGATGGACACGTACTATTTATATACTATGCCCTAAATAAAAACAGCAAAGCTGTTTCTAAAGCCTTCTGTTGGTCTAGAAGCCACAGGAGCTTTCAATGGGCACTTGTCCTGATCTGGTCTGGAGCCGGTCAGGATTCCGAGGGAGTCCAGCAGCTGAGGCACACACCTCCGTGGAGATAACAGACATAGGACAGGGTGTCTGAGAAGATGGGCACACGTACTCCCAAGCTCAGGTAATCACTTTTGTCAGTCAGGAAAGCAATATTCTTGCTGTTGGGGGGGCCACAGAGACTCAGGGTCGGCTTATGGGTTGGCTCCATTGGGTTAGCTGTATCAGCTGCCCGCTGTCTTTTCATTTTTACTGTGCCTGACTGCTTTCTGGAGGACATTCTTAGCTCCCCCTCCAAAAAAAGGGATCCCAGCATGTCCTTGAAGACTGGCCACTGAAATAAGGGATTCATTTTTTTCCCTCTGCTCTTCCATTGTGGGAAGGGAGGGCAGAAGGGAGCAGCAAACAGTGCCAAAGTTGGGGTCCCAAGAAACCAGAGCGGGGGAAATAGCTGTGCCAAGGAACACGTTGCCTGTCCACTCTGACCTTCCTGAAGCCTTTATTTTTGCCTTTATTTTTAACCTGTGCTATTGTGAGTTTCTTGGTGTGCTGCTTTGTGAGTTTTTAATTTAATTGTGTAACTTTGTTTTTGCTGTTACTGTGAAATCAAGGTGTTGTGCTTTAAGTTTCTTTTTTGTTTGTTTTGTTTTCTTTTGTTTTAACAAATGTTACAGTCTTGCTTATGAAAATAAATTCCAAACAATCTTCAGGTTTCTGAGTTTTTCTTTTCCTTCCCTTTTTCCTGATTGGAGGGTGGGAAAGAGGCAGCTCAGGCATGTTTGGGATGTGGGCTCAAAAATGGCTGCTCCTTAGGGTCCTTGCTTCTGCTGTCAGTTGAGAGAGCACAAACAGTCATTGGGACTAGGTTGGCCGATCAAATACGTAAATCCCCTTCCCTTTAATGGAAGAAGACCCTTGTACAGGGTGTGCTGTGGTTGCAAGGTGTTTTGCTTTGCAGCAGCTATAGACGAGAACAAATAGAAAAGATGCCCCTTGTGTCCGTGTATCCCATTTGGTCAGCCGCTGTGAGAGATGCCAGGCTAGGCAGGTGGTGGTGCTTCACAGAGTCTGATTCTGCCACGGGGGCACAGAGCCAGGCACCTTCTGGGCTCCAGAGGAGTACTCTGTATTGACATCTTCCTAGAGTTCCCTCAGGCATGATAACCAGACTCTTGGTGACAGCGGAGGGGCCTGCCCTTTGCTCCTTTAGCCAGTGCATCTCCTCTGCTCTTTCTGTGCTCCTGGCTCGTGAGTGACGACGTCCAGGTACGTTGAGTCACCCTTAAATCTAAAGAGCTCACCTGTCCTCTTCCCGCTGTGCTGCTTCTGCTGACCCGGCAATGGTACCGCGTCAGCATGCCAGGCCTGAGGGCACAGAACAAAAGAGGGCGCCTTGAACGGGTGAAGTACTCAGCACTGAGTTTGGCCTGCCGAGCTCTGGGAAGTCTGGATGCTCTTTGCTGTCCTGTCTCCACCGGCGTCGTCACCTGGGAAGTCCTGCTGTGAGGTTTCCTCCAGGGAATGAGGCGTCCGAGATCTGTCCCTGCACTCCAGATCGCATGCTCCTCTTGCTCTGCAGTAGCCAGTGTTCTAGTGACTGAAGGGGAAAGAAAGCTGGGGACATGGGGGAGGGTGTGCAATGAATGACAGAAATCGGACCAAGAGCCAGCAGGGAGGGAACAGGCGTATGTGCACGTGGTCCTCATGTTTCTAACCCTTGGCTACCTTGGCTCTCTCACCTCCATTCACAAGGGGGGGAGAGCCATCGCTATTAGGACATGACTGTGCCAGCCATTATGAAGACCCTGGTCTATCCCCAGGGGTGTTTGATTTCTTTCTGAAATTCTCAAAATCTCTTCTCTCTTAAACCTTTCCCAGCAATTTTTCCAATTAAGACACTGCCTGTCAAAGAGGCAGCACGGGCACTGAAGAAGAATAGGCTGTTAAAATGGGCTGCTCTCTATTTTCATACTGAAATGTGTGTCAGGAGGGTACTGCGTAGGACCTGGGTCCCAGTAAGTGTCCTTCTTGGAATACGAATGGGAAGAAGACACCCAGCGGGGTTCTCGCACACATTACAGCCAGCAAAAGTTTCAAGAGTCACTACTGCATTCCAATCCCTTCCAGAGAGCTCTAGAACTTCACAAAGATGCCAGGGTTGCCCGTATATCACAACTCCCATACAACAAAACGTCTAGCAAGTGCCAACAAGTCGATTAGTCATATGAAGGGCAGAGGCCCCACTGGCATCCGTACCCAGGCTAGGTCATCCTGCTGGCTGCTCTCTCCCTGCCCAGGGTGTTTACTGTGAATATCAGCTACCTGCACAGCCTCTTGCTTCCCGTCATGCCATACACGCTAACAGGTGTGGGCTTGTGCAGACGCACCTCCTGTATGCCTGGGGAAGAGAGGCAGGCTCCTAGGAATTTGGTTGGCCCTTTAATTACTTCCAGGTAACACCATACACGTGTACACCATTTGCCTTTTACTTCCTGTGGGTCAATCTTTTCTGAGCTTTACAGAAGTGGTCTGTGAATATTTTCCAAAAATGTCTGAAGTGCTTTAATGCCTCTCTTAAGGACAGTGGGCCAGATGTTGAGTTGCCGTCAATGCCTAATCTTAAGTCAAACTGACTAAACCCAGTCTTGTTCTTGATGACCTTTCCCCTAATAAGATATATGGAAGGCATAGGCAGAATGTTTCCGAATAGGCGTCCCTCCATAGTAGCAAGGGGGAATGTTCTCCCCTGCCACAGACTCTTGGGGGCCATGCTAGAACAGTCACTTGCAGGATCTTCAAAGGTAGAGTCAAAGAAAGGTTGGCCTCTTTCCTTACTTTTACTTTTTTCTATACTTAGTTCATTGTGCTTGTACATTCATTGTGTTAAAGTGCCCCTTGGGTGACCAATACGCGACCGCTGTCCCCCTCTGCAATTCTTTAAGAACCAGGGTTATTCCCACTTTGTCACAATTACTGCATAGGAAAGGAGATCTTGTTCCTTTTAGATTCTCTCACACCATTATTGGTCCTTACTAGTTACTTCTCTTCGGGTCATCCTGTCATCAAAGACCAAGACCCTTGTGCCCGGTGCTGCACACCTAGCTGGGTTTCCAAGGCTGGCCACTCAGTGTGACCGTCCCAGGATCTGCCTACCTCCTGCTCTAGGCAAAGTTGAAGAGCGGAGTCTTTCTCTTGGTAATTGGTTCTTGCTCAGATGTTCAGCCTATCAAGAGGTGATCAGGAGGACTAACAGGTACCTTAGAGGAAAGAGCGTGTCTGAGAGGCGAAACGTCAGGGTCTCGTGGGGTTCCCTGGTAGCCAGGAGTAGCAGGCATCTCTTGGAAAAGGATTATAGCAGCTTGTTTCTTCTCATTTCCCTCTTGTCTAGAACTACATCTAGACCGGCTGCCTAGTGTCTGCCCCACCATTTCGCCACCTGGAGACCAGGTTAGGGGTTGCCGTTTCAAAAGCAAACCCTCTCTCCCAGATTTGGGGAGTCAATACTGGCAAAGACCCAGTGATGCCGGGACACCGGGAGGAAGGAAGATGGCTCCCGGCAGAAGTCCGGGAAATCTCCAAGCAGCACTGGTGGGGCGGAAAGCTTGAGTATGAGTTGTGCACGGCCAGAGCCAATCTTCTGGTTCGGCGTGTTGCCAGGAGTTTCAGGGACTGGTTGTATTTGCAGCCTCTTTCCTGCCTCTGAGGAATGTCAGAAAACACAGCAAGAGACTGCTGTGATGAACATTAACCCCTATTGTCTTCCCTCATGATAGATGACAGTCAATGAGTCATCACAGCTCCTGTCACAATAACTTAAAGAAAGAAGAAAACTATAAAGAAAGAAAAGCCAGGAGGGAAGAGATAAGCCGAGTGGTAGTTGTCAGTGCTTTTATTACAACCCCCAGTACTGAAAAGAGATGAAAGAGAAAGAAAGGGAAGGAGAAAAGGGAAAGAGCAAGAGGAAAGGAAGGAAAAGTCACCACCGAGCCAAGCATTATGGTAAACAGCTGTAATCCCAGCACTCAGGAGGCCAAGGTAGGAAGATTGTCATGATTTCAAGGCCAACCAGGGTTACACGGTGAGTGAGGCTCTATCTCAGAAGAGAAGTAGGAAATCACATGCTAGAAATGACAGCAGCAGCCCCAGCAGTCCTCACGGGCAGCTCTTGGTGTATGCCAGGCACGGTCAGGATGCTTTAGGTCTGCTGTGAGAAGCACTGCTAGGGAAGTTGAACCAGACACAGACACTAAGGAGCAAGGCCACAGAGCTAGTAAGTGCTGTTGGGGTGAGCTGTGCCCACTGTGCTGAACAGCTCCCTTCCGTCCTTCTCTGTCACCATACCCCTCACACACTCTGGGTGAGGAAGAGCTGCGTGGGCTCAGCTCCAGGTGGAGACTTGTAAATACATGCGGATGCCTTGTGTAAGTCAGCAAGGACGCATCTCATAACCCAAAAAATGCATGTGTCCCACTGTTTTTAGCAGGTATTTCTAAGACTTGCCTTCAGAAATTCAAAAAAAAAAAAAAATACATGAGCCAAGAATCTTGTTACTGATATGTAGGGCAGAGGGAATCATCATATGAAATTGAGGAGGGAATTATAGAGCCATGTGAATCCCCTATGAATAGTCTAAAATGAGCTTTTCTAAAACCATGTCACTCCTCTTGGAGTCGTGTCTGATAATCATGCCGATGGCCGCAGGATTAAAAGTAAACCTGAAAGAGTCCCTGTGTCCCTCCTAGGCAAGTCCTAGCAAGGACTGTACCATTGAACCATGATTTTGTATGTGTTTTCCTAATGATAGTTTGAACCATATCAGCCATGAGAGAGAAAAGGATAGAAATCCTGAGTTCTTTCCTTGTGTGCTAGGCATTGGACCTAGTGCATGCTAAGGACATGTGCTACCCTTGAGCCATACAACCAGTTCAAAATTATTCTAAGCTTGAACTTTGGTCTCAGCACAGTTCAAGTGGCTGACTGCTACATGGTGGGGCTGGATGTCCGTATTAGCCCTGACAAGCTGCTTTGGTTTTCCCCTATTGGATAAAATTTGACCCAGCGGAGAATTTCCAGTGGAAGATTTCAGAGCTTGTACAGACACAGTCTGCCTTGCCTTGGAAAAGACTTGCCCTGACAGGGAGTCTCAGAGCTCATAGGCAGGATGTTCTTGGAAAATGGGAAAATGGACAGCTTAGAATCTAGAGAAAAAGATGAGGTTTTTTGTTTTTCTGTGTGTGTCCACAAGTCTTCTTTTTCTTCTGGTGTAGTGAGAAGGCTGTTCTATCTGTCAGTGGCTTGTACACCCTTGGAAGAAGGCAGATAAAGGAGAGCAGTTGACTGGGTCATCTTTCGGCCCCTGGAACTTCTTCTTTGGCTTCCCACACTATTCTGTCACTATTCCCTCAGATAGATCTGAGCATAGGGTAAAAGTGTGTGAATGGGTGGGATCGTATTGCAGGTGCTGAGAGGTCCAAGGTCTTGGGCAGCTGCTTTGATCACGTGCTCAAGCGAGCAAGCATATCAGGACCCCGTCAACTGGTCCTTTATATCTTCCCTTTCCATTGGGCAAATGTCTCAGGTCAATACCACAGGTAAGCTCTTGAGCTCACTATTGCACAACACAGCCAGGCTGCACTCAGAACCTGGTAGACCTGTTTCCTAAGAGAACAGAGGTTATTCGATAAGAGCCTTTAGCAATGTGTCCCAAGCTCATGGACATTCTGGGTTGGCTAGTTCTTTGTTATGAAGGGCTAGCCTGTGTATTGTAGGGTATTTGGTGCTAGCTCTGACTTTTCCCCCCTTAGAGATGCATATCATCCTCCTGCCTAAATTGTAACAATGAAAAAATGTCCACAAATGTCCCCAGTTGACTGATGAGGAAGGAGTTAGGTTAAGACCCAAACCACCCAGCTGCACAAGAGTCAAAGAAAGGGTATCAATGATACTGTGTCTTAGTAGAAGGTTGGGAAAGAGAATAGATCTGAATGACAAAGTACACAATACAGGTCTCTGAATTTTACCGCCTGATCCTATGTAAACTTTGAGCACGTTTCCTGTGCACATGCTTACACACATGTGCTAGAGGATATAGGCAACATACTTCAGAAAGTGGGGTTAGAAGCAGAGTCTTCTACTGTTCCTTTTCTGGACCCAGTGGGCTGTCCCTGCACCCACAGAAGGTGCTCATTCCCTGTGACCACAGCCTCGGGGAGCTGAACTCATCCAAATGGAGCAAGCATGGACTTTGAAGACATAGTCTTCACTTGAGCTGTTTTCTGCCAACTATTATCCGTATGTCACTCATTGTCCATGTTGGCTTTAGCCATAATCTTTGTGCACCTTGTTTCCTTATCTATAAAATTCTAAAAAAAAAAAAAAAAAGTTTGAGGATAGTACCAGCTTCCCTTTTCTTCCTGATAAGACTGCTGCAGTAAGAGAAAATAAACTGAAAGGAACCAAACTTACTTTTTTAAAAGCATTTAAGGATATCAAATGTAATTACCATTGGTAGAAATTCCAGAAAATGGTAGAATGATTGGAGTGAGAGAATGGATTAGGATTGATTTTACTGACTGGCTAATGGGTTCCCTATCAGTTCTGGGCACCCTGTGGGGTTAAATGAGATTGCCCAGTGGGTGTCGTCCTCATCAGCAGAGAACCTGGGAAGATGTTCAGTTCAGCACTCTGCAGCTTGCAGCAGGGTGGGCCAGGTGGGTTTACCTGTGCTGCACATCAGCTCATTGGAGCATTGTCGTATGTGGGCAAGTGCTTAACTAACCATGGCCTTGCTTTTCTGTCAGCCTACATGTATAGCATGTAAAGTCACCTATGGATCCATGGCACTTGTCATGGTTAGGCACAGATGTCAACTTCACATTGAGGGTTTGAGCTCTGGGTACCTTTGTAGAGAATTAGTGGTTGAGTTAAGCCCAGAGCAAACCTGCAGGAGATTGTCTAGCTGATAGGGAAGGCCCAGCCCATGATAGGTGGGACTAAGCCCCGAACAGGTGAATAAAATACTGAGAGCTGGTTGAGGAAGTTGGCATCCTGGTCTGGCAAGTAAGAATCATCCCTCTTTCAACCATTATGTACAGATGGTGTGATCAGTTCTCTCGACCTTGGTGTTGGTGTGTGCTCTCTCCTTTCAAGCTGGACTAACGACTATAGCCAGTAATCATAAGAGAAAATAAACCCCTTGTTCCCTTAAACCATTTGATGGTCATTTATCAGCAACCATGCAGGCAAACTCAGTGCACTATTGACCCATCAGCCTGAGTTCTTAGTATCTGTTTGCTTGCCTGGAACATTTTGATTGCTCAACAATAACAGTTCTTGGGGCTGGAGAGGTGGCTCAGGGGTTAAGCCTCTGCCTTGCAGGCAGAAGGTCCTGAGTTCAGATTCTAGACCCCACGTATAGATGTCGGGCGGGAGCCGGGGCAACCTGCGTTTCTGGTCCTGGTAGGGCGGAGCCTGTGAATCCCAGGGCAGAGTAAATGAGGAGGTGGAGGCGTCCATGGTGGTTCCCGAATTCTCCCGTGGTTCTACACACACACACACACACACATGCACATGCACAATTGAATAAATAATAAAAAAAAAACAATAACGGTTCTTTTCTAAACCAATCCCATTGACCTCCTTACAGATGAAAACAGAAGTATAACTGATGTACTTGAGTATCAGGTGGTGATTGTAGGCTTTGCTGGAGGCAGTTTTAGTACTTTTCTAAAATCGTACACAGTCACCTTAAGGGCATTCTGTGTATGAGAGTTTGAGTCTTAAAAAGAAAAACATGCCTAGTATCTGCACCAACTGTGCAAAGAACAGAATGCTGTAAATACACTCGGCATCTTGGGGAAAGCCCAAGACTTCCTCTCCTTCCGGTCATGGACCTCTCTGCCTGTCAACTTCTTCCTCCTGTTACTGTTGGTCTGGTTTCTAACATGCAACGCTGCTCCTTGGGACTAAGCTGGTCTCTACTGTGAAGGGAAAAGTGCCCTAAGACACTTTGATTGAAGGACCTTCATGCCAAGTGTCTCCTAAGCCATTAGCATATCCTTTAGACTTCTTTCTCCCATGTTAGGAAGACTGTTGCTTTCTAGTGACCTTGCCCTCAAAGAACATTTCCTACTGGTCTTGGGGGTGTGTTCACCACCTTGTGAACTCCTTCAGAGACATAACTGTCTTACATTCCTACATTGAGATGAAGAGACTGAGCTCAGAATATACTTAGTGTGATTGGTAAAATGATAATAAAGCACTTCCGTTTCAAGGTCAGGATTAGAACTTGTACCCTCTTCTTGAGTGAGCATTTTTTTTCGGTGCCTGATCTCATGCCTCCCTTGGCACCAGGAGCACAGAGGTGGCTAGAATGACCCCCTTCTCTAGCAGGCCCATGGTGTGGTTTCCAGCCAGTCTGTGAACAGGAGAAAGCCACTATAACAGAGATGTGTGAAATCCTCTGGAAGTTCAGACATAGAGCTGCTGTAGAATTGAGCAGCAGAAGCAGAAGCAGGAGGGAAGGAATGGCATTGGCCTGTCCTACCAAGCCTGTCTTCCTCTGCCTACCCTGGAGATTGCAAAGATCTCAATGGGTCGCTTGTACTTAGCTTAGGAGGATATACAGAGCAACTGAGCCCCACTGTGTGGCAACCTTTCTGGGATCTCATTTGAGCGTCATGGAAGTAGATAGCAAGTAAGGAGAGGAACATTTTAGCTGGAGTGCAGCTCTTGTCAGATTAAAGAGAAAACACTGCTAAATCCTGATACTTTGGCTCGCCCATACCCCCCACTCAAAAGAGGTGGTCATTTGGTAAGCTGACCTAGTTGGATAAGGATCAAGTTGAGGTATATCTGTAAGATATTACAACATAGGAAAGCCACATGATATATGGGTTCATTGTTAATGGAGAATAGGATATGTACCTTCAAAGACATCTCGTATACATACAATAGTGTGTGTCAGGATGTCCACCTTGATGAAGTATTATAATAACAGAAAAAGACAGCTAATGTTTACAAGAAAACAACTTAAAGCAGAAGTCTCACAAGACCATAAAGATTGAGGGCCCCTTGACCCCCAGCAACCAACAATGGTAGGGAAGAGTAAGGGACAGACATCCTTGGGATCATCGCTGAGATGCTAACATTCCCATTTCTGGTGGTTTTTCCTGATACACACTGATATATTCCTGACTGGGTTTTTAATCCTTCTCAGCATCTCCATGTAATGTTCAACTTTGAATTCTCCAACTTTTTTGATAACCAAATATCCCTCCAAAGCATCTCAGCTTCCCTTTGGACACACAAGACATAACCTCAGTACCTTCACATAAAAAAACAATTTCTGCATCAGATGTAGAAATGGGAATGCAGCTTAGTTGGTAGAGTGCTTTGCCAGAATTTGATTCCCAGCATAACATAAAACTGAGCATGATTGTGCACGGCTGCAATCCCAGCACTGGGGAGGTAGAGGCAGGAGCATCAGAAGAAGTTCAAGGTCTGTAGGTACAAAGCAAGTTTGAGGTCAGCCTTGAATACATAGAGACTCTGTCTAAAACAAACAAACAAACAAAAAAAAAAAAACCCACAGTTTTCCCAGTCATCTGTGTGCTAGCACATGCCTGTAATCTCAGCATTCAGGAGGAAGCAGGAAGACTACACATTTAAAGTCAGTCCGGGCTAAATAGGCAAGACCCTATCCCACAAATAACATACAATTACTCTTAAGTAAAGAATATGAAAGGCAATTAAAAAATTAGTTAGGGATGTAGGTAAACAGTAGACTCTTTGCTTAGCATATATGAGGCCCTAGATTCCATTTCCAGAATCACCTTCCTCTGAAAAAAAGAAAAAAAGTCATGCTGGGCAAGTGAAAAAGATGTGAGCTTTGGAGTGCAGACTAAGGGTTTAGTCTTGATTCCTCTGGCATCTAAGTATTTTTGGATATGTTTGGATTTTTATAAGCATCTGTGGGTATATGTGCACATACACGTGTGCCCACGTGGAGATCAAGGGACAACAGGAAGAGTTATTTCTTTCCTTCTATCATGTGGCTTTCAGGGATTGAATTCAGTTGTCAGACTTGACAGCTAGTGACTTTACCCACTGAGACATCTCACTGCCCCTAGAAAACAAGAAATAGGGAGGAGCATGTTCATGCCTGCCATGGAACGCGTGCGGAGGTCAGAGGACAGCTTTCAGAGTTGGCTCTCTCCTTCCACCTTAGAAGCTCTGGGGATCTAACCCAAGTTACCTGGTTTATGCAAAGGTACCTTTCCCACTGAGCCATCTCACTAGTCCCCTAGATTAATTTTTAACAAAGCTAAGATCCAGAATCCTTGGTGTTATAATCCAAAATCAAACACCTGAACACTAAGATGGTGTTACAAGTGTCACTTCCATACCAGGAAGTTTATCATAATCAAAATTACTTAAAGCATTTTGTAAAAATTATTCTTAAGTTATACACATAAGATAAACATGAATCATAAATTCATTTTGCTTTCAGACCTGGTTCCCATCTCCAAGATGCAAATACATACGGGAGAAAGGGAGGAAGGAAGAAAAGTCAGGGAAGAAGGATGTTAAAATCAGAATAATTCTGGTCCTAACCTGGTAGTAATCGGGTTTCACAAGATATAACAACAGTTCCTGACACAGACAGTTGTTCAATAAAGGTCGATGCTTATTCCTAACCCCTGCCTTGCAAGAAACACCTTATGTTTTTGTAATCTGAACACCTTCAATTGAACAGACCTCAGCCACTTGTTGGAGGGGAGTTAGACAGACAGAAGCACATCACTGGGCTAGTGACTTTGATTGACACTTCTGTTCCACACACAGCTTCACTGCCCTTACGGTCAGAAGGTAGCTGTGAAAGGCAGGAGGCCATGAGCCAGTGAACAGCATCTGCTAAGGCAGGTGAGCTCAGTGCAGCAGAGCTGACACAAGTCCACCTTCCTCGTCTTTGGCTGGTTCTCTGCAGTTAGCAAGAGAGGACCAGCGCCCACTGCAAGGCCTTCCAATTCACCTGCAAAGTCCTCCCTCACTGGCTCACGTTCTAGGTGGGGAATAACCTCTTCCCTTTTAAAAGAAAATAGGCCCACAGTCTTTCTCTCACAAAGTGTCAGGAATATTGTCCAATCTGGTGGCATTGGAGCCCTGAGGTGGCAGGAACCATCTGCTGTTTACTTCAGATCTGCATCAACATGCCTCCCAACTGGAAGTCGTTCCTTCTGCCTGTTTTTTTTTTTTTTTTTTCCAGGCAGATAAGCAAGAACTCCTGTGGAGGAATTTAGCCAGAAACAAGGAAGGGGATGAACTGAAAAAACAATAAGAAAGGGGGTGAGCTGATACCTAGGTTGGTTCTTCACTACACTGTGACTGATTTATCCAGTCACTGGAGCCTGATAGCAGAGAGTGTGTGTGTGTGTGTGTGTGTGTGTGTGTGTGTGTGTGTGTGTGTGTGTGTGTGAAAGAGAGAGAGATGGCTGCCATGGCAGTAGAGACCAGGACAGCTGGACAACTTCTAGGCGTTGTTCATTGTGCCTCATCTTTCCACCTTATTTGAAGCTGGGTCTCTTCATTGTGTGAAGCTTGGCTTCTCATAAGCAAAAAAAAGGAAAGTGTGTGTTCTCCGTCTTCTTTATTCTAGATGCTCAGGGAATGCAGACATTGCACTATCGTGTCTAGTGCTTCCATGGGATCTGGGGATCCAAACTCTAGTTCCTCACATTCGCATAACCAGGGCTTTACCCACTGGTCCATCTCACTAGTCCTTAGCAGCAGCATGTTGTTGTGGATTTTGATATGGAGTCTTTTTCTGTTTGGCTTTTGATTTTTCCTTTAGGAGAAGGTCTCTCTTATATTGCCCAGACTGGTCTCAAAATCCTGGATTCAAGGGAGCTCCCTGTCCCACTTCCCAAGCATTTGAAACCAACTGCAGTTGGCACTGCACCCAATTTCATCTGTAGGTTTATATTCCAAGAGAAACATCCTGGGAGCCATACTTTGTTCTAAGACAGACCATTCTGTGGTTCTGTGCTACATACCCACACTTCAGATGGCTTCATCTATACCTCCCAGTTTTGGGGGGGGCACATGGGAGGTGTAGAAACAGTATCTTTTCCTACTGGGACAGGAAGACAGCAGAACTGGCATCTTTTTCTATTAGAGCAGAGAGGATGCAAAGCTGAGTCATCAGTCTATCTCTGGCCTGTGACAGGGACTGTGGGTGAAGACAGGCTCCCCAAATTCTCAGGGTGGCTTTTGACTTTGACCGATGTCATTTGTGGATGTGGGAAAGTTGGATCATGCTGTAGTTCTTTCTGCAGGATGTTTTGTCTTTAACATCTTCCCAGAGACCTTGTAGTTCAGAGCTGTGAACACAGGAAGCCCTTGAAATGATTAGCTAATTCTGAAAGAAAAGTTACAGCCAGAATCTCTAGAAACTTTTTAATAAAAGGAACAGAAGAGGCTGGATGTGGGACTTAGTTGAGAGTACTTTGTGTTTTCCAGCCAAAACGGCTTCTTAACATGGCCCCAGCTGATTCCTTTTGTCCATCTTGGACCACTGGTCTGTCCTCACAAATGGATGATACCATGTTCCATCAGAAAGCAGGCTCCCCGGGGACAGAGATCTGGTCAGCCGTGGCACTGGTTGCTGAGCACCTGGCTCAGTGCCAGGGTGGAAGCACGATACCAATGGAGATGGTTGATTTGTTGGGCAGATGAACAGATCCCTGTAGTCATGGTGCTTTTGAATGGGAGACAGCAGGGAAAACTGGGCTTCATCACATTCAGACTTCACTCAAGCTTTCCCTTGCTAAGGTTGATTCATTCAAATAGAGAATATTATAGTCTCTGAAGGACAGAAGGAGAGGGAAGTGAGGTAGAGAGGCTAAATCACCCCAGTACCCAAAAAAATACAGACTTAAGGGATTGTCTGAATGTTCTTAGCACCAAGAAGTCACATGGTCCATACTACGTTATCACATATGCAAAACAACTTAGAAGAGAAATGCGCACTAGTGCCAACACATGGGATATGTGTTTGAGGACTTGGAAGTACTGATTCCCTAATGTGACTATTATGTATTGTTTACCTGTAAGGAAAGATTATACTGTGCTCCACTAATATGAGTAGCTTTGTATCAATTAAGCTTTTTTATTAAGGAAAAGCAGTAGGCAAATGGGCTCCAAATGAATTCAGAACAGTGAAACATAAATCCTCAGGATCTTCACTGTGATACCCATGGTTGCCTAAAACTCTGGGACTTTGTCAGCACTGCAGGAAGGCCAGGAAAGGAATGGGGGAAGGGGGGGCTGGGGCTGGGGCTGGGAGCAGCTGAAGCCTGGGAACACAGTGCTGAAGTCCTCTGCGTCCCTCCAATCTCTCTGCAAATCATGTAAATAAGGCTTCTGGCAGCTTGTGCACATCAGCTGAGAGCAGGTTGTCCAGTTAGGAAAACATTGCCTTGGGGATGATGGATGGCGCTCATGTGGGCAGCGACTGTTCCAGAACAGATCCTCAGGTCAGCCCAGGGCCTCTTTTCCTATTTAGGATGCATCCCAGATCCTGGGAGCGCTTTCCTTTTGGTACGTATGAGACTGTAATTGGCCTCCCCTGGCCTCAGATCGGCCTGTCCTACTTAGAATCAGCTCTGGAATCGATTCCAAATCTTTCAACCCATTTTTAGCTGGAAAGTCCCTGTACCGTTGCCACTGTCCTGAGAGGCATGTGAAGTGGAAGGGCAGGTGGCCTTAGCCGACTAGGCTGATGTGCTTGACTGTGCTTTGCCTTCCCAAATCAGCTTTTGCCAGTGAATTGGGTTTGTTTGTTTGTTTGCCTTGACTGAGTGATTGATTGATTGATTGATTGATTGAATGATTGATCGATCGATTGATTGGAGATAAGGTCTCACTATTTCACATGGCCTGCTCTTGAATTTCTGGGCTCAGGCAACCATCCTGCCTCAGCCCCTTCAGTAAAGTGGGCCATTTCATCCCTTTCACCACCTTACGCATTTTAGATGCTGGGACTGCAGCTAGCGATTTGCGTGCTGCTCTCCCGCAGCCTCTTCTCCCAGGTGCCTGCATCTGGTAATAGAAGGTGCATCTTGGTTGGTGGCATTGTCATGGTCACCACAGGCCCCACACTCTCTTTTCTCTCCCTCTCTGAGTCTGTCTTTGCCATCTTTTCCGTCTGACAGATGGTGCCTTGCTCAGGATAGAAAATCAAAGGTGCCAAGCTCACTGATTTCTTTGCCTTTACATTTCCTGTGGCATTTTGAGGTTATCACATTTTGGCATTTGGTGACTGTTGAGTGCTTGACAAGTTCCTCTGAGTGCCACCTTTTCTTGGGGAAAACCAAACCTTCATACAACTGCAGTTCTTGGGACACCCTGCCCAGTATTCCCTTGTGGCTAAAAGCTGGAGTGAGCTCCAGCTCTTATGTGTATACTAGATAGGCTGAAGCCAGAGGCAAGTCTGTTCTGTCCTTAGTCAGTCAGTCAGTCACTCACTCACTCAGTCGGCTGGTCAGACAGTCGGTCAGTTAGTTGACACGCTCTCTAGCCCTGGCCAATCTGAACTCCTTGCATATCCCAGAATGACTTGTAACTTCTCATCTGCTACCACACCCAGTTGATGTGTTGCTGAGAGTCAGACCCAGATCCTCCATGCTTGACAAGCACACCACCCACTGAGCTGCACCCCAACCCTCCACCTTGATTGATGGTTTATTTTGGTAGTCCAGGTCGACATCAGTGTTCCTGCCTCAGCCTCACGAGTGTTGGGATTACAGGCACATCACACAAAGTCAGACCTTCCACCTTAAACTTTTACACAGTCTCCAGCAAGATGCTTTGTAAATTCTCAAAGTCCCAAGTACCTTTCCTCTGGGTGCCTGACGTGAAAGAATTGAGGAGCTCTTGAGTGCTTCTGGTTTCGTTTTTCATTACTTGTAGCCAAGTACAGAATTAAATCAACATTTCCCATCCTCAGACTTTGGGCTTGATGCTTGATAATACATTAGCCTGCAGAGCTTGTAGAATCTCCAGAGGAATAATGCAAGACAGATGGGAGGAGACAGTAGCACTAAACTAAGCACACCCAACTCATATGTAAGTCTTCATGAAGAGGTAAGAAAACAGACATATCACTTCACTGGTATTTGCTCCATGTTGTCTGTGTTTTTGGCTTAAGGAACAGAGCCCTTAACACCCCCATCAGTAGACCAATATGTTTTTGGTCATCCAGACTAACTCTAGGAGAAGGTGAGCACTATCTTCATCCTCAAGTCGGGATGACTCTGAGTAGTTTGTAGTTTTTCTGAGTTCCTTCTATCAGTCACTGGTAAAGTCAGGGTCTGACTTGGATTTGTGTGACTGTTCCTGTGCCATGTCGTGTTGCAGTGAGCATACCACAGAACAAATGGCAGAGGGCCGGGAGCAGGGTCACTGATCAAAATTAGACAATAAAGAATATGAGAGAGAGGAGCGATCGTGGTAAGAGGGAGACCCGTCTGGATGGATCCTGAAGAGACATGGAAGCCTCAAATCCAACACTTAAATTTTAGAAACATTTGAATCCATAGTGTCACTGGAAAATATACAAAAGAATGGTGTGCTGTAGGAATGACAGAATTTTAAAATCACCTTTTAATGACCCCACCATTCAACTGACAGGCAATATAGATGCTCAGACCCCTGGACAAGAGGATGCTGGGGACAGGACATGTTGTGATTGTCAGCGTCTCTCCCAGGCTACTGCTCATAGGGTAAAGTGAGCTTGTACGAAGGGGTGATGAGTGGGCAGCGTCTGCTCCATGTCGCTAAACCTGGCTCAGCCCTCCACTGACCAGCCATGCAGAGAAGGCTCAGCATCACTCCTGTAGTCTACTTGTTACGTAGACTATTTACCACGAACCTGACCATGGGACACAAGGAGATCTGTATGATTGCAGTACAAGACTGCTGCCCAGACACCTCAACAGAACGCCGTCAGACCCCAATGCATGGACCACTGAGATGGCCCCTTCGCCCCCACCCATTCGCCATCATTTGTTGGGTGGTGACTTCCTTTGACCTAGGGCATGGTCGACATGGAGGACAAATGCAGGCAGAGTTTATTCTGCACAGTGTCAACCTTGGGCTTTTGCTGCCTTCATGAGAGTCCTAGGATGTAGATATGGGCATGTGTTTGGTCATCTTGTTTCCCAGGTCCATACCTAGGATACAGGCACATGATCCTTGTTTCTGTTAAGGGAACTCTGCAGCTATACCCTTTATGGCTGTCAGTCCTCCACGTTGTAACTTGGGGGTATGGGGGGGATCTGTGTGTCTCTTCCTGGGAATGAGTTGCTTCTGTTCCGACGCCTAGCATTCTCTCCACACTAGCTTCTGTCCATCCACATATGGGTTCCGTTTCTGTCTTTCATCCTTTGATTGTTGCCTCTGCTTGTCCTGCAGGTTCCAGCGTGAATGGCCTAGAGGAGCCCAGCATAGCCAAGAGGCTGAAGGGCACCCCGGAGAGAATCGAGCTAGAGAACTATCGCAGGTCTGTGAGAAGAGCAGAGGAATTGGAGGAGGTGCCTGAGGAGACGCTGGCCGAGCACAACCTGAGCAGCGTGCTGGACAAGGGTACCGAAGAGGACGTGGCCAGCAGGTCAGCTTGTGCCCATGGTTTGTCCGGTTACCAGGTCCAAGAGCAATATAATCTACCTGTCTCAGGTGGCAGCAAAGGAGTTTGTGGATAAGGAGAATCCAAACCAATCTGGTTGGGTCGAAATCTTGACTCTTCTGCTTTTCTTCTGTGGAATCCTAGGCAAGTTTTCACAACCACTATGCTTCAGTGTCTGCTCTGTAAGATAAAACCAGAGCTAGTACCTTCCTCAAGAATTGGTATGATGTTGAGGGGCAGATAGAAACACAGTGTTTAAAACAGTAAGCACTCGGTGTATTTTGCAGTGCCAACCATGGACTTTGGTTGCTGTTATGAGAGTCCTAGAATGTAGGCATGTGTTCGGTCACTTTGTCTATGTCCAAACCCAAGATTCTTCTTGTTTTCCCTGCTCCTCTGTGATCATTCCTTCCTCTTCATCAGGGTCCTTGTTCTCTATGTCAAAGTCAGCTATTGCTAACATATGACCCTGTAGCTCTAGAGCAAATGCAAGTAGTCCTCACTAGGTGAAAGGCTATATAAGTGGATGATCACATCTGTAAGATTTACTGAGCACAGCCCACCTTCCTAGCTCTTTGTTAGTCATTGCAAAGGTAACAGAAAGGAGGAAAAAAAGCCATGATTGTGGCCCACCGATGTCATTTACAAACCCATGAGAAGGAAAAAATCGCCATAGGAAGACATTCAAACCTAAAACAGCACACCACTGTGTGGCAGTTGGTTCCACTGAGGACACCAGGTTTGGATTTGGGGAACCATTCAGTCACCTTTCAGAAGCCACCTCACCTTTCTGGGACTCTTTATGTCGCCAATGGGGAGAGGGGGTCAAGAAGCTTTGCATGCCAAGGGCCACAAGCAAACAACATTAGACTTTGCTAATCAATGTTTAATCCGATTTAGCTGAATTAACTGCTTTCTGGGGCCATCCATCCGCTAATTCACAGGGGTCTCTGCATGTGCTGCTGTCTTGTGACCCAGGGTTTCCAGTGTCAGTAAAGAGAACTTGGTATGGTCAGGAGAGCAGAGTTACTATAGAACAGATTCTTCTGCAAGACTCCATGTCAGAGCATCAGCTATAACTCCTGACCAAGCATCTCACTCTCACATCTGGTACTTTTTTTAGCAGTGGTATGATGATTAAAAAAAAAAAAGCCTTCTTTTTTAAAGCCTAAGAATATTTCTCAGAGGATGTTGCTTTGCAGAACTGCTTTCAGCTGCATCTCACCCCACAGTTCTGGAGCAGATGCTGAGGATAAAGTTTTCCCTTGAGGACACGCTCCTCCCTGAGGGTGGCAGTTTCGAAGCCATCGCTGACTTACGTCATAGTCACATAGCTACATCGCATCCAGAACACCCATGGGACACACCCTCATCCTGTGCTCCCATTGCCAGCCCTGCAGTGGGGACAAGCCGATGAGCAGAGGAGATGGGTTATCTTGGAATGAGTGTGGGTCAGACACGAGATCGGTCAGCATCCATACAGTGTGATAAACTCCACCTTGCTCAGATTCTGGTGTGAGGTGTGGAGTGCTTACTTTGCATGTGCAAGCCTGGATTCCGTGCTCAGCACTGCCAGAAAAAAATTTTTTTTTCTTTTAAGATCTGTTTAGAAAAGGCCAAAAAAAAAAAAAAAAAAAGTAGTAAGCTGATATAAGATCCCCAGAAAGGTCCAGAAAAAAGAGCTGCAGGATTTGCCTCATTTTCCTGCGAAGCAATAAGGGGCCAGAGATAGCTGGATTTCATCTTACAGGACCAAGGTCAGTCCACTGCATTTTCAGCTTTCAGCCTTCTTTGTTCATTCATTTATTTATTTTGCGTATGTGCATAGGTACAACATATTCTATGGTGCACATACTTTAAGTCAGAGGACAATTTTCAGGACTTCTTTCCTGCTACTTTGTGGGTTCTAAAGACCAAATGTTGTTATTTACCCACCGAGCCATCTCGCCAGCCTGGCCTCAGCCTTCCTATGAAGCATTAGAACTAAAGATAACAACTGACATGGTTTTAAGAATTTCTGATCCAGGCTGGACCTGGTGGCACATGCTGGGAGGCAGGGGCAGGAGAAGGACTGAGTCAGCGAACATGGCTACAAAAGATTTTGTCCAAAAAGAAAAAAAGGCGGGGAATGGGGGAAGAATTGCCCATTCCGAGTCAGAAGTTTACTTTCCTTTAGTTCAAAGTATGTGGCTGTGCTGTCTGCTATGGGGCAGTGTAATGTGGTGTGATGTTTTAATACAGGACTTTGGAGTCAGATAGACCTAGACTTAAAGCCCAGTGCTACCACCCCTTGGCTGTAGGCAAGTCACTTATCTGTGCCTTGGTTTCCCCATCTGCGAACAACAGTGAACTTCCCAGGTTCATTGTGAGGATTGAGTCAAATGATGCGTGGCACCCAGAGGTCACTGTACCTACTCACATGTTCCCTTCTAGGTCCTAATAGTATGACACCCCTCTAGCTGAGTAGGCCAGAGGGGCAGGTTTGGTTCAGATTCACCCTGCCTCACACACATTGGTCTCCAGCCCCTCTGTCCATCAAAGCCACCCAGAGGGGCTACAGCGCATTTTGTTGGGCTGAGAGGCCAATTCAGCCATTCTGGGATAAAACCCACCAACTTATCCTTTCAAGTGATGCTTTGGAATTTGGTTTCCAAACTTCCTAATATAAATCCCAGGGTGACACTTGGTGAAGAAACAGATCCCAGGGCCTCTCTGGAGTTTGCAGTGTACGGGCAGGAATGTCTGTAACAGGCATCCCAGGGAGGTTTAAAACCACACTTATGGCTTTGGTTCACACTTGCCTCCAAGTCCTTAACTGTGTCACAAACATCTGGCCAGCTGTCTGGCCTCTCCTTGGCAGACTTTTGGAGAAGAGTCTGAAGGTAACACTTTCATTTTCTTTGGCATAACCACACGGCCAATGGCAAAGGAGCCCGGCCTCTGTGTTTGGAAAGTGGTCCGTTCAGAGCCCAACTGCTGCATTCTTTCATGTCTGCTCTTCAGCAGCTCTAGGGAATTCTCCACTGAGTACATGGAGTTTTGGCAGATGGGACAGCCAAGGTTTCAGAGGACTCCTCAAAGCCAGTAGCAGGATCAGAGTAACACTAGGACAAAGGGCCACCGCCCAGAGGGAGTGAGCAAGCAGGACTCCCTGGGCCCCCTCTCTGTTTCTGCCTCTGCCCCTTTCCTGGCAGAAGCAGTAAGGAATGCAGGCCGTGGCTGAGCACACATGCTGCTATCCACGGAATGAAACTTAGGCAGCAGTGTGGACCCCTTTTTTGGACCCTTGATTGGCAGTGAAGTGTTGTCAGCGGAGCCCAGGGCTGTAACTGAGCAGATTGTAGTCTCAGAATTGGGAGAGGTTTAACCTAAGAGTGAAAATCACAGTTCCCTGGTTCCGACTTCCTTCCAGACACCCTAGGGGAGGCCTGGAGATATCTGAGTTGATAAGAGTGCTTGCCTGACATGCATGAAGCCCTGGGCTCGATCCCAGCGCATCTTAGCCAGACATGCTTATGTACTCTTAATAATCCTGGTACTCAGGAGGCAGAAGCAGAAGGGTCAGACTCCAAGCCATCCTTGGCTACACAGTGAATTGGAGGGCACGTGAGATCCTGTATCAGACAAAAAAAAAAAAAAAAAGGGAGAAAAGAAAAATGAAAGAAAACAAGGGAACCCCAGGGCACTTCACTTTTTGGAACTACTTACTTTCCAGTGAGGCTTCAGCTGCCTTCCCACATTCTCAGAGTCACCAGATTGCACATCATGACCAGCTTCCAGGACTTAATACTCTTGACAGCCGCTAGTACTGAAGCACTCTGGGGTTTTTTTGGAGAATTCCTGAAGAGACGGGGTGATGCTGGGAAGCCTGACTGCATTAGTTCTTAGTCAGGAATGCTCAGCCTGGTAAGAGGAACTCTGAGTAAGGGACGTTGTGTGAGTAATGAAAGAAGGAACATTGGTGAAGGAGATGTGCTGCACGTAAGTCCTTAGAAACAAAACCCACAGCTGCGTGCGGGCTAGGCAAGTGCTACATCTGAAATAAACCTTTTTTGTTTTTGAAATAAGGTCTCACTGAGTTGCCCAGGTTACCTTGAACTTAGTAAACTAGTCAGGCCTCGAACCTGTGATCCTCCTGCCTCAGCCTCCCATCTGTTCCCAGTTGCAGATGGGGAAGTTGATCATGATGACACCTCCCCTAGGCTGTATCCTGAGCAGCCCCTCTTCCCAGAAGGAAAGAAGTAGGGTGTCTCTGTTGAATTGCTCTGCGCTGTGTAAATCCTCCTCACTTGAAAAGCTTTGATGCTGGGCCTCAGGAAGTGGCCTAATGGTTAAAGACCCTGTCTCAAAAAGACTAAAGTAGAAGAGCAAATGAAGATGATTTCCATATCAGACTTGAGCACCCACCTGCATGC
This sequence comes from Typhlomys cinereus, assembly GCA_023101885.1. Taxonomy (NCBI): domain Eukaryota; kingdom Metazoa; phylum Chordata; class Mammalia; order Rodentia; family Platacanthomyidae; genus Typhlomys; species Typhlomys cinereus. The sequence continues at coordinate 8,626,483 of JALPQD010000040.1, read as the reverse complement.
ACATATGTGCGTATGTGCCGACATACATGTAAACACATATACCACATACACACACACACTCTCACACACACACACACACACACACACACACCTAGAAGTAGAAAAAGAAGAAAAGTTTCCATGCTGTAGTCCACAGGAGTCTCCCGTATTGCAGATTGCTCCCCCTTCTTCAATTCACATCCCTGACAAGCCAGGCCCTGAGGTTCATGTACCTGGACCAACAGTAGTAGGGAAGAAGTGTTAAAATGGACTTTGCTGAAGGGTGTATCTTATAATACGGCCCCCTGAGTTAGCTCTAAATGCCTATGACAGCGGCAGCTTGGAAGAAGTTCCTGGAGCACCTGGCAGGCTCTTTCTGTGGTTTGTGCAGATGTAAAGCGCATGCCTTTGCATGTCCCAGGTCTCCAGGGGCCAGTGGGAAAACTTCTCGCAGAGGCTTCACTGCCTCGGATGGAGAGAAGTGAGCTGACCTTTCCGCTCTTGCTCATGTGCTCTCACAGCCCTGCATGGCTGTAAAACTAGCTGAGTGGCACAAATAGCCATCATGGGGCTTCATCATCTTCATCACAGGGAATGTATCCATTGCTCAAATTACCCATGGTACAGCAGACTCCTCTCCCAGAAGCTGGATACAGCCCCGCCCACCTGCCAACAGCTGTGGGGCTTGAGCAAACCACTGGGCACACTCACCATGGGGGAAATACAGAGATCTGAGAGGCGCGGAAGCATCCTTATTTCATATGCAACAGTGAGTGACGCTCACTAGGTATATTCATTAATAAGATAGTAAAGTAGCGGAAGCATCTAGTAAAGAAAATCATGGTAACTGACAACCCAGGTACCAGACTGTCCATCATCCAAATTCCGGCTTTTCTTTCTCTGTCTCTTCTGTCTTTTCTGTTCAGTTCTTTAGACATAGTCTCACCTGATAGCCTGCCTGGCCTGGAAGTCACTGTATAAACCAAACTGCCTTTGAACTTGCAGTGGTCCTTCTGTCCGAGCCTCTTAGGCTGGAATTATTGGCATGTGGACCTGCACCAAGTTCCTACTGTTTACACTTTAAACCACCTTGCCCCAGATTTGCACGCACGCACACAACCCCTCTAACTTATGATACTTTCGTATCTTCTGAGAAAGAAGATATGATATATCTTGGTCACCTTTTCTGTTCCCGGCGGTTAGCATCACATGTAAAAAGACTGTAGGTCCACTTTAGCCAGATGAGTTTAACGAGCTGATTTATATGACTTGCAGAAGGCCGGGTCTCTTACCTCTGCATCCACAGGTTGAGTTATAGCAGGTGTCAAAGTGTTCCTTGAGCAGAGTATGTAGCCCCAACAACGCTCAGGAAACAGAAGGATTCTGTCAAATGTTCAAGTCGAGTGAGACCCTGTCTCAGAAAAAAAAAAAACTTCAATGAATTACCAAATGATTGTGCAGGTAAGTAAGCAAGGAGACAAATAGCTGGACCGCCATCCAGTGACAGCCAGTGATCCCTAACCTCACAGCATGCCTGAGGCAGGCGTCCCATGACCTGTCTGCAGTGGACCATGGCTCAGAGAGCTTTGGTGACTGGTGAGTCACACAGCTAGTGGTAGGAAAGTGTAGCACGGCAAAGAGTTGGCCAGCAGGAAAGAGGGAATGTGTCCTCATTTCTGACCCCATTTTCAAGTTGGGCAGGAACACTGTGAAGCTCAGCAGTTCGGACTCAGTATTCTCTGAAAGCCATCATGCTCAGACTGTGGCCTCTTACAAGGGAGGAAATGCAGAGTTTAAACAGAAAAACAGTCATATGGCAGAGTCAGGAAAATATTAGACTCAGAGTTTTGGTTTTCCTGGCCCATAGGATTGGGACAGCATTGCTGTCCTTGTTTCTATGTGTGACAATATGCACTGAACATCATTCATCCAAGGCTAGGAGTTCAGGTTTTAATAGAGACCCCATTATGTAGAGAGTGATTTTTGATTGACAGCTCATGTGGTTGATACAGATCTTCACATCAGTGCAAAGCCCTCCCCTAAGTAGCATCATAGGTCTTCCTGATTGTGGCCAGTCTCACACTCAGACTATGGGTGTGGTCGTGCTTTGCCCTAGATTCCCCTCATCTGAGCTTGCCGTGAACATCAGTGCCCCCACTCTGGTGTGTGCCCTGGCTCATTCGTGCTCAGGACTGCATGAGGTTGCCCTGGGTGGAGAGAACTCCTATCTTCACAGGAAGCTGAGATGAGACACCCTTCATGTGTCATGCCTCTTGGGGTTTGGGGCTCCACAGCTCAAGTTTGATTCAGTGCTTTTATCTTGAAGGGCAGGTTTTCTCCAGCCTTGCCCAGTACACACATCTGCCAGGACAAAAATCTCCTGACCACGAAACAGATCTGAGTGCCACAGCACTGTAGGGAATGGAGTTTTCCTTACCTCCTACACCCCGAATGCCATGCTGCTTACCTTTACAAAGCCCAGAGGGGTGTCCTAGAGAAGAGACATTGGAATGTTGTCTTTGCATAAGCTACTGAATGTAGTGTTACTTCCATCCCAAGCTGGGCTGGCCTTGTGCTATGAAGGAACAGATGTGAAAAATGTCAGACATGGTGACCCTGGGGGTGGGGGAGGTGGGGGGTGTGAGCCTTTTCCTCAGGTCCCTGCTAGGTCTGTGTTGGATGTAGAACCTTTGCTGTGCTCTACTTGTGTGGTATGCCTGAAGAGGGACTGGCACCTCAAATAGTCTTCAGAAACAAATTGTTTTGGATCTGTTGCATCCTTAGTTCCTCTCTGATACCCCCTCCCCTGAGTGAACCCTGTTCACTCTGCTGTCTTAGAGACCTTGTTCTTCCCACCCCACCCTACCCATGTTTCCTACAAGCCACTTCTCATAAATTGCATAGTCAAATTGAGTTCCTCCAACCAAACAGTGGATCAGGGCAAACAAGGACCTTCTCTGTGTTTTCCGTGTGTGGTGTCCTGACTCCATCCTCCCCTACTGTGCTCTCCTGACCCTGTGGCCTTGCTCAGTGGCCACTGTGCCCCCACAGGCTGGGTTCTCCAGTTGTGTATGATGTGATGCCTGTCATCCTGCCCGTCACTGCTCTTCTTTCTGTTCATTCCACGGTCAGGAAATGGCACCAGCCTGGCCTGCTTCCTCTCCTCAGCTTTGCAATTGTAGCTCTGAGCCTTCCCCTTCCCCATGTGCTGTTCCCTCACTCGGGCTGTATGTTGCTTCATTACAGCAGTTCTGAATCAGAGATGGAGGAGGAGGAGGAGGAGGATGACGACCAGCCCCCCACCTCTGACCTGGGTGGTGTTCCCTGGAAGGAAGCTGTGAGGATCCATGCTCTTCTGAAGGGAAGAAGCGAAGAGGAGCTGGAGGCTTCCAAGAGCTTCGAACCTGAGGAAGAGGAGGACGAGGAAGAAGAGGAATATGAAGATGAGGGGGAAGAATATGAAGAGGAAGAGGAGGAGTCCAGTGAAGGTCAGAAAAAAAGTCTCTTCCCATCCCCTCCTCTCCCAGACAATGCATCCGGTGCTCATGTAAAAGGTGTGATGGGTCCAGGATGTGACCATCCGTCTCTTGCTCTGGACCTTAGGTAGGACAGAGGATGCAGTGTCTGCAGAGGTCATTCTGGGAATAGTACCACTGTGCCTATTTGCATTTTTAATTGGAAGTGGAAGGCAGGGCCAGCCCAAGGATTTCATCCAAATTAGGTTACTGTCTCCTTCTCATTCGGTCTTTTTTTTTTTTTCTCTTCAGTCTCATTTAGAGAAATTTGTTTTAATAAGGCAAAGAGGCAAAGCAATTTAACTCCCTAAGGAGTAACCCTTAGTCCCCAAGTTTTGGATAGCAGACTGCTGTGATCTGAGGTGTCTGCTGGATGGGCTCCAGCACCAACACTCAGTAGCTTTGGGTCCCTGACATGTCTTAGTTTCAGTTTTCAGCCATCCTGGGTGCTTAAAACTCCTCTTGCCTTGGACTTGAGGTTTTTTTCTATTCTGTCCCTCTCTGGCTATGACCTAGAGAGAAGGCCAGAGTCGTTCTTTCCCTGTCCTGGCCACAGAAGGCCCGTAGACAGTGAGGGCAGAGCCAGGCCAGATGGAGACCAGACTCCTCAAAGGGGGCCATGCTATCTCCCACATGGGTCACAGAGCCAGCGGAGGGGGACATGGGCCTCCCAGTGTCCGAGCCTCTTGGGTCAGAAGAGCAGATTAAATTCCTGATGGCGCAGGCGCAGAGGATTGGTCCTGATGACACCACTCCTCCCGAGGCCGCCCGGCTTGTTCTAGAATTCTAGATGCTCACTACCCAGGCCCACCCCAGTGTGTGAATCCTCGGGTCAGAATACTTCCTTGGCAGTATCCAGACAGCTTCCCTAAAATAGCTTCTCATCCTCCTGGGCTCCACCGTCCAAAGGCTAAGGTGGAGCTCAGGCAGCTCTGTTTCATGAGGCCTGAGGAAGGGCAGTACTGGAAAGGGCCCGACACTGGTTTCTCTCCATTCTGCCAAGTCTGCAGCACTGTGCTGGTCCACAGTGGCCTCAGTTCCTGCTAGTAGGGGGAGTCCATCCCCTTCACAGCTGCCCGCAGGGGAAGGTGTCTTATTTACATCATTCCAGATGTGTTATCTCCATATGATGATTAGCAACTTTCAGTCCCAACATGGTTTAGGAAAGTTTACCTACCCCTCCCTCACGAACACTCAACTTCCCAGGTTGGGACCCTGAAGGCCAGTCCTCTAGCTAGAGCTACACACGGCACATTGAGCCAAGCTCTAGGTGTGCCCAGGTGATGCCTCTGTCCCCAGCCTACAGTGCATCTTCCAGGCAACAGATTTGGATGCCTACGTGGGCAACGGCAGGACGTTCCTGCGTGCAGCCGCGGATAACTCTGCCTTCTGTTCTCTTTCCTCCTTCCATTCCCTTCCTCTGCTCTTGTCCCCCTGCGGGACTCTTGGTGCTGTCTGTGGGTGTCTGGCTCCCCCTGCTGTAGAAGGGGAGTATTGCCCCTGGGACAGAGAACTCCTGCAAGGCCAGTGGCTCCAGCATCTCTCAAAGGAAGAAGAAATGGGTACACGTGAAGGTACCCGCTTTGCCCCTGCCTACCTCCACCCTGGCTCCCAAGCAGCCATCCAGATTCACCCCCAAGAGCAGGTCCCACATGGAAAGATCCGTTTTGTTAGAGCTGCACTCAGGAGCTTCTCACATACCTAGATGACCCACCCTCCCCAGACAAAGCGCAACACGAACATGTGAGTCAACAGATTAGTGAGGAAGGCAGAGAACAGGCTGAGGGGAAGAGACCCCCACTTCTCCCTCTGTAGCTTTGGCCATGAGTTCCCCTTATCCTGTTGAGACCGGCTTCTTTGGTGTAGAAAACCTCACCACCTAAGGATGATTCTTTCCTCTGGCCCCAGGACCCTGTGACCTTTGAGGGAGGAGGAAGTGCCGTACCACGCTGCCAAAAAGGACTGGGCCGCATGTGGTGGCAGGAGGCTTAGAAGGCAAAAAAGGGGCCTCCCTTTCTCTCCACGGCTCACCCTCCCCAGCCTAACACATCCAACCTTTACTGTGATTTGGCCCGAGCCCGCACCATGAGGGAAAACCAGTAAGAGAGCCTGGCCCTCAGGCCACAGTCCAGTTAGGGACCTCACTCGTGCTTCTCTGCCATGTCTGCCTCCATCGTCCCAAGTTAGTAAGTTGTCCTGGTAGTTAGTGCCAGTTAGAGTGCTGAAGGGAGGGGGCAGACACTCCCACGTGGCAACTGGCTCCTAGCAGGAGCCCCAGAGTCCTCCATTATCAGTGGCACCTGCTCTTGCTGCCTGAACAGCCATCTTCCCTTCCTCAGCGTTCACCCCACCCCACCCCAATGCTGGCTCTCCCTTTATCTTAACTCTACTGTGTGGCATGATCCCAAGCACTAATGAGCGGGACTCACCGGGCAGGGGCTGCATGTGAACTCCACTGGCTCTATCAGGAGGTGGCTCTGAAGGGGTCACTGGTGAGTTTTCATTCGGCTGAGAAGCAGGTCTTGTGTCCAGACAGTTCACAGAGTTTTTCAGGAGAGAGCCACACCCACAGGAGAGCAGAGGTTATCAGTCTCGCTCCTTGGCTAGAGCTCCGCCTGCAGCTGCCTCCCTCCCCCAAGCCCAACGCCGTCCTCTAGTGTCAATGACCCTGCCTCAGCCCCAGCATGCGGCATGTGGTATCTGGAGAGGAAAGAAAAAGAGCCTTTCCTCTCCAGCAGCAGCTCTCGCTGCAAAGAAGAAAACTCAGACCCCAGCAAAGCATATTTCTTTCCAGAGTAGTCGACAGGTTCACGGCAGAAAGATAGTGTCTCCTAACACGCGATTTAAGTCTCAGAGATGCAGTTTTTTCCTGGCAGGTGGTGGTAAGCACCTTGTCGTGACCAACAGGAAGTAATTCCTCGGAGTTCATGCTCTGCTAGCTCACAGCCAAGTCCTGGAGGGCCTGGAAAATGTATTCTGCATTTGGAGGTGGAATGTGCGGGCTTACTGAAATGGAACATGTATGTGATATTCCAGATGACTAAATCAAACAGAATGGGTAGAAGGGATGTGTGTGTGTGTGTGTGTGTGTGTGTGTGTGTGCGTGTGTGTGTGTGTACAAGTGTGCGTGCATATTCATGTATATTCTCAGTTTTGACCTATCTCATCCAAACTGGTTTCTGGTAAACACTGTAACTCTCTGTTTCCTCTCCTGTGGTCTCGTGCCCTCCTTCCCTTGACTGTGCCTCTTCTCCTTCTGTCCTTCCCTGTCTCTTCCTTCGCTGGCACCTGGTGCCTCAGCCGGGAACAACAGGCTGCAGCAGATCATAGACGCGTCAGATCCCTTGGCAATCCAGGCTGATGTGCACTGGACACACGTCCGTGACAGAGAGGCGGAGGAGAGGACGGTTCTAACCTCTGAGTCCTCCACTTCTAGAGGTAACTGCTTTGAAACTCAGAATCCAGTGTGCATCTTGAGCACCCCGCTCCTAGACATGCACCCCTGCAGCCGTGTCTGCAGAGTTCTGTCTGCTGGGGAAACACTACCACTCTCACTCCAGGACATGTGCAGTTCTCTGTAAGGTTGTGGGTGCGCTGTCTTCCACTGATGCAAAATGAGAAAGTCAACCCAGCCCAGAAAACTCAAGACCTTGTTGTCTCGTGTGCCTACTTACTCTGTCAGGGTCTGCTGGCAGAATGGGCATGCGTGTAAGTATATGGCAGGAGTGGAAAGGAGAGCGTGTTTGGAAGGGAAATCAAGAAGAGGAAGGAAGACCACATTCAGGGAGGCCTGTTAGGTGACTCATTTTCAACTCCAGGTTCTAATTGAAATAAATAGTCTGTTTCCCGACCAAATGAAAATGGGCCTTATCCTGGCTGCTTTTTTTTTTCCAGCATAGTCTCATTAAGCTGGCCAGACGGCAAGATCCTCCTGCCTCAGCTGGCATTAAGATGTGTCCAACTCCCGACTTCTTTTAAGGAGTAGCAAAAGCAAACAGTTCATTAAGAGGCGTGGCAGCCGCGTGCCCTGCTCTTCAGCCACTCGCTTCTACACAGGGACCTTTGGTGGCGTCACCTTCTCAAGTGACGCTACAGAGAACCACCCACTCTGAGGCTGAGTCCATGGGAGGTTGCTCCTGCCCTTGGAGAAACTTTGGCTTTCATGAAACGTTTTATCCACCAGGACACCTACAGGCCGACCTACAAGCCTGGACCAGGAGGAGCCCTGCAGCCCTGGCCAGAATTACCTTTCCTTGAATTCTGTCTTTTCTCCTTGTCTTAGGTACCCACCACATAGGCTAATGGCGGATCATCACTTTCCATCAGTGCTGGAGGAGCACCTGCCTTTGTGGCATCTGAGTTCTCTTCCATTTCAGACTCGAGGACTGACTTCAGCTCTCCCCACTAGGAACTTACCACTGTCTAACTTTGCATTTGTCATCTGTTTTAAATTCAGTGACTGGCCTTCCCTCCGTGCGCCACGCAGCAGTGCAGGCCTGGCTGGAGACGGTCTCCGGAGGTAGTCTGGTGATGTGTGACACCCCCTATTCATCGTAGCCTCTTTCTCTTGGCAGCTCTGCTGGCGCCTTAACTCTAGGACTCCGCTCCTGTCGCTGGTGCATGCGAGGGTAGAGCCGTGGGTGGGGTATGTGCATGCTCACTCAGACAGCCCATGCTTGCATGGACCAGATGTGCCTTCAGTGCCCTCAGAATGACCAGAGACCAGCAGTAGGAACAGGACAAAGACACATCTTGTGTAAAATTAACGTCGATTAAGTGCGAAAGCTGAGGCAGAAAGGAAGCTTACCCTGCTGAGGTTTTGTAGACATGAGGTTAATTGGCAATGGCCACAGGAAGGAATCAGGTACTAATCCACAGACGCACCAGTGTGTCAGAGGAGGAAATAGTCAAAGCAGAGACTTAGGGAAATTTTTCCAAAGGCGAAGATGGGGGCTGGTAGGTGTTGCTCAGCACAAGGTTGAAAGGCAGGCTAGATACAACCAGGCAGGACATCACCCTGACTACTAGACTGAGCTACAGAGTCTCTTTAAGTACCAGGGTGAAGAGAAACTGACAAGCCTTATTTGTTCTTACCAAAATTTTCTAGAAATGCCTCTTACGCAGAAGCTGTTGGCACGTGGAGTAAGACAGTCCTGAACCACTGCAGGATGTCTAATGTCCTTGGCCTTTGCCCTCTTGGTGCTACAGTCTCCATCTGTACCTGGAGCCTGGCATGCATTCCTAAGCCTCAAGTGGAGGAGTCAGTGTGCCCTGTGGCTGAGAAGCAATTTCCTGACAGTCACTTCTAGGACCAGCAGGGCTAGGGCTGGGCGTCTTTACCTCCAGCTGTTAACCACCCAGCCCGTTGTCCTCCCCAGCAACTGACATTGGACACACGTGGAGGGGTGTTCACAAGGGACTATTGTTATCTAGTGCAGCTGACCCTGAGCCGTGAGCTGGAAGAAAGAGAAACAAACCTTAGGAGGAAGGATGTCCCAGCAGGCAGCTGAAATAAATGGCAACTCCCGGCTTGTGTAGTGTGTGCCTCCTCACTTACGCAGTCGCTTCCAGCATAGCATTCCATTTTAACCTGAATTCCATCCCCCCAGTTCCATCGCTCAAGCTGCGTCTCCTCCCACATCTGTTGCTGCTGCTGCACCAATAGCGCTCACGGTTTGCTTTTTTCATGTGTGTGATCGTCCTTCCTTTCAAGGTACTCCAGGAGTGTAGAACCCTTGCCCTTCTGACTCTACAGCAGGTGTTTTTTAGTAGGAGCTCCAAGTGAGAGAACGGTGTGCAGGACCAAGTCCAGGATGGGGGGGAGCTCAAGCTGGGCCCCTGAGTAGTGGTGGTCCTTTTGTGCTTGCCTCTGGTTTACTCGAGGGCAAGAGTATGGTTTATCATCTCGCTGCCAAACATTGTGATCCATTCAAGCAAACATGTTGGACACAAAGGACCTTTTGGGATAGACCCAGAGACTTTTTATTCTCAGACATGTCCGAGTGCAATGACTTGTAAAGCTCAGAGTCAAGAAGGGTGTCTGTCCCTCCAAAGTTGTGCTCCTTGGTCTCTGGTGAATGTCTCCCATGGATGGCCAAAATCAGTGTGGTCATTGGAAGGTCTCGACTGTGGAGATATTGAGTGGCTTTTCTCCAGCAAATGCTATCTGTAGAGGGTAAGGCCTTGGCATGTCCACCCTCTGGACAGCTCTGCTATCTCAGAACAGGCAGCTAAATTAACCGTTCAACCAGCCTAAAATTCACTTGGAATGCAGTCACTTCTTCCTAGACCCTGGACTGACTGTTCTCTTCCAAATCCTTTGGCCATAGTTTTCCACTTTCAAAAATTTCCTCATAGATTTGAACCATCCGCTTCTAAACGGTACATGAAAAATAAATATACAACTTTAGGAACTGAAGAAACAAACAAACAAAATCCTATAACCGCCACCCATGTCAAGAAATACAACGTTCCCAGAATTTTCGAGGTGCCTTTGCTCATTAAAGTCCTTCCTTCCCGAGACCCAAAAGGAGCCCCTTTCTCAAGTTTCATCATCACTTGACTTCAGTCATCTGTGCTGAGACGGGGCAGACAGTAGTAGGTCAGTATGGAAGGACCTCATGTTGTACGGCCTGCTCGCCCCCTCTCAGCACGGCTGTGGCAGTGACTCCCCTCATCCAATGCCTCCCTGCCTTGATCCACAGAAACCGAAGCGTTAGCCTCTCGAATGATTAGAGGGCAGCCAAGCTGAGATCTTGGTCCTGCACGTGGCTTTGTCAGCCTTGGGTTGACAGGTTTTCAGCATCCTAAGATGGTGCTGCCATCCTCCCTGTGCTCCCTCTGTGCTGCGTGCAGATTCTCCCCAGCCAGAGGCTGGTGTGAGGTGCTGTTTCTAGGGGCTGGCAGCCTCAGGACAGGTAAAGTGGATGGGTGGCTTACCTCATCTGCAGCCCTGAAGGGCCACTCTTGAATTCAGAAAGGGGACCTTACATATCCCTTCATCCTACCTGCTCTTGCTTTAACAGAGTTACCTTCTAAATTACCCCTAAGAACAGTGGCAGCCTCTGTGCATGCCAGCGTGACCGTCAACGGAGCAGCAGAACCCTGTGTGAATACCTGACCCTCAGGGTCCTCTAACTTAAAACGTGGCATGTGAAGCGGTCAGCACAGTGCCCGGTACAGAGGTACTGGGATAGGTCCGTGCCTGGAGCTGCTGTTCAAGCTGCTGGCCCTCGAAGCTCACACAGCTTCTGTGGGATGATGGGGGGTGGGGGAGTGACCGGAAGCTACACTCCTCTTCTTACCTGACCCCACTCAAGTGAAGAAATGGCCTCAGCACCCACACTGCTTGTAGAAGCTGTCATGTCTGCTGAGGGACTGCCCCTCCCTGTGGCTGTTGCATTACTGCCCACTTGCCCCCTGCTCGGTCACACTTGTCTGCTCTTTCTCTTCCTGTTCTTGAACCTCTTTGCTTTGCAGCCCCTCTGGATGAGAAAGATCTGCAAGAGGACGTGGACTCCGAGCCGGCAGAGACCGAAGGGGAAGCCGTGGAGGATGGGGACCCTGGGGATACGGGTGCTGAGCTGGATGGTACGGAGCCCAGCCTTCCCTCCCCCTCTTCTCCATGGGGGACACAGCCTGAGGGGTTGGAACTCATAGAAGATTGAAGTGAAAAGATCAAGGAGATAGCCAGTGGGGTCCTGCTGCTGTCTCTGTCTCCTTTCATTTACCCAGACGTCACATTCCAGTATATCAGGCAAGCTTCAAACTGAGCTCTACACAGAACCTTTACTCCATAGATGCCTGCTGACAGCCAGAGATTAGGCCATTTTAAAAAATTTAAAGAGTTTTTCAGTCGCATTAGTTGGGGAAAGGTAAGAAGTGGGCTGGGGGTAGGAGTTAAGACCGAAAAGCTTAGGCCAGGTGACAAGGGAGTGCAGACTTAGCTGTGGCTTGGGCAGTGCGCACAGGACTGGCTAAAGGAGAAAAAAGGTGGACCAGGACCAGGACACAGGACCCACCTTCCACAGACACACCCAAAAGTTTTGTTGTTTTTTTTTTCCCTATAAACCTATTGTGTCATGTTCACTGTTTAAAAAGTAAACAAATGAGTAGGATGGTTCAGTGAATAAAGTGCTTTCTGAAGCACAAGTCTGAGGTCATGAATTACGCACCCACATAAAGACCTGTCGTAGTAGGCCCACATCCATAGCCCCAGCATAAGGGGCCAGGGTTGGGAGACAGGCAGATAGATCCCTGGCATTTCCTGGTCGGCTAGTTTATTAAATAATATGCACTCCAGGTTCAGTGTCTCAAAATAAGTAAGTGAATAAATAAATAAGATAGAGAATAGTAAAGGAACATCAATCTCCGGCCTCCATGTATGCATTAATGGATGAGCGCGCGCGCGCGCGCACACACACACACACACACACACACACACACACACACACGTGAACAAAGCACCACAGGCCACAAGACCTCATTCTTAGAGAGCAAGGTGCTTTGTGTAACAATAGTGTTTCTTCAGGGTGGACCAGCAGGCAAGTCTGTCATAGTAAAGGGCCAGACTTACAGGTTCTACAAAGCCGCATTGCGGTGAATCGGCCATTGATCCATTCTCTGAGGAAGCAGGACATGCGCTCCACGTATACAACAATTTGTGTCTCCCTACCCTCCAGATCAGCACTGGTCTGACGACATCCCTTCCGATGCCGAAACAGAGATTCGCTTACAGCGCAAAGCTGAGGTGGAAGCAGAGCTGGAGCTGAAGGTGTCGGACAACGAGGAAGAGAAGCCTGCTGTACCAAAACAACAGGAGAGAGGTAGGGTTGCTGCTGCCAGCAGGAGACACAGCTTCCAGAATGCCAGAGGCTACAGGGGTACCAGAGAAGGACTTCAGAGCAGAACTCACACCGCCCAGCAGTGGCCCTGCAGGAGGCAAAGAGCCCCACCCCCATCCTCCTAGCCTTGCCTGCCCTGGGTTGCAGACTTCCACAAATGGCCCTGGCCGTTTCTTTAGGTCGTTTGGGAGCACAAAAAGGTAGAAGGCACGTTACAAAACCTGGAAAGCAGGTCGTACCACACCTGCTGACCGGAGTACTAGCAGCCAGAGGGTGGGCAACGGGGCCAGCAGTCTGGGGGCAAATTGAGCACATCTGTGATCACGTGCTTCAGCAATAGGCTGGCTGCACAGTGTGATGCTTTCCGTAGAGCTGACAACCCCCCCCTTCCCTCCCCGTGCCTGGCATGAGTGGAACAAGTGCGACTGATTCCTTTTGTAAATCTGTGTCCCTTTTCAGGCCCCTCCCAAGCCTCCAGCCCCATCTGTTCCCCTCAGGAGCATCCTGTTCTAGTCTTCCCAGCTAACAGCCCTGTGGCAGAGGTAAGAATTTTGGGCTCATTATGGGGAACAAGGAACTGATAGGACTTTGAGGGGGCATGATACCATCTTGGGGCCCTTGTTTTGAGCAACAGAGGTGAAGCAGCCTACTCGTTCATTCCTCATTCTTAGGAAACTTTAAAATTACATTTCCACAATTTGTGCTAAATCAGGCTTTTGATAGTAGCCACAGCCTGTGGCTGTGGATCTTACTTGATCCTTGTAGTGGATGGGCAAAGTTATTTATAAATTAATTCAAGGAGTAGGGAGATGACTCCGTGGTTAAAGTGTTTGCTGTGCAAGCATGAGAAGCACAGCTCAAATCTCCAGATCCCAGATCAATGCCCACCTGAAATTCCAATCCCGGAAGGTAGAGACTGGGTGGGGCTTCACTAAGTAAACTGCTAGCCAGACCTAATTGTATCAGCGAGTTCTGGTTTTGATTGGTGACTTAGCCTCAAAAGAATAAGATGGAAGAGTGATCTCAGGTTCCCTCATGCACATGTACTTACGTGAGCCTACACACATGCAAGAGTTCACCCTACATATACCACATACACGTGAAAATGGAGGGAAAAAAATCAATGAGTGGTATTTATATGACCATGGACTTATTATAATAGGGGTTTTTTTTTTCTTCATGTAAAGATAAGTATATAACTATTTAAATGAAAAAGTGCCCCTAGATCCTGGAGTGGTATGTGAGCTGCCTGGGAGAACAGACACATTGTAGTAATGTCCACAGAACAGAACTGTGATCTGGAGCGTATCAAGCGGAGGGCAAGTCAGGGAGGAGTCAGTGCATAGTCCTGGGTCTTTGGGACTGCAGGCAACATGGCAGTCCAGTGATTGAGCTGAGCCCTGGAGGCACTTGGTGTGTATTGTGAGAGCCTTGTGTGTCTCCGAGCTTCCTGGGAATGACACTCTGCAGAGTGTGCCACATAACAATTTTAAACCTTCTCACCGTATTGGACCCCACAGCTCTAGGGATTGTGGGCTGGGATAAAAGCCAGATGCATTAGCATCCTGGGCCAGTATTCATGTCAGCAGACCAAGAACCAAGAATGTGTGTGAGATGAACCCATCCCTGAAAGCTCAGTCCATGCAGAGATTAGCAGAAGTTCTAAAGAGTGAACAGCTAGAGCAGAAACTGAAGAAACTTCTGGAACCCCCTTGAATAGGACAGCCAGAAGAATTTATTCTTCTCTTGCCTCTGAACAGCTGATCTCTTTCTTGTCTTTAGGGAGCCCCAGTCCCAATTGCCTCTATCACCACCAAGCCGAAATCTCCAAAGGAACACCCTTTCCCAGCACCTCTGCTCCCCAGAGAAAAGCCCAAAGCCGAAGTCCCTGTGGATGAGAAAGCTGCACACTCTCCCATCCGATCACAGCCTGTGACTCTGCCAGAAGCCAGGACACCTACCTCACCAGTCGGCTTGCAGCTTGAGTCTCCACCAGCCCCCTCCACCCAGCTCCCCATTTGCTCTCAACCTCAGCCTTCATCAGAGACCACCATCCCATCGCCCACTGAGTCCCCCATACGCTTCCAGCCTGTTCCCGCCAAAGCATCCACTCCCCTAATCCCTCTCCCAGTGAAAACCCAAGGGGACCCCAAGGACAGACTGGGGGGCCCTGGGGCCGTAGAGGAGGCCCTGAAACGCAGCGACTTGGTAGAGGAGTTCTGGATGAAGAGCGCTGAGATCCGCCGCAGCCTCGGCCTCACACCAGTGGAGCGCAACAAGGGGCCTGACCCCAGCTTCCCCTCACCAGCCATCAAGCCGGTGTCCCTGAAGTCCTACTCAGTAGACAAGTCTCCCCAGGACGAAGGGCTCTGTCTTCTAAAACCTCCAGCGGTTCCTAAAAGGTTGGGCCTGCCAAAGTCAACCAATGACCAGCCCTCTCTGCTGACCCCAAAGTCCCCCTCTGACAGGGAGCTGAGAAGCAACCAGGAGGAGCGCAGGGACCTGTCCAGCAGCTCTGGCCTGGGCCTCCACGGAAGCTCCTCCAACATGAAGACCCTGGGCAGCCAGAGCTTCAACACCTCAGACTCCACCATGCTCACCCCCCCTTCTAGCCCGCCCCCTCCCCCACCAGCCAATGAGGAGCCCGCCACCCTGCGAAGGAAGCCCTTTCAGATCTTCGATCGCAGGGAAGACTCCATTATCCCTCCTCCCCCACCTGCCACCTTCATGCGGCCCCCACGGGAGCCGGCCCAGCCCTCCAGGGAGGAGGTGCGGAAGTCATTCGTGGAGAGCGTGGATGAGATCCCCTTTGCTGATGATGTGGAAGACACTTACGATGACAGGACCGAGGACTCGAGTCTGCAGGAGAAGTTCTTCACGCCTCCCTCCTGCTGGTCCCACTCGGAGAAGCCTCTGGCCAAGGAGAATGGACAGCTGCCTTCCCTGGAGCGTGTGGCCCCGCTGCAGAAGAGAGGGCTGCCTCTTGTCTCTGCAGAGGCCAAAGAGCTGGCCGAGGAGCGCATCCGAGCCCGGGAGAAGTCTGTGAAGAGCCAGGTGCTGCGGGAAGCCATGGCCAAGCAGCTGAGCAGGATGCAGCGCATGGAGATGACGGCCTCAGCTTCCAGATCTCGCACGGCACCTCTAGCAGCGCCCCATGCCAAGGAACCGAGACCCGAGTCCCCTAAGCGCCCGGGCCTCGGAAGTTCCCAGGAGCCCACTTTAAAGCACGAAGCCACCAGCGAGGAGATGCTGTCCCCTCCATCAGACTCGGGGGGCCCTGACGGCTCTGTTACCTCATCCGAGGGCTCTAGTGGTAAAAGCAAAAAGAGGTCGTCCCTCTTCTCCCCACGCAGAAACAAGAAAGAGAAGAAATCCAAAGGGGAAGGCCGGCCTCCGGAGAAACCCAGCTCGAACCTCCCCGACGAAGCGGCCACCAAGCCCAAGTCCCTGTGGAAGTCGGTCTTCTCCGGGTACAAGAAGGACAAGAAGAAAAAGAGTGACGAGAAGTCCTGCTCCAGCACCCCGTCCAGTGGTGCCACCGTGGACTCTGGTCAGCACAAGGCATCTCCTATTGTAAGAGCAGGTATGCTTGGCCAATGGATGCTCCCAGGACAGGCGTGAGGCGCATATACTGGGTCTTTCGGTTCTCAGAAGACCCCTTTTCCTGCGTTGCTCCTCCATGCATTCTTAGGAAAGGAACCAAGCCACAAGTATTCCTGGCCTATTCACACTTCATGAGATAATTCTAATGCTAGTTTGAAACTGGATAAGTAGATTTGGGGTCAGTACTCTTCCTAAAGTCACACGACTCCCTAAAAGGGTCTGTCTGGTTTTAGTGGGGCAGAGGGAAAGTTCCTGCCTGGGGGTCTGGGTACTTATTAAGACACCTGTTAAGGTAGCTTGGAATTGGCCCAGCCCCTGTGGGGACAAGTTCATGTCTCTCTGTGGGAGGAGTATCTTCTGCGTAGACTCACTGCAACTGTCCTTCCCTCTGCTCGAGGGCAGGAGGTAGGTTGCTGTCCTCACTCGGCCTCTTTTCACCCTGTAGAGCTGCAGCTCCGGCGCCAGCTGAGTTTCTCGGAGGACTCGGACCTGTCCAGCGATGACATCCTGGAGAGGTCTTCCCAGAAGTCCAAGCGAGAGGTGGGTAGGCACAGTCCCACAGGGCTTCTGCACAGTGCTGCCAGTTGGTCTCTAGCAGTGTAACAGACAAGAAAGTCACTTAAAGCCACGATGGAGAGCCAGTCCTGCTCTTGTCTCCTCACTGGCAGACATCAGAGTGCCGTGCCAGCTCGGGGCCAACAGCAAAGCCACATAGCAGTCTACAGACCTTTGATATGGATCATTAGGAGTAGTGCCTCGTCCTATGAAGGAGGCCCAGGGAGTCTGTTAGGAAGCGACTGTGACAGTGTGGACAGGGTACCAGACAGGTGTGGAAGGTGCCAAGCAGCTCACTGCAGGATGGGCCTGGCCCTCCTGACTGCTTGGTGCATTGGTGAAGTAGGAACTGGCCTGGCCTGGGTGTGTGCTCTGTGTGGTGGGACCCTCTCACTGCTCCAGAGAGGGTGGGGCCTCTGCTGTCCTGAGAAGCACAGCTCAGTGTGGTGGACTGCATCGTCACGGGCTCCTCTTGGGCGGCTGCTTCGTCTGCTGGTTCTCAAGTGCTGTGTAGCCTTGTCCAGATGCGCAGCAGTGGGAGGAAGGAGGGACTTGGCGTTCTAGCAGGGCATGTGTCGCAGTGACAGTGATCCTTGGGAACCGAGAGCCGAGAAGACTCGTGAGGGCTTCAGCAGCAAGACGGGCGACGGCCCTGTGTGAGCCATCCTAGCCTCACCTTGTGACCATGGCTCGTGCATCTCCCTTCTGTCCCAAGTAATAGCTTGGCTCCCCCTGGCCTAGCCTTCAGGAACGATAAGTTTCCCAGAACATTTTGTACTTTCTGACAAGGCCTCTCAGGGCTTGGACCAGAGCTGTCCCCTCTCTCAGTATCCAGGGCTGGCCACAGTGACTCCGTATCCCGCTTGTGCCTGCTCATTAGGATGGCACAAGTTCCAAGTCCATCCTCCAGCCTGACTTGGTTCCTCTTTCAGCAATTCAGCAAACCAGAGAGAGTCAGCTCGTGTCTCATCTCAGTCTCCATATTCTCATCTCACTAGATATTGTGGTTCTTCCTCCACTGTCTCGGGTACCTGGAACCACAGGCCTCTCTTCCCACCGCCTGCAGCAAAGCATTTGTACCGCCAGGAAATCTGAGTATAGGTTTGAGTGTCATGTGCTCTCCCTGGGATGCAACCCCCACCTTGCCTGCTGCTAAGTAGGCCCTGGTAAGATCTGCCAGGCCGTGGCATTGGCACTGAACCAAAGATGACATGCAGATGCGTATGTGGGTCTTGAAACGTATCCTGGCCCTAGGTACAGGTTGTCCCTTCAAGAGTCCAGAAGAAGCTGAGATCCCTTTTGTCTCCATGGTGAGTGTAACAGTTCATGTCACCATAGTCAAACCTTCGTCTGTGACAGATGTTGTGGTCAGGTATCTCCACTGTGTCTCCACGAATTAATTAAACACCCCAACACAAAGGAGAGTGTCCACTGCCCCCACTAGTAATGCCAACAGAGGAACTTGTTTTCCCTAGCTGTGCAAATTCGTCACAGACATCCTTCATCGATTCCTAGAAGCACAGGCCTGAAAATCTCATGCACCAGGTACACCCCACAGGAAGAAGGCCACTCAACAGTCACACAAGGAATGCAAAAGACAAGTGGGTCCTGACAGCCACCATGCGGAGTCTGAATGAGCAAGAACAGGTCACCCATGTCTTCAAGACATGGAACCCACTGGGCATGGTGGCCCATACCAGAGCAAAAAAGCCATCAAGGATACTATTAGAATGCATGAAGATTTTCAGTAACAAATGGCAGTACAGCATGTATAAAAAATCATCAAATTATGTCAAGTTCCTTGCAAATGATAACAGTACTGATTAGGAAAGCGCCTCTGTTCTTAGGAGGAAGTACATACTGAAATTTTGGGGGATGGAGTTCATGGTGTCTGCAAACAGTTCGACTGATAAGAGGCATTTATGTGTAAAGATCACGTCCTAAACGTGCTGCAGAGTGCTGCTGTTGAGGAATCTGGGTGAAGAATATTTAAGCCTTGTCTTCCTCTTTCGGCGTTTCTGGCTTTGAAACTTTGCAAAATAAGAAGTCTCAGGAGTAGAGGGACCAAAAATGGAAATGTGGTTTGGTTTGATTGGAGAAGGAAGCAGTGTGGACACTCAGTGGAGACCATCACACACGCACATGCACACGCGTTTTGTTTATTATACAAAAAATTAAATAATTCAGAGTTGTGCGTGTATGTCTGTCGTCTGTGTGTGGGAGGGGTGTGCAGATAGCAGGTACATGTGTATGGAGGTCAGAGAACATTCTCAGATGCCTTAGGACTTGTTCACTTGGAAACAGGGCGTCTCGCTGTCAGAGAGGTGGTCCTGTCTCCACATCTACAGCATTGATACTACAGGTGCATGCCACCACACCTGGCTTGTTTGTAGACGGGTTGTGAACACCACACCTGGCTTATTTGTAGACCGGTTGTGCGCTACAGCTCAGATCCTCATGCTTGCCTTGCAAACACTTAAGTGACTGAGCCATTGCCCTGCCAGCAAGAGATAACTCTTTGGCTGAGACCCTTTAGAACCCCACTTGATCATCCACCAGTCCCTTACTTCACCTCCCAGAGGCAGCTCCATAACCAGCTGTGATCTTGGCCCCTTCTCTCTGAGGCTTACCAACAATGTGTCATGATTTCACTCCCTGTGGGCTACCACTACCAAGTTAGCGCCAGTCCCCACAGAGGGTGTGTTACAGAGAAAGAGATCCCTCGTTACGTGTGCAGCAGCCATAGGTAGGAGTGTCAGTGCCATGTCTTAAGTGTAGCTACAAAGTCCTGAGCTCTTTCCAAGCCTCTGTGCTCTTCTTTTTAAACTCTCCTGTCATTCTAGTTTCATTACATGTTGCTGCAATTTAGGAGTAAAGAGTTTAACTACTTACTACTCACATCATTAACTAACTCACAACTTCAGATTACAGTTCATCACAGCAGAAAAGTCATAGCAGCAGAAGCCAAGGTGTACTGCTTAGTCTTACCTGTTGCTGTGAGAGAATACCCAAAGTCAAGCAACTTATGCAAGAAAGGGAGAGGTATTTAGCTTACAGTTCTAGAGGGGAGTCTTTGATGGCGGAAGCAGCATGGTTGGTGACAAAAGCTGGAGGAGGCCTAGGTCACATCCCTTCAGGAGGCTCAGAACAGCATGACTGCCAATTCCAAGAGCAGACCTCTCCCAGAAATAGTATGGAACTAATCCACCTTAAAGACCACCCCCTGTGACTGCCTTTCTCCCACAAGGGTCCACCTTCTGAAGGTGCCATGATTTTCCCAAATACATGAATCTGTGACTTCAGACCATGACATAAGGGAATTGGTCACATCACATCCAAAGTCAAGAACAGAAAGCAACCAATGCGTGCTGTGTGTTTGCTTGCTTGGTCTCTATACAGCCTCATACAACCTGACTAGAGAATGGTCACACACTCAGTGGGCTGGTTCTTTCATCAGTTATGCAATCAAGACACAGGTATTCCCAGAGGCCAATGCTAATCAAGGGACTAGCTCTCAGGCAGGCCAGGAAACTTGCCTCCAGGTGTAGAGTTGACAATACCAGCACCTGCTCTAATGATGAAGCTTTCCCTCTCACTCTGCTTCCCAGGAGAGAGGAGTCAGGCGGGATGCCTGCGCCTAAAGCTAAAAGAGGCAAACCCCCTCTCCAACCAGCATGCATGTAGCGTGTTGTATGAGATCCATTGTTGGGCTCAGCGTCTCCCTGTCCTGAGGACCCACCAAATACTCCAGTTGTCTTCCTTCCCTCCCTGGCTCCCCAAAGGCCTTTTAGACGCTGAGACAGTGAGAAGATCGAAAGAGCAAAGGCGACTGACAGAGGCTCAGAGAAGCCACACTGTGTGTGGAATGGTGATGATTTTCCAGGATCCCTCACGGTGCTCATGCTGCTCTAGCTGCCTTCGCTGGGTACTATCAAGACATAGTACCATGGGGCGCTGAGTCAGTTCATTGCGAAACTCTGGTCCTGCGTGAACCTGTTGAGCGAGCACATGAGGGTCAGTACCGTGTCCACATCAGCAATCTTCTCATTCCATGCCGGGGACGCCAAGCGAGGGAATGGCTTACTAAGGGAGAAAAGGGACCTGACATCACATGTTTGAAAGGTTGGGACACAAGGAGAGATCTGGGGCGTGGTAAGGAAGAGCAGTTTTTGCTCAGTGAGTACAGAAGTGAACCCCAGCCTCGATACTCAGCAGCGAGATTCACTGAGGTGCGGGTGATGGGGTCTGTACCTCCAGGGACCTCCTTGTGCCGTCTCTGTGCCATTGTGGAAAACGATCGTGTGTTTAAGTCTGGTGTTTGTTTTAAACTTCTAACCGATTTTACTCCATTTCTGTGTTCTGTTTTAA
Organism: Typhlomys cinereus; assembly: GCA_023101885.1. Lineage (NCBI taxonomy): Eukaryota > Metazoa > Chordata > Mammalia > Rodentia > Platacanthomyidae > Typhlomys > Typhlomys cinereus. The sequence continues at coordinate 8,605,620 of JALPQD010000040.1, read as the reverse complement.
TTTTTAATCATCATTATCGTGACTGTTCTGTTTTGTTTTTTGTCGCCATCCCCTTAAAAGTCGATTTATATACCACACGTCTTGGCATTCAGGAGAGCCTATTCATCAAAGGTAGTGTCCCCTTCCCACTGGCTAGTCCTTGTTGCATGCCTGTCTGTGATTAACCACCCAGACAGCCCTGCTGGGCCCCGCGGCCGCGTCCTCACTAACTCTCAGACGTGCATGCAGCTGTCACAGCCAGGTTCTCTACAGCCTGTTGTCACAGGAAGGAAGACGAGATGCCCACTTTTCCACTGGCTGGAGTGCATGTGGTCATTTTGCTCAGATGGGGGGGGTGTGTCTGCGCACCTCAGGAAAAGGTGGCCATCAGCTCTCCACACTGAACCATCGGGATACTGGGATGACACAGTGACCTTAGGGACTGGACTGCCTTTGCCTGTTCACTTGACCTACTTTGAGCTCCTTCAGGAGACATGATGAGACCCAAGTTAAATTTTGCAAGTCTCCTTTACAGTGCATAAAATTCCCTTGGGTTTTCTTGGAGGCAGTAAAGGGGGAGAAGGGGGAGGTTTCATGAACGAAGGCAAACCCCTACAAGTCTCTCAGTAGCTCTCCAGATGGCAGACATCAGCGGGCTACACAGGATTTGGCCAGTTGCCTAGCCAAGCCCCTTTCTGCCTTCCTCTTCGTGGCAGCTGCTGCCCCTGCAGACACTATCACTCTTCCTTTTAAACTCCATGTTAGCTTGAGGTCACTGAGATCTAAAATAGATGCATCCCTGTCTTCTCTCCTTCAGATACAGCTCTTAAAAGAGCTTTGTGAGTCTGGCTCGTCTGAACAAAGTGATTTCTGATACCAGAAAAGAAAATAAAAGGGTCCTAACTCTTCAGACCCTTTGCCTTTCCCTGTCTGCCTCAGAAACAGAAGGGGACACATGTTATCTTTTTTTTTCACTCGCACAGTACCTTACAAAGTACAGATACGCTCATATGAAAAAGATGATCTGTTTGTGGTTTAATACTCAGTCACTGTCACAAAGGGGAAGTGTCTTACTGTATGGCCCTTAGCTGTCTCCTGTGGTGGTTAAGGCCTCAACAGGGACAAAGGAATAACTGGCCCAGCTGCATTAAGGGGTGGTCTGCACATGCGCTGGCATCACCCGTATAGGGCACAGCCCTCCACATCCCCCTGTGAGAGCCTGGTACCCAGACCAGCCTCCTCTGCGTGCAGCTGGCTGAGGAACCATTCGTCTCTTCTCCCCAACAGCCCAGAACCTACACAGAAGAGGAGCTGAATGCCAAACTGACGCGGCGTGTACAAAAGGCAGCTAGGAGACAGGCCAAGCAGGAAGAGCTGAAGCGGCTGCACCGAGCCCAGGTACACCGCTCCCCCACACACACACCCCGGAGATAGGACGCAGGCAGACATCAGGAAGCATGTCCTGCTGTGCACCCTGTGGACATCATCTCCAGCAGGGAGGGTGGAGAATCTACAGAGGCCGCACATCTGTACGGAACTGTCTCTAAAGAAAGGTCCATGCTTTGAGTTCACATATGCAGTTGCACAGTATCCAGAATCAGTCTGTGGTCTGCGGGCCTCCAATGGGCCTGGGATTTTTATGGAGAGAGGTCTCAGCAGTCTTCTTCAGAAGGCTCTGAGTGATAGTTTTTAAATGCCTCCTCCTCTTCCTCTTCTTCCCTTTCAACAGCTCTAAGAAGGGCCCATCCTCTGTGTCAGTTGTGGCTACCCTCCCTGGACTTAAAGCAGTGACCCGAAGTCTGCTCAAATCAAGACCCGGGGTCTACCCGCAGGCTATTAGCACGCCACAGTCGCCATAAAACCAAGTCCCTTCTAGTGTCTTGATATAATTTGTCTCTGTCCGTCTTTGGGTTTGTAGTTTAGTTCTAAAAGCTGGAGATAAGAAGAGCTAGGAGCTTATAGTCTGTTTCTTGACAGATCATCCAGCGGCAACTGGAGCAGGTGGAAGAGAAGCAGAGACAGCTGGAGGAGAGGGGCGTCGCAGTGGAGAAAGCTCTGCGAGGCGAAGCAGGTACTGTCAGACTCCTCTGAGAAGAGGTTCTTTCTGGAGAGTCCGCCCTCTCCTAGGGTGGGCCAGTTTGGCATCGCCCCTTCTGGAATTAAGCCCTTCTCCATCAAGGTTTTCTGGGTCCCTGGCATCACGAGGGCTGAGGTTTTCCTGTATCTCTACAGTCCCGAGGTTGGGTTTGCTCCCAGCCTATGTCCCAGCTCACTGTGCAGAAGGAAACCTCAGGCCCTGTCATCTGTTGAGATGGCAAGCTCTGGGCTTCCTCCTGCTGCTCCTCTCCCTGCTCCTCCTCCTCTCACCCCTCCACTCCCCCCGCCCCCTCCCCATCATTTTCTGTAGGAAAATACCTGGGAACGAGGGCGATTGTCCCACAAGGAACCATCACAGAACTGCACCGAGCAGGCCTCAGCCTGCTGTCCCACGTGCTCCTCCTGTCCTTAGTTCCCAGGGCTGTCTTCAGTCCCGGTCACACAGCCACCGAGGTTGTACCCAGTCCTCTGTAGGGCACATGGCTGCCCTTGCACTCCAAGATTTAGCGGGCTGAGCTCGTGCTCATGTCCAGTAAAGGTTGGTCACGTAAAGCAGGGTCAGAAAGACTTGGGACCTGTGACAAGTCAGCATGGCTAGGCAAGGGGAAGTGATTATGAGGCTACATGGTTGATGACTACTGGGACTGACATGTGGGCACAGAGAGAATAAGGAGGTACTCAAGCTGTCTCTGGACCCAGGCCCAAATAACTCTGCCAGGTGCAGACTTTCAGCCACAGAGCCAGCCCAGTCTCAGATATGATGTGACTCTCTCTGGATGGGGAACTCAGCCCTGAAGACAGCATATAGCCTGTAGGCTCAGCATTCAGTTAGGAGGCTGGAAAGGAGGATCGGAGCCTCTCGCTGCTTCTTGGTAGCATAGCTAGGGGAGCAGGCATCTGCTGCCTTGTGATCTTGCTGAATACTGGCCAGCGGGCTGGTCTCGGTGTCGATCTGGTGTCCAGGACTGTCTGATTCTACAGCTGGAGTTTGTGTGGTGAGGAGTCAAGTCAGACAACAGAAGTAGGTCTTTTTTCAGCCCTTTTAAAGATTCAGAAATGACAACCACCAATCAGCTCAGTGATGGCCTTCAGGTAAAGAAGACACGGACTGAGGGAGGAAGAGGAGAATGTGGACGCTTTTAGTCTCATGCTTCACTTGATGCTGGACCTACTGTTTGAAGCCCAGGCCAAAAAAAAGGAAGTACAAAAACTTAAGTCCCTTAACATCCAGCATCCAAGACAGGAAACCATCTCTGGGAGGTGAGCCCTGGCTCCTGTGGAGATCAGGTTTCCCTGGGCCTCCCACGAGCCTGTGATCCCTACCAGCCTGAGGGGTCTCCTCTCCCCACCTTGCTTGTTGCAATTGGTCTCTCCAGAGCACTGAGGGAGTTAGCCCTCAAAATGCCTGGGTGAAGCAGAGCAGAGCTGCAAGGCCCCGTCCTCTTTCTTCCTCTCCTTGGAAACGACACCAGAGAAGATCCTGGAGCGTGCGTCTCGGCCGTCTCCGTGTTATGTCTGCTAAGGTGGAAAGGGAGGGAGGGCTCCATGTTCCGCATCAGGACTCAGCATCACTGTCAGGTGCACATACTAGCATTCGTGGTTAGAGTCCCCAAGAAGCATTACGTCTCCTATCACACACAAGACTCTCAGGCTTAGGGATGTCACCATCTGGGAGGGTGGTTTCTAGAAAGCACTTACGGAATCTACATTTGTATTTCACCGTTTCTGTGAAAGACTTGTTGCTCCAACTGCTACCAGTGGACCAGGAAAACAACCTTAAACATTGAAAGAAAATGGATGTGGATGTATGTTAGTGGTAGAAAGCTCTCTAGCATCCAAGAAGCTCTGGGTTCATCCTCAGCATCAAAACAAAAAGATTAGCAATGGATTTTTTCCAAAATTGTTCTTCCAAATTATTAAGTAATTACATTTTTTAGGAGCTGTGGCTGTTTTTCAGCAATAAGCCGCTTGCTTAGTGTTTGCATGGCCCTGAGTTTGATCCTCGCAACACACACACACTCGAAGATTACATTTTCACAAATGTAAAACCTGAATTACATGTAAGTCAATGGTTTTCGACTTGCTTTTAGCCGGAGAGCACGCTGTACGAGATTATAAATTCAAATTTAAAAATCAAACACACAGGCTTTAAAGTTCAAGTTAGAGCGGAAAGCAGCAGATGTTTGTGGTGGTAAGAACAGTCCCGTGAATACAGGTAGTTGCTATAAATGGCAGCCGTTTATTTTTAGCAGCCCACTGGAAGCAGGATCTCTACAAAAAAAAAAAAAAAACAAGTCCGCAGTTGAATTACTAACAAATTTCACAGCAATTCATATTCCTTATAAAGAACCAATCACAGGCAAGAAGCTCCTGAACATGAAGAGAAAGCCTACTCACGCTGAGGTGACATGATGTGCTGCCCACCTGACGAAGCGCACCAACCTTACCCTTCTCGGTAGTCTCCATACAGTGGCATGTAAGCTGTTGCCATCAGGATTTGAATTATTTAACTTCTTCCTGAAGCATGTACAGATAACTGGGAATCTTGCACTCAGAGCAGAGAAAGCTTGGTTCCGACAACCCCACAAATGTAAACCCACCTGGCTGCCTTCAGTGGGCCAGGTTGGCATATGAAACACTTGAGTATGCTGTGTCTTAAATTTTTGAGAACTGAAAAATATCTGTAGGCCAGATACTTGGGAGACCCTGGAATGCATTTTGAAGAATTCTAGGGTTCCACAGAAGCGTGGAAGCCTTGTTCTAGTCCAGCTCCTCCTTGTAGTCCAGGTTTCACTTTGGGAGCTCTGTTGGTACATCTCTCCTTGTGATGCATTTAGGAAATTCTCTGCCATAAAAATTATCTACCAGATGTATTTTTTTTTTCTTTTTATGCTCTGTGTCCAAGGTTGTTCTGGTAGTCTTGTCCCTACCTGGGAACAGCTTTGAGACTTAGTATGCACAATGGCAGCTCCGGACAGCTCCCTTTCTGAGTCCTATCCCAAGCCAGCCAGAAGCGGTCATCCTGTCTCACTTGTGATCTCAAGCTTCCCTCGCTGTCAGAGGGATCAGACTTTGTTAGCCAAGAGGCCCTGCCAGAGAAGAGACCAGATCAGGACTTGCCACCAGATTCTTTATATTTGTCAAAGACATCTGCGTATCTTAGACTGTAGGGATAAGCCTCAGAGTCTTCAAGACTAGGCAGGACTAAGACTTGTGGATTGCTGATCCTGGGTGCTTGGAAGCTTCTTTGCTTCTGGAACTCTGAACGGCTGCACTGACCTGGAGCATGAGCTAGAAAGCTACTGCCGGATGCAACTCAGCTTGATGTGTCCATTCTTAAAGGGAAACACTCAGGACTGCCACAATCAGCATCCAGATTTCGAGGTCTGGAGGAAGGTTGATTGGATAGCAGCTGAGTTTCAGTGTGTTCTGGGCCTTTTCCTGACTCAGGAGATGAGGACCACCACCACATCAAGCCCTACTCACTGCCAGGCCTCTTAGCATGTTAGATGTGTGAGACAGGGCAGTGCTGGCTGGGCGTCAGGAACTAGAAATCCATGGAGCAGCCATCCAGGAGCCTCAAGGCAGCAAATAGTCCCAGGAAAACTCTGAAGTCCCAGCTCATGATTTGTTTTAAGACGTGTGTCTGAAATTGAAACCCCCAAACCCTGGAAGACACAGGACCTTCATCTCCAAGCAAAGTGGTTTCTGAAAGGAGAGTGCAGCTGTCCCTAGCTCCTTGCAACTTATCTGAATGTGATCTGACTGCTTAAACCTAGGTTTCCAGAGCTTTTTTTTTTTAAAGATGTTCATATCTTAAAAGTGTTAGCTTATAGTTTCTAATACTTAAGGAAGAGATCTGCCCTTGAACTTCCTTAAATCTTAAATGAAGTTGAGTCCCAGCAAAATCAAATCGCCTATCCTTGCTGTGTCAAGGTGCAAATAGGAATCACTGATCCTGGCTTGTGACTCTTTCTTCAGTGGTGCTCGGTTAACCCTTCCCACACTGTGAGCTACAGAAATAGCCTGCATGTGTGCATGTGGTGCACTTACAGACACACGAGCTTTCCAGCCACTTTTCTGGTCCTCGCAGTGTAATTCCGCATGTTTCTCATAACGCTTGAAAGCCTTGGGGTGGAAGGGCTGCAAGGTCCTCTGATGAAATAACTCTGTCTTCACCAATTCCTGTTTGTAGACTATTGGGGAGAGTCTTATTACAGTGACCTCATCGACTTGCACCTGGGTGGTATGTATAGTAGCATCTGTTGCTGGCACTAACCCTGCAACACCTTGCCTTTCTGTCCTCCGTCCCAGCCCCTGCTCATGAAAAGTGAGGGAAGCAATCTAATAATCAAATAGCAAAAGCACAAACCCTTTTCCAGGCTCAGTAGCAGAGTGCTTGCCTAGCATGTGCCAAAGCCCTGGGTTCCATTCCTAGCACTACCCAAAAAAAGAAAGAAAAAGAAAAGAAAAGCAGTTGTGTAACCTCTCTTCTGACCATGTAAAACTCGAGAGAAAGGTTTAAGATAGTTCTTAAGATGGCCAGATGGCTCAGTAGGTAAAGGTGCTCACTGTACAATCCTGACAACCTGAGTTTGATCATCAAAGTTCACCTGAAGTGAACTGATCATAGAGCTATTTACTGACCTCTACATGTGCAGTGTGATATACACATGCCTACAACACATACACACACACACACATATCTATCTATCTGTATTATATATATAGTAGTAATAAAGGTAAAACAATTTTAAAAGATAGTTCTTGCTGCCTCAGGTTTATCTGTTTCTGTTTATTTAAATAATAAAACTTTACCTCTGGGTTAGAGAGATGGCTCAGGGCTTACGACACTGCCTTGCAAACAGAAAGTCGTGAGTTCCAATCGTAGGTCCCAGGTAAAAATATCAGGCAGAAATGATAGCAGCCTGCACTTCTGGCCCTGATGAGGCAGAACCTGGGAAATCCCAGAGCAAAGTAAAAAGGAGATAGAAGCAATCCAAGATGATTCCTGAAGTCACCCTTAGTACACACACACACACACACACACACACACACACACGCACGCACACAAAATAAATAAAATAATATTTTTAAAAATTACCCCCCAACACTCTCCATCCTGCATCCATGTCCTTGTCCCTTGTCATATCGTTTGGTTGTTGGGCAGAAGTACATTCACATTCAAGTCCAATAAGACTTTTGTCCAGAATCTCAGCCCTCACAGTGTGTCAGTATGGCCTCTACCAAGGCGCCTGCCAGCCACACTTACGAAGCAAGCATGAAAGCAGAATAACTCAGAGTCAGAGCATCTGCTTTGCATGCATGAGGCCCTACTCCCATCTCCAACACCTAAAAATTAAAATGTTAAAAACAAAAAGCATGGAGTCCACCTCAGCCATCTTAGAGCTTGGTTGGCTTGTGTTCAGGCCTCGGAAAGGTTTTACTGTTGTCATTTCTGCCCAGATGCACCAGCCTTGAGGCTAGGTGAGGGAATGTCCATTATGTCACCTGTCCCGCCCCACTCCATCCTGGACTAACCCCGTACTTCCTTCAGTGAAGGCGGAAGGCTGAGGTAGTGATTCTCACAGGTTGGGCCCTAGAGCCTCAGCAACAGGACCACTGAGGACCTTAGTCATACAGATTCTCAGACCCCAACCCAGACCTTTTGAACCAGAAACTCCATGAGGAAGGCTGGGTATCTGTGTTTAATAGAACTTCTAGCTGATTCTGATGCCCTCTAAGAGAACCCCAGCCAGAAGAAAGGCAGTGTTTGCTATCTTGCTGTACAAAGCTCTTTGGAGAAATGGCCATCTATGAGCCTCACTGCCAGTCTGCAGGCTGTTTTCTCCTGATAAACTGCCATGCCAGCAGTTGTTCAGCTTCAGCAGGGAACCCTGGTACCTTTGTGGCTCCCTTCTCCTTGATCATTCTGACTTCTTCACATGACCTTAGGAGCTCCACACACTCCAGAAAACAGAAGAGCTGGGAAAGTGAAAGCCCTCACTTCTTACCTTCTCAGCATCCTGTCCCATGAGAGAGGTACTTCTTGACCCACTCATGTAAAAACCAAAATCAAAAGCCAGCTAGATGACTCAGCACGTGAACGCATCTCCAGGCAACTCTAATGACTTAAGTTCAGTCTCTGGAACCCAGGTGCAAAAACCAGATGTGTGGCTTGTATATATAATGCTAGTGCTCCCACCAAGAGAGGGGAAGCAGACGCTGGAGAATCACCTGGGCACTCAAATGCATGGCATCAGAAATAAGAAAGACGAGAACTGGAGAGATGGCTCAGGGGTTAAGACTCTGTCTAGCAAGCAAAAGGTCCTGAGTTTGGATCCCAGGTCCCACTTAAAAAAAATGGCAGTGGCCTACACTTCCAACCCTGGTGGGTGGAGTCTGGGAAATCCCAGAAGGAAGCAGAAAAGAGGTAGAAATAATCCAGGATGATTCCTGAAGTCACCCTTGGTCCTCCATAGGGACGCACAGTGCCCCCCCCCACACACATATACAAATTAATTTAAACAATTTTTTTAAAGTCAACCAAGCATGGTGACTCACACTTGTAATCCTAGCACTTAGTAAGCAAAGACAGAAGGCTTGCCATGTGTTTGAGGCCAGCCTGGGCTACCTTGTGAGACTATCTCAAAAAAACAAAACAAACAAACAAAACAGGAACCACTAAGACAGAGCTTCAGAGATGACTGTCAGTAAAGTGGCTGTCACACAAGCATGAGGGCTTGAGTTGGGATCCCCACTACCCATATTAAAAAAAAAGGCAATCATGATAGGATGGTCCAAGTGCTGGGAAGGTAGAGACAAGACTCTCCCTCAAAGTCACTGGCACCAAATCTTGCCCAATCTGGTGCGCTCCAGGTTCAGGGAAGAGCCCTGTCTCAGAAATAAAAGAGCAGTAGAGGAAGATGGTGAGCATAGGCCTCTGTCCATGCACACCCACAGTCACACGCATGCACAATGAACATGTATACACACCAACAAATAGAAACCAAAGTTAGGCCTACAGAGATGTATGTCAGTGGTAGAAAATTTGTCCACCATACATCCCCAGCAACAAGAACACATTACGTGTTCCTACAGGAGTGGGCCCTGGGCTCCTTGGGTAGGTGAGATTGGTAGGCCTCTAATTCTTCCCATCCCAGGAATGAACCTGTCCACGGGCCCCTTCAGGGTCCCGAGTTTCTGGGCTTCTGCTCTTGGCCATTGAACTGAAAAAGGGCTGATGCTTGCGCTCGGTTAACAGGCTTTGTCTCTGTCTAATACCCTGCCTCTTCTTGCCTCTTCCTAACACTTTAGGAAATGTTTATGTTATTCTAAATTAATCTCCATGTGATAAAAAAAAAAAAGGTAATTTACATTCAGGCCATGATGGAGGGACAGTCCAAACCTGCTTCTTTACATTCATAACCTGCCCCTCCAGCTGAGGTGCTGGCTTTTGCCACAGTCTTGTGTACATATCGGATGCTGTCTTTACCCCACTGCTCAGGTAAGGAGATGCAGTCGAGCGTGTTTTCTTCTGGGGCCCTCAACTCCAGTTTGATTCTTGGGTTTAGTATGGGAGCAGATTCTAGAGTGAAATGAAGTAGGAGAAAGAAACTCAGTGTGTCTTTAAAATGTCAACATCACACACACACACACACACACACACACACACACACAGTCACACCCTTTGCTCCTTCCTCCCCTCGGTCAGCCTCTGGTTTGCATGCAGCAATGTTCCAGCTCCTGTGGGTTCCGCTCGCCATGGAAGCAGAGGCTGTATGGAGAAGCGCGCCTCTCTGAAGGGAGGCACTTGTGCTTTCCAGGCAAAGAGCAGGGCTCAACAGAACCTCTTCTTACTGCACCTCCACACCCACTTCCTGCAGAAGACATAGATGCCCAGTTGGCCCCTGTTCAGAGTTCTGTTGGAGTTTCCTTCAGGGCATATATTCATATTCATTTTTTGAGAGGGAAGGATCGCCTTTTTGAAACCCCATTTCTGAACCACAGAACCAATCTCACTGGACACAAAGCTCTAGACGTCAGTAGGAATATCCAACTTGAGGTGTCCAGACCACGATCTCTGCCCCATGCTGTGCCCACCCACCACAGTGCCCAGCGTGGTATTTCAGTGGCTCTCAGCCCACCACATACTATGGCTAGAGACCCACATTAAGTCTCCTTAGCCAGGCACGTCTGCTATCCTAGCACTCAAGTAGCAGAGGAGACAGAAGAGTTGAAAATTCAAGGTCAACCTGGGATAAATGTGAGGTCATGTCTCAAAAAAAAAATATCAAGTTTGGGAAAGGGAATGTGGCTTAGAGACCCGGAGTTCAATGCACAACATCAAAAAGAAAAGATCTTAAAGTCAAAGAGTACATAAAACAACAAAGCAAGTGAAAGGCCAGAACGGTAAAGTCCCCAGCTATTGCCCTCTCCCCTCCTCCCCTGAACACCGAACAAGTTCAGCCCAGCCCACCATGTCTCACTGCACTGCAGCAGCAAATGATCAGAGAGCTAGAGAAAAAACATGTCTCTTAGAGAAAAAATGCACACCTGTAACTTACAATGTGATGGGTCCTCGCCTCTCCACTTGTACATCATAGAGGAAACAAAAGGTTTAGAAGTGTTACATGAAGGACTGGAAAATGGTCTCATTGCTACTGGTGAGTTGGAAAGAGACGAGGAGGAGGCACACACCAGCCTGCCTCCCTTGATTCAATGTTAGTAGGTTTCTCCTTAATCTGGTCAAGATGAGCATTTAATCTGGCATAGTTTCTTCTTGGAATTCTGAAATCCTTATTTTCTAGAACTCTGGGGCGTGTGTGTGTGTGTGTGTGTGTGTGTGTGTGTGTGTGTGTGTGTGTGCGCGCGTGTACATGTGTTTGCATCCACACAGATCTCAATTCTTACATGCATTTTTTGGGGGGGGTTGATTTTGTTTGCTGCTGTCAGTTCTACCTGCACAGAGTTTTTGTAGCATAGAGCATCTCCCAGCCTGTCTTGTGTCAACTAGCCCCGCCAGGCCAGCAGCTTTATCCATCTGATGGCCTCACATACTGCAATATGACACACCAGTCATCTGGATTCCCCCACTTGGGGCCTCAATGTTTTGTCATTGCCCTGGGTTTGGGGCTAAACTTCAGTCTTACAGTACAAAGGTTTCTTCATGCCAGGGAAGAACATTGGTGTTGACCAAAGTTTGGGTTGAAGAGTGGAGCTTTTGCCAGTTTTCTTTTGTGTCAGATTATACAACAAGAACAGACTTAAACATCGAAGTAGGATGACTCTAGACTCTAGACTCTAAGAAATGTTTCAGGACTGGGATATAAGTCAGTGGCAGAGCTCTACGTGGTATGTGTGAGGCCTTGGGTTCTGACCCTAGACCCTCAAGAAAAGAGCCAGGTGCTGGGGTGCCTTTCTGTAATCTTGGGAGGTGCAGGCAAAAGGACCAGGAGCTTAAGGCCAGCCAAGGCCTCAAAAGAAAGAGAGACACGAGAGGCTAGGAGCCTGAGGATATAGCTCGGCTGGTAGAGCACTTGCCTTGCATGCACAAAACCCAGGGTTTAATCCCCAGCGCCAAATACACCAGCTGTAGTGTTACATACCTGTAATCCCAGAACTCAGGAGGTGGAGGCAGGTGTTCCAGGCCAGCCTGAGACGCATGAAACTGTTTTTAATGAAAATGACTAAGTAAATAAATAGGCATGGAACCAATGTTGCTGCAAAAAGCGAGAAGTGAAAGGCCGCCCCAGGCTGGGTGACAGCTTCTCAGGACAGCTAGAAACCAAAGAAGTGGAACTTCAGAATACGGTTGAGAAATAAGCTTACCTTTTTCCTGTCTTTTTACCTTCAGAAGCCACAAGGAAGTCAAAGACAAAAAGTGCTTCTGGGTAGATAGGGCTTTCCAGAAGCCTGCTTGGAAAGGAGTAATCTATCGCTGGGGCTTCACTGACTGCGCGAAACTTGGTGCAGTGCATCAGAATGGCCGAGTGCCAGGCTGATTTGCACTTTACAGAAGGGTGGCAACCAGGCTGGTTGTTCGGATTGCTACATTCCACATGGAAATGCAACCGTGAAGAGGGACCAGGCTTGATGAAAGACCATTTTCCTCACAGTACTGGACAGTAGGAAGCTGGCGTGTCAGAAAGTGACATTTTGGATGGGACTTGGGAGCTCTAGCTGTTGGCGGCTCTCCAGCTTGTAGCCTGTAGTGTTGGCTCCTTTGCCCAAGGAGCACTGGGCCTGATGGTGTCAGCTGGATACTGAGGTGGGCATGAGGGCAGCCCGCCCCGTAGTGGTCCACTCTGTTCTTGTTTCCCACAGACTGTGTTCCTCTTTTGCTTCCAACTAGAAATACTTTCCTGTTAAACTCTAAAAGAAATGAGGCTGGTGGGGTTCAGCACTGTGCCTGACACATGAGAGGTACTTGGTAGACATTTTTTTTGGGGGTGGGATAGGCATGTATGTGCCACAATACATGTGTGGAGAGCAGAAGACAACTTTTTTAGAAGTCAGTTCTTTCCTTCTTCCACATGACCTATGGAGATCAAACTTAGGTCACTACACCTGCTGAGTCATCTTGCTCAACTTTTTGTTTTTACTTTGTTTTGCTAGCTTGAAGCAGGCTCGTATGGTCCAGGCTTGCCTCAAGCTGTGCTTTCTATGTGGCCACGAATAAACTGGAACTTCTGATCCTCCCGCTCCTCCCGCTCAACCTTGCAGATGCTGGGATTAAATGCTTGTACCTAGCTAGTAGACATTTCTTGCATACATTGTTCATTTCTCATTTCCGATATTAGCACCTATGTAGAAGTAAGTAGATTAAATATAATCAAGCAGAATTGAATGACCGATGTGAAAATGCGGAGCCTCAAGTTAATTCCCACCACAATCCATGTCGTCCTAGGGGGAAGAGGGGGGTCCTCTGGGCTTGCTAGGTGCTTTGTTAGCACGTCATCCATTGTAAGAAAGGCACAGAGCTCTTATAAAAGGCCACTCGCCTTTACAGTAGGGCTCTCAGCATTTCGAACACAGAAAAAGACTGAAGTGTATTTTATCTAAGTTTCAGATGAGCGCCCAAGCTCAGAGTCTTAGCAGTTTATAACTCAGTGGTGGAGCACTTGCCTAGCATGCATGAAGCCCTGCGTTCATCCCCAGCACCACAAAAAAGGGGAAGGGGGAAGAGAGTGAGGGATAGACGATCTAGTGGACCAAACCATCTGTTTCTTGCGTTTCCATAAAAGGCAAAGAAGTTATTCTCAATATTGCTGCCCCTATGCTTCGCTTGCTTGGTCTTTCCGATTCTAGTCTTGTGTGGAACTCCCCAATTGATCAGTTTTTCACTTCCATTTCTTCTTTTTAAAATTATATCTGTTAGATATGTTTCCTAATTATGGGAGTAATTGATGTGCATTTTTGTCATAAGTATTGGAGGCTAAGCAGCAAGTAGGACCTTCTGGGGTTAGCCCCAGCTTTCACATGGTTCCCTTTGCCTGTTTTGTAGGAGTAGCTCCTGTCTCTTTCTTTGTTTTAAGCATTTTCCTCACCCGATTCACCCCATTTTTCTTTTTTCCGTTTCCTAACTTCTCAATATTCAGTTATTTTAAATTGTGCTCTGAAAAGGCCATACAAGGAATATAGTCTAGGAAAAGAAGGAAAGTGGAAGTACTATCTTGTGATGTTCAGAAAATAGTAGCTCATTTTTAGGTGTATGTGTGTAAGTATGCAGGCATCTGCTTGGTTTTTGGATGTGCATCGGTTGTATCTCGTGCCACTTGTTAGTTGGGTGGTGGTGTAGCCACACCACAGCTCACATGTCCCAGTCCCAGAAAGCAGCAGATAATTGACATTTAATTCATGGACTTTCCCGGGTACTTAAGCCCCACACAGACTCTGTATTTTGAAACTAAGAAGTCTAAGTAGGTCATCTATAAGACACAGCAAGTTTTTTGTTTTTGTTTTTTTTTAAGGTAGAAAATCTTTGAGTTTTTTAGAAAGAAAGTATTTCTCCTGCATCCTGGCATCTGCTGGTCATGGCCTCATCTGTTGAGAATATAAGCTGCACTCTGCCCATGTCTCTGACTTTGATTTTGAAGTTGTACCTAGTATCAAATTCGTGTATGCAAAGTACTGGGAAGCATAGTGAAAGACTTTAGAGAAAAACAGCTGTGGTCTCTGCGTTGTTCTGTTGCAGCGTAGAGTGGCCTGTCCAGCAGTAGCTTGTCTGCTTGGTCCTCCTGTTGACCTGAGCCCTGCTCTCATCGTGAGCTGCCTCCCAGCCCTTCCCCTGTGGCCTCTAAGCCTTCCCTTCCTTGGATTTCCTGTCTCCTTTGTGTGCTCCTGTGGTTCTGTGATGGTCCCTTGCTCAGTTCCTCTCCCTCTTCCTTGAGGGCCATCAGGTCCCCCAGGATCTGGACATGTCTCTGCACACTGTCTCCCCTCAGCTGCCCATCACTGCTCTCACCAGCATTGTTCCTGTGAGTTGTTGACATGTCCTGTCAGCTTGCCCCGTTTGGTCTGACAGTTCACAGTGTGACAGCATCCCCCTGCCGTGGCGTTGAATCCCTCTTCAAAGATGGAAGGGCCAGGGGTGGTTGGCTCTCCATGGCATATGGGAGGGATAGTGATACAGATAGTGACTGGTGAAAGTCACTTTTGCGTATATGCATTTTCCCCAAATTGTCCTGCTCAGAATGCAAAACCACTGCAGCTTTCAAAGCCCTTTAGGACTCCCAAGAAGATACTGCCCAACTCAGAGTTCCTTTCTATGGGGGTAGTGGCCAAAGGTGGAAGACCTCCTTACTCCTTAAAATCTTAGAAAGTTAACTTCACCTCAAGCAGAACAGTGGTGACATCTTAGAGCATTTCGCTTAGGTTTACTGACTCCAGGTAACCACTGCACATCTAGAAGCGTCGCCTATTTAGAAAGTCTGTTCCACAGAGGTAAATGGCTCTACCTGGAGCTTTTGGGCACTTTTGAAGAGGGAGCCCAAGATCCTCAAAACGGTACTTCAGTATAACCCCTGGTGCCCGGAGCCTGGGCCTGTTCTTGTTCAGTTTCTGTGCTGGAAAAAAGAAAAGAAAAAAAAAAAAAAAAGAAGGACTTA
Organism: Typhlomys cinereus; assembly: GCA_023101885.1. NCBI lineage: Eukaryota > Metazoa > Chordata > Mammalia > Rodentia > Platacanthomyidae > Typhlomys > Typhlomys cinereus. The sequence continues at coordinate 8,590,435 of JALPQD010000040.1, read as the reverse complement.
ATTCATTTGTAGACTTTGTTTCCCCTGTTTCTGCTTCTCCATTTCTTGTATTTTTTTTTCTTTTCTTCCTATTGTTCCTTTCTCACTTTTTCTGCTTTTTTGTCCTCTGCTTGTTTTTATTTCACCTTCCCCCTGTCCCTCTCCTCCTTTTTCCTCCTCCTTTTTTGTCTTTCTCTGTTTCTTCCTCTTCTTCCTTCTCCTCCTCCTCCTCCTCCTCCTCTTTGTTTGGTCCTTTTTGAAGTTGAGCCCAGTGGCGGGACTCCACGGCGTAGACCTCTCTCCTTCTGCCCTTGCTGTGTCCAGGAAGGTAACGTAATTTTGCCCACTCCTCCCCACAGCCCCAGGGGCCGTAGCCATCCTAGTTCAACAGGGAGCCAAGGCCCGGCAATTGTTTCTTTCTCTGACACCTGGTAGCCCTACTTCAGAATGTCATGAGTTTGTGGCAATTTCTTACAAGGCACAGTATCCCTTTGACTATCTAAGGGAAGAGGGAACTGAGGGAAGACAGCCTGTGGGCTCTGGTGTCTGCAGGCTGCAAAATTCCTGTGGCCCTGCCCACCATTGGTGCTTGGGGCCTATAAGCCCAAGGCTACCAGATAGAGGGCTAGGAGCACAGGGGAGCAACCTCCCACTGTGGTGGTAATTTGTACTGGTGAAGTCAAGGAATACTGTCCTTACAAAGACTGGTCTCTACAAATGCCCCTGAGTTCATTTTTATTTTTCTCAGAGCAATCACTAAAAACGAACGTCTCTACCTTGTGTCTTGCTGAGTGTGTCTTGTTTTGTTTTAAGTTTGTCTGGTTTGAAGTCTGTTGTGGTGATACGACTGTCATTGACAAGGCATGTGGGCAGGGGAAGGGGAGTGTGGCCATGACTAACCCCCGCTAACCTCTCACTCTGCTCTCCATGGCTCTCACATGTGACCCTCACCCACCCCACCACATCCTCTTGCTCATGGGCTGTGGCCACGCCTCATGGCCCATGAACAGTGTCCCGATGTCCTCTGGTGGAATCTTGACACACAGGGAGGTGGGAAGGAGGGAGAGACTTGGTGGCACATTGGCAGATTGCTTGATTGGACAGCTTGCATGCCCTAGGGCTCCATCCCATGGCCACGCGGGCACACTGTGCAGAGACGCCCCAGAAGGAATGCGTGGAACTGGGCTAGAGGCTGCTTTAAAGCCAAAGACCCAAGTCTATTGGATCGGGTGAAGTGAGCTTGGGTCCCAGACCTCCGAGGCAGGCTCGACAGGCCGGGTCGGTAGGTCCATCCTAGAAGGTAGGGCTCAGGGCCAGGACCCACCTCAGGAGCAAGGGTGCATGTGCACTGGGCATGGTACAGACACTAATCCTTGCTTGTGTGAATGCGAGTCACTTGTGCCTCCAGAGCATGGCCACCAACCGAGACTTGGGCTTAGACTTGGTGCGTGCCCAGGAAACACCAAAAGAAGTCGGGCTTTGATTTGTGAACGTGTCAGGGAAGAAGCAGGCAGGAGGAAGTAGGGAGCTGACATGAGAAAGGTACTTGCTCAGGACACGCTCCACACACTGAAGCTAGGACCTGGGCATCCAGAAAACTCAGACAGTAGAGGGACTTTGAGACTTCCAGCCCATCACCTCTTACCTGAAACCTGTGAGTGAAGTTCAGAAAGCCTGCGAATACCCTGCAATTCTGTATAAAATTGTTTGATGTTGGATAAAGGTTGTAACTCAGTGGTAGGACATTTGCCTAGCATATATCAGCTCCTTCATGTCATCCCCATCACTAAAATAAAACGTAATGTTTTCACATAAGGAAGAGTCTTTCTAGGAAGAGTGCTTAGCTTGCATGAGATTCCCAACTTTATAATCCAGAAATGTTAACGAGCCACTGATAATAGTATATTTCTGAGGCAAAGCCGCGCTAGCCGTTGAGAAGCTTTGCCTCCAAGGAAAAGGTGTTTGCTCCCAGCTGGATTGTTTGAATCCTTCTCAACTTGCTCCAACTTCCTGCTGCATTGAAGCCCATCGGTCTGGCCACTCCTGATGGAGATGGGGCAAAAACTGCTGTTGGGATTGGACTGAGCAGGAACAGCCACCTCCCTCGACCCCAGGGTCTGCTGTCAAGAAAGCCGACAGCCACCCTGATGTCGCGCATCTGCAGTGTAGGCTTGGTGATTGCAGGTAGTCCGCACACTGAGTGTCTTTAGGGCTAGGGATATAGGTTACTGGTAGAATGATTGTCTAGCGTGCACAAAACTAGGTGGGTGAACGAGAAAACAAAGAAATGGATGTCTTCCTGGTCAAAATAAAGGCAATAATAAGGTGTCAGTGTTTATGCCCTAGAAAGGAGCAGTCGCCCAGAGAGGCATGGGATTGAAAGAAAATAACCTAAGAACAAGGTATGAAACTAGGCATAGTGATACCAGTAAATCCCAGCACTTAGGAGATAGAAGCAGGAAGATCAGGAGTTCAAAGCCAGCATAAGCTATATGAAACCCTATGTTACTACACTCTATCTTAAAGGGGTAGTTTATAAATTTATGATCAGACCATTTTCTCTAAGGAACCCTAGTACATAACAGGTAACCGATGCTAAATGAGTAACAGGATTATGAGAGAAAGCAAACCATTTAAGATATTAACCCCTCCCCCCCCCAAAAAAAAGCCACTGAGCAGGAATGGTAGCCACAGACTGGTGAAGAAGGAGCAATCGCTGCAGGTTAGGGCCTGGGCAGGACGGATAGAAAGTGTAGATGTGTGAGACCCCAGTAGGCGCGTGCAGCGGCCTGTCGTCTCTGTCCCCTTGAGGCTGTAGGCAAACTTTTGGGCCAGGCTTGGGACTGTTCCGACAGCATCTTGCTTGGCTCTTTGCACATTTGCCCCAGTGTGACAGTCTCTCCGGGCCGGGCAGACAAACCATTCCCTGGTGTGACCTTCACTCTCTCTCACAGGCATGGGCAAGAAGGATGACCCCAAGCTGATGCAGGAGTGGTTCAAGCTGGTGCAGGAGAAAAACGCCATGGTGCGCTACGAGTCAGAGCTGATGATTTTGTGAGTAGATCGAGATTTAAGAGTCAGCCCAGGGGGATTGGCAAGGCCTGGCAGGTCACGACAACAGGCATGCATACACACCCAGCCTAGCTTGGCAAGGTGAAAGGGCTGCTTCCCAAGTCCCCGTTGCTGTCTCCCTCTCTGTCTTAGTGCCCGGGAGCTGGAGCTGGAGGACCGGCAGAGCCGGCTGCAGCAGGAGTTGCGGGAGCGCATGGCCGTGGAAGGTAAGTGGAAGGCGAGTGGGTGGGAAGGTGGGGTGGGCGGCTGTCCCTGGCCCCACACCTGATGCCTTCAGCCACTCCACAGATCACCTGAAGACCGAGGAGGAGCTGTCGGAGGAGAAGAAGATCCTGAATGAGATGCTGGAGGTGGTGGAGCAGAGAGACTCTTTGGTGGCCCTGCTGGAAGAACAGCGGCTCCGGGAGAGAGAGGAGGACAAGGATCTGGAGGCCGCCATGCTGTGCAAAGGCTTCAGCCTGGACTGGTCCTGAGCCCCGCCACCCTCATGGTTGGTAGATTGGCATCACCTGACCCAGGCGCGTTCTCCCAAAAACCGCTGGGCCTGGGATCCATGGAGACCTGGCACTCCCGGGAGCTTGCAATCAGACACGTGCGTGCGCTCTGGGAAATCCCCAGGCGAGGGTGATTATCAGAGAGACTGACCTCCTGGGAAGAGGCCACCCGACTTCCTACTCGGGAGGGAAGAGCTGGATGTGTTTGATGTATGCCCCAGGGAAAACCCTCGAGGGCCCCGCGGGCACGATGCCTGGTGCCCCTTCCTTCTGCCGGCAAGTTTGGTAAGAGAGGGAAGTGGCTTCCTCCCTACAGAGCCACCGCCATCACAGAGCACCTGCGGCGCAGGGCAGCCGTCTCCGCACTCCCTGAAGCATCACCAAAGAAAGGACAGGCATATGCAGAAGCCGCTGGGAAGGGAGACCCAGGAGAGGGGCAGCACCAGGTGGGGTGACGCTCATCCTAACGGGGGGACTAAGCACTAGACAGGCTCTGAGTTATGCAAGTTAGGAGGGCACAAGAGGGGTCAGTCCCCAGCCCTACCACACACTGGACTCCAGTGGCCAAATACCCCAGGCCTCTCAACTGGCGGTGGCCTGAGGGATTGCTGCATTTTGCTTTTAGTTCACAACCATGTCGACACTGGAAAGTACTGACTTTGTGGGATGTAGGGGGAGATGCTACGTGTCAAGCTCTTTGTTGACAGACAGGTGCCGCCCCAGGTCAGCACCCTCATCAGTACAGGAGGTGACCCTCCTTAGTGTTTTCCTGTGTTTGCACGTTGAAATGAAGCTGACAACCTGGCCAGACATTCATCCACTTCGGACCTTTTTTTGTCAATTAACTTATTTTTTTAATACTTGAAAAGAGGCAACTTCATTTTTATACCTTTACTAGAGACACTGATCACTTGGCACCGGCGCATAGGAGTGACTGGGAGGTCTTTGTACATCCCACACAGCCTGATGCAAAACTGACCCAAGACTTGTTACATGCATCTATTTATTAGCCTTCTTCATAGTGTTATTGATTTGGACGGCACACAGGGAGCAGCTCAAGACCCTGTGGGTTCCTTGTCACGGCTTTTCTGTCCTCTCCTGTAATTGTCAGCCCTTCCTCCATCCAGTACCCTGTTCCACTGGCACTTGACTTCTACAGCAGAACTGCCCCTTGGCACGAATGCATTTCAGCATTTCCTGTTCTCTCCTTGTTGGAATTTTGGCACTATAGAATGTATTTTGTTCTCAGTTTTGGTGCCAAGGTTTTACTTCCTTCTGCGCATACGTTAAAGGTTAAGGGTAGGCCCTCTTTCTGACTGGCAATGTGGGTGGGGTGTGCCGGGCTAGCTGAGAGGAATACCTCTGTCCAGTCAGACAGGAGGAATACTTGTGCTATCGCTCTCCAACATAACTGGCAACTCCAGTCTCTCTTTCCTGACCTGTACTCTGTAACCAGTTCCATTAGCCAAGCTGTTCATGTCTCGTGGTTCAGCCAGCGATTAGCGTGGGGTTGTGCATATCTATCAAAGAAGCAGCACATAAGCCATCAGTGGCAGACCATTCCGGAAGGGGGCATGCCAGCCAAGCCTGCAGGGAGGGGTCGGTGCAGAGAACAGGCCTTCTCTGGCAGCTCTTGGAGGCTCCTGAAGGCAGGACAGCCAAAGACCCACCCTGACCCGGGACTTCCCTGGGAACCGCACTGTGCCTCAACCTGAACATTCACCGGAACCCTAGAGGAGCAAAGAACTCATCTTACTCTTCACTTGGGCAAAGGCTGCCATCTCTCTGGAAATCTAGATGTGCTGCTAGCAACCACCTCAGCTCTGATATCTTCACTTCCTGGTTTCCAACATGGCAGCGCCATTTTTATTCCAAAAGGGAAAGAGGAGAGTGTTCTGGATTCCATCTTCAACAACCTGCCAATAAAACTAGACTTTGGACAGGACTTCCACTGCCTGTGTGGCCTTCTCCCTAACCCTGTCCTCTTCTCGAATGCCACTGGCTAGTCCAGGTAACACTGCCTGCATCTCTTGTCACTTCTGCTAACCCAGAGCAAAGAAGCCATTTCCAAAGTGATTCAATGAGGATGCAGAGGCAGTGTTAATGCTTCAAATGGCCTCGCAGAGCAGAACACCAGATGTTCTTCCACTTCTGTTCTGGTTCAATCATGACATGGTTGCATCCTTCCGAAGCACACGCTGCTTCCTACCGTCACTGGAGAGGGGACAGCAGACTTTGCAGAAAGGCCTCAGAAATCCACCAGCCTGGGAGACCTCCTACAGCTCACCACCTGTGACAGTGCGAGGACTTTAGGTTCTCAGAGAGCACTTTTTTTTTTAAGCTCCCAGTTTGTAACCACTAGTTTGCAGCTGATTTTAGTAGTCGGGGGACTCGCTCCATGAAATGTTTTCCACCCCGGGAATGCATGCAGCTCTAGTCACGTGTTCTTCCCCAGAATTATGTCTTCACTTGAAGGCAGGGAAGCAGCGTGTGTGTACACTTTCTACACATAGGAGATGCCAGAGTTTGTTCCATGAGCCCCAAATACAAAGCTAAATACGATATGAGCAGGGGGTGATGGGACTCTTCCACCATATCCCTGGAGGGCAAGCATAAAGCAGCCCTCCATTTCTGTTTCAGGCTGGCCGGAAGCTCCATGTGAAATTCTAACCCTGCTCAGTTGAATCTTTGGGCCTTTGCCCCTAGCATTCATTCTCAAGCTGATTTTGACCAGCAATGGTAGACTGTTCTTAACTCTTTCAAAAAAAAAAAAAAAAAGAGGATGTTTTTCACTGGGTCAGGAACTGGGGCTAGAGATATAGCTTGGTGGTTAAGATGTGTGCTTAGCATGCATGAGGCCCTAGGTTCAATTCCCAGCACCACACACAATTTTTTTTTTTTTTTTTTTTGGAAAGGTGGTAACATCCGACCCCCAAATGGTCTGTTTTATGCGCAATAAAAGGTTTTTTTAAAAGAAATACAGAATGTTTTCCTGAAGTCACTTTACTGCATTTGTCATTTCCCTATTTCTACCTGCCTTTCAGACAAGTGGTATCTGCCGAATAATGTGGAGTCCTGTGGCTGGATTGTATGTGAGCGTTTATAGACCTGTTTCTAGAACACAGGTTTGCTGCTGCTTGTTTTAGTTTGCTCTTTGTTATCTGATCCAGACATCAACAGCTAGTCCTTGACTTTGTATAGGACCTAGTGCTTGAGAAACTGAGGCAGCCCTGGTTTATAATGAAGCACTGGCTCGCTTCTGGGGGAGCCAGAACTGGAGTCTGAAGGAAGGCTGGCCAGCCAGGACCTGTGTGTGAGTGAGGTGGGAATGAAGAGATCTGTCCCAGGAGGGAAGCCCTGTGGCTCTAGACTCCTGGGAGGAAAGATGAACTCTGTCCTTCAGTAAGTGGAGCCCAGCTCTACTTTTCCTTCCAGACGCATTCACCTGATCAAAGCTCAAAACAGGCAAGATGTGGCCTCAGTTCATGACAACCCTAGGTATCAGAAGATAGTGGTAGTGTTAGGCAGGCAGCCAGAAAGTAGTCCCTTGGGGCTGCCACAGAATACAGTTTCCTTTATTTGCCTCTGCTAATACAGTAGACTCTGTTGGATATCTGCCCGTTTAAGATTATAAGTGATAAGATGTCCTTCAGAAGAGTAATAAATCATGAGTCTCCTCAGATACTGGGTGTGTGCCTTGCAGTTGCGCAAGTCAGATCTACTGTAAGGCACATGCATGAAAACGGCTCCCTTCTCCATTTGGAATCTGTTAAAGAAGAAATTCTGCTCTCCTGGCTTGTAGTTTGTCCTGTGTCTAGTGTTGCTGTCAGAGGGGAGACAGACAGGAACAGGATTGAGGAGGATGTACTACAGAGGGTCTGGAGCATTTGCTGGTATACTCTCAGCAGAAGAGAGGAGCCAGTCACATCCTCTGGAGGACTTTGAACCCCAAGGCGTCTCTTCCTTTTTGAGGAAAGATTTGACCTTTATTCTGCTTAATTTATGTTTTTTATGGCAGCCTTCCTTCTGATATAAAGTCATACAACATACACATAGGAGATTTCATTCCATTTTTCTTCCCTCTTACAAAATAGATCTATTGTAAAGTGGTATTTATTGCAATTCAGAGACCAATTTTCTTTTTTTAAATTTTTTCTTAATCATATAAACTCAATAGGTACCTCGTCCTTTCCCTTCCTCTTCCCCTTCCCCTCAACTGATTATGAAACTGTAACTGGCCACAATACACTGGGAGACCAGGACAGGTAGTTTGACAATTGGTCTCTGCCTTCAATATCAATCGGGATGCAGCCATCATCCCCCATTGTATTCTCTCCCCTCCCCCTTCCTTTTACCCCTTCCCTCCCCCTTCCCAGTGCCTCCCCCTTCCTCCCATCCCCTGGAGTATCCCTAGTGAGGGTTCAGGACGGGGGAGGCTTCTTGGGCTCCCCATTAGCATGGAAACTCTATTATGACTATTTAATCCCTTGCCTCTAAGGATCCTACTGCCTGAAGCTTTCTCCCCTTTGATCTGTCCTAGACCAGGTTAGGCAAAGTCCAATCCTGGCTACTGCAGCCCTAACTTGTGTGAAGTATTTTGCATATCATTGGTCTCCCCCATCTTTAGGCTCTTACAATCTTGCCCCCCCCTTCTAGTTTCCCTGAGCTTTTAGGACGGGGAGAGATTTGGCTGATCTGGTTCCAGGTGAGTAATGTAGGGTCTTAGGTGTTCTGAATTATGGTTTGTTGTCGTTTTCAGTTTTGTTTTTCCTGCACTGCTCTTGGCTGCATCCCAATTGATATAGAAGGCAGAGACCAATTGTCAAACTACCTGTCCTGGTCTCCCATTGTATTGTGGCCAGTTACAGTTTCATAATCAGAGCTGATAGTGTTGTACTGTCCACACTAGCTATCTAATGATCAAGAGATACTGAAAAAGGCGACAGAAGGCCTTAGCCAAAGTACAAGTACCACAATGTTTTTTATTATTTAAGTAATTTTTAAAATTTTTTCCTAGCTTGACAAGCATGTTGATTACTTTTCACTCCTTCCCTTCCCCCTCCCTGCCCTCTTCCCCTCTCATCAGTTTATCCCACTCCCTTCCTCCCTCCTGCCTGTGCTTCTATGGGCACCAGGGTTCGCTCTGGCTTGTCTACTCTTTTGGCAGTTCAGGCCTCTGTGGTATACCAAGTGCTCCCCCCTCAGTCTGTCTATCCCACTGTTAGGGGCACTCCCCTTCACCCCTCTATCCTAGTTCCCAAGCTTTCCACTGTATATAATTTTCTGTCCTAAGATCCTCACTAGTCTATGGGGGGCATGTTGATATGTCAGTCGTTACACAGGTCTAGTGAAGACAATTCTCATTGCAGTTAGTACCACAATTCTTTATGGGTACAAATTTTGAATTGACATTTAAAACATTGAAGCCATAAAATTACACATGCAGATTTTTCTGGAAGATATAAAACAGACCTAGGAATGTAACTCAGTTTGTAGAGTACTTGTCTTTGATCCCCAGTATCGAATAAAACCAGATCTAGTGACACACTCCTCTAATCCTAGCTTTTGGTTAGAAATGTCACAGGATACTGACAGAAGGCAGGACAACTGAAGCTGTCTTATGAAGCAAATTTATTTGTGCCAGCACATAGCTCTGTGGGTTCTTATCAAAAAAGACAGAGCAACCTTTTATATGCCTATTTCTTCTTATAGTTCTTTTTTTTTGTCTCCCTTATTTTTTTTTAAATTTATTCAATTATGCGTGTGTGCATATGTATGTGTGCGCGCGTGTGTGTCTGTGTGTGTGTGTAGAACCACGGACGAATTCGGGAACCACCATGGACGCCTCTACTTCCTCCGCCCCGGGATTCACAGGCTCCGCCCTACCAGGACCAGAAAGGCAGGCCGCCTCCGCTTCCGCCTGGCGTCTATACGTGGGATCTGGGATCCGAACTCAGGACCCTCCTCCTGAAAGGCAGAGGCTTAACCCCTGAGCCACCTCTCCAGCCCCTTTTTGTCTCCCTTATAAGGTAATTGTGCATACCACACTTTGTGGTAAGGTTACACATGTGCATTAATCATGTCACATAGACGAGACACTGATCTTGCCCTATAAAGCCTTTTCTTTGTTCTGAAAGGGCTTTCACCAGAATAGAGGCAGGAGAATCAGAAGTTCAAGATCGTCCTTGGGTACATAGCAAGTCTGAAGCCAGCCTGGACTACATGAGACCTCATCTCTAAATATAAATAATAATGTGCATATACAAAATTGAGATGTCAGTCTTCCATCCTTGGCTTGCTAGCAGCTAAGATGGGCCATCTATGTCCAGGCATCCCTGACCAGCCTCTGACCACACTCATATCACTTAGTCTCCCAAATGCTAGGCATCAACCAAGTCAGAGCTGTCTCGCAATTCCCAGTGGTCAAGATGCAGTCTCAAACCTGTGCTGTCCCTTTGTTTTTTGTTTTTTGGGGGGTTTTTTATTTATTCAATTGTGTGTGCACGCCTGTGTGTGTGTGTGTGTGTGTGTGTGTGTGTGTGTGCATGTAGAACCACCATGGACCGCCTCCATCTCCTCCTTGTTTACTCTGTCCCGGGATTCACAGCCTCCACCCTACCAGGACCAGAAACGCAGGCCGCCCCCACTTCCGCCCGGCATCTATACGTGGGGTCTAGAATCCGAACTCAGGACCTTCTGCCTGCAAGGCAGAGGCTTAACCCCTGAGCCACCTGCCCCCGCAGCTGTCCCTTTGTATACTTTCCCTGGTCTGTTCTCAAACTCACTTAGCTGATTCAAGTGTCTCACCAGAGATTCATGTGGCTTCTGAGTTTTCCCAGGACACAAGAGTCTCAAGAGGTTCCCTTCACTTGCTTGGACCTCATCTGTATCAGCGCAGGAGGGCAGGCCTGAGATAAGCCCCTCTTTGTTCACAGCCTCCTTTGCCAGAAGTTGGAAAACAGCAAAGGGAAGGTCCCATCCCATTTGCCAGTTTGTAACTGAATGCAGTGGGTTGACGTCTTAGTAAGTACAAAGTCAAAAAACACAGCCAACATAGAAAAGTGAAGAAGGACTTATTATTATTATTATTATTATTATTATTATTACCACCATTATTATTACCACCGGCAGACAGGAGAGCAAAGCACAGCTCCAAAAACAGAGCAGGTCCCAAAGAAAGGGTGAGGACTTTATTCGGAAAGCATATATATGTTATGTATGTACATTGTGCATTTCAGCAGACACATTCCTAAGCACGTTAAATTTAAGGAGGAAAGCTAGGAGACAGAAATGGCCCCACGCAGGTCCAGTCGAGTAAAAGCAGAGACAGGCAGATTCTCAGAGTGTGCCCAGCTTGCATCACTGAGCTACCTCGGGCGTCAAAGCCAGACTTACCAACTTCAGCCACTCTTGCTCCAGTTATATCACACAGAAAAGGATTTTAACCAAAGGAAAGTGAACAGCACACCTTGGAAAGAGTTACAAGAGGTCTGTGTGCAAGACCTTGGGAGATGGCTCAGTCAATCAAGTGCCTCATGCATACATGAGGACCTGTGTTTGTGCCCTAGCACGGGGAGGTTCGGGAGGGGGGGACAGGACACGACAGTTCAGCATGTAAAGGCGCTTTGTTATGTGAGCTTGACTTACCAAATCTAGGGTAAGCCTGCTTCAGCTCAGCTACCTGTCCTCCACAAATTAAAAATTTTAAAAAGCAAATTTAAAAATCAAATGAACAGCAAAAAGCAGAGCAAGAATGATTCAATGTGGCTGCGTCATGAAGAATACAGCTGCCCCAAGCTGATATCTGAGGTTCTGATGTGAGGTTTAAGTCTAAGTAGAGGGCAAGAGCTAGGCACAGTTTAGCAGTTCTGATCCAGACATGGTTCTGCCAACCATTTCTTCAATTCTCATCTCTCCTGCGATCCGGCAAGTTTTCAGCATTCTGTGAAGTCCCTTCCCCCTCTGACTGGCCGCAGATCCTTTCGCTATCATCATGAGATACCTGGGGAAATTTTCAGTTTCCTGAAGTGCCTATCAACAGTCAGCCAGATAGAGAAAACATAAACATTCCTTTAGCATATTTCTATTTCTGCCACCCCATTACCCACCTGGCTTTTTTTTTTTTTCTTTGAGCATCTTTGAAATTATACAAGTAGAAGGGAGAAAGAAACAGTATGTTTGGTTAGACTAGACTTCAATGCTGTTAAAGAAAGTTGTTATTTCCTTGACCAAGTAAGTGGTAGCTCCTAGTGTTTGGTAGATAGCTCCTGGTGTCAACTTGGAGATTGAAAGCTTTGGTTCTGGGCATATTTGTAAAGTATTAGTAGTTTAGTGAAGCCGTAAGCAAACCTGCAGGAGATTGTCTAATTGATGGGAAAGGCCCAGCCCATAGTAAGTAGGACCAGTCCCTGGGCAGGTGAATAAAATGGAAGGAACTGATTGAAGAAGTGAGCATTCTTCGGCATATTTGGGCAGACATGCTGTCTGACAAGGGAATTTTACCTCCCTCTCTGCAATCCTGTGGATATAATGTGGCCTCTCTTGCCTAACTGGATTAAGAACCGTATCCAGACAACCAAAGCCAAAATAAAACCTCCTGTCTGCTTTAAGGTGTTTTTTCATGAATTTATCAGCAACAATGCAAAATAACTACTACATTCCTTAAATTTAAAATATATATATATATATATATATTTTTTTATCTCTGTTACAGCAACACCAGGCCAGTCTATGTCACATGATAGGAAACGTCCCACCACATCCTGGAAAGCTATGAAAGTTAGAAGCTCCTTTGTCCTGTGGGTAGTGCAGATTCCCTTCCACCCTTGGTCTAAAGCTCTCCCCCCTTAAGGCCAAACCATGACCTCCTACCAAGCCTGTCTGTGCTAAGGAAACTGCTGCTATCAACGGGCCTGGGGAACCTCCGATTATTTCCTAGCAGCAAGACCTCTCTCAGGTGATGTGCTCACCTTGAAGATGTTACCAGTTTTAAATCCAAGTCCTTGTTCTAAATTCAAAGAACAAAGTTGGGACACGATTAACTGCTTTTAGTGAAATCTATTGAGAAGCAAAGAAAAAGGAGACACCTGATTGCTCGGAAGAATCAGGGAACAAGAAGTCTCTGGCTGTTCGGAGAGCCGAGAAGCTAGACTGCTCCAAGTCTCACTCCGAAGACTCTAGACCCTGGATGCCTCTTTGGGGGGGATTGAAAATGGAAGCTTTCTGTTGTTTTCTGGTGGGGTCAGATTTGAAAATCCTGCCAGTGGGCTTTGCGATGGACTCCTGGTAGGATGCAGGATGTTCAGGCCAGCTCTTCCAGTTCACATAGACGTGTGGCCTTGATTTCCTCTGGTCTCCCTGTGTAGTCTCACTTCCCATAAAGTCTGTCTATATTAAATAGATTGTGGGCACCAAGGAGAACTAAGGGGCAGGTGTTCCTACAGCCCAAAATCACATCCTGTCTATCTGATGAGTCAATGGAATTATGCATACTTCTAACTGCTTTAAACTCTAGGTCAAATCCCGCTTGTCCTCTGAACTTTTACATTCAGGGATCATTGTAGATGGGCAGTATTTAAAAAACATGGACACCACCACCCCTCCCAGCTCCAGGGGGATATGGTACCATGCCCACCCCCCACAAGGCTGTGGTTGAGGATAAAGGGTTCTCCAGATAGAGTTGAGTGTTGGGATGAGAGTGCCTAGCAGAGCTGAAATAGTGAGGTTCAGACGGAGTCACTAGCCCGCAGGCAATGGGAGGGTAAGTGAGGTTTTGCAGTCGGCCTGCATGGCTGCTGATAAATGACCATCAAATGGCTTAAGGGAACAAGGAGTTTATTTCCTTACAACAGTCTGGCTACAGTTCTCAGTCCAGTTTGACGGGAGAGCACACACCAACACCAGGGCCGAGGGAACTGGCCATAACATTTCTACATAATGACTGAAAGAGGGACGACCCTTACTTGCCAGACCAGCATGTCTGGCCAAGTGTACAAAAAGATGCTGACTTTCTCAACCAGCTCTCTGTGATTTATTCCAGGGCCTAATCCCACCCACCATGGGCTAGGCCTTCTCCATCAACTAGACAGTCTCCTTCAGGTTCACTCTGGGTTTAACTCAACTACTAATTCTCTACAAATGGGCCCAAAACTCAAACCCTCAACCATCAAGTCGACATATGTACATAACCATGACACAAGGGTGCATGGAGAGAAAGCATCACATCCACCCATCCCAGCTTCCCAGTCAGCCTTCGGTCCTCCCCACAGTGAAAGCCTCTTTGAGGAATAATGTGGTAATGACTGACAAGCTCCTCCACCTGCATTGCTTTTAACTTGTATCGAAATGTTATTCATTTATTTTTAATATTTGTGAGAGAGAGAGAGAGCATGTGTATATCATGACATGTAGAGAGTGGTCGCAGGATAGAAAGCAAAACTACATCATAAAATAGATTCTGGACCAGCAAAGCTGCAAGGGGAGTTGTAGCTTGGCAGAGCCAGCTTGCTCCAAACTCTGTGGTAGGAAAGTATGACCTGGACAAGCTCAGCCTGCTTCTCGGAGCGAGACAGAGAAGGTTGTTTATGTGTAGCAGTTACTGTGCATGGTTGCACGGCTTAAGGGAAAAAGGGATGTTATTTTCTTTTTTGGTTGTCTGGTTACAGTCCTTAGTCCATCCAGCTTGCAGGAGAGCATGCACTAGCACCAGAGCAGAGGGAACTGGCCACACCGTACCACATAAAGACTAAGACAAGGACAATCTTTACTTGCCAGAGCAGCATGTCTGGTCAAGTATAAAGAAGGATGCCAACTTTCCCAACTGGTTTTCTGTATTTTATTCACCTGTCCAGGGTCTTGTCCCGCCCACCATGGATTGGGTCTTCCCCATCAGCTAGACAATCTCCAGCAGGCTCGCTCTGGCCTAACTCAACTACTAAGCCCAGAGCTTGAACCCTCAATTATCAAGTTGACCCCTGTACCTAACTGACATTATGCTTGGTTTTGACTTCTCTTCAGAGTACATTGCGGGCCTGCAGAGACCTCCACAGCCTCGGTTTCCCATGCCGATACAGTGCTTGCTTAGTTTGCCTATAAATGATAAACATTTGGGAAAACATCATTGCCAGTGCTCATCAGGGTCTGTGCAGACCACCTGATCCCAACTTTTTATATATATATATCTTTTTCTTCATTCTTGTGTTGCCCCAACAAAGCAATACCATGGGGTCGTGGAAGAGGTCAGAGGCCAAAGTTCAGAAATCTGTTCTCTCCTTCCATCAACTGGACTCCAGGGATCAAATTCAGGTCACCATGTGTGCAAAAAGGCACCTTTATCCACTGAGCCATCTCACCAGCCCCAATGTTTTATTTACTTTCATTGGTATATAGTAATCATACACAATAGATTTCATTATCAAGATGATCAGCCTGATTCTTGTCTCACTGTGTGTGTGTGTGAGTGTGTGTGTGTGTGTGTGTGTGTGTGTGTGACAGAGGATGCTAGAGAGTGTGTGCCTGTGCAGTCCCAGAGGTGACACCGGAACTCACCCTGGATTGCTCTCCCTCCTTATTACTTTGCTCTGGGGCTTCCCAGGTTCCACTTTGCAAGGCTGAGAGTGCAGGCTGCTGCCATTCCCACCTGGCTTCTTTTACATGACATATGAGGATCCAAACCCAGGTCCTTTTGCTTTCGAGGCAAAGGCTTTAACCCCTGAACCACCTCCCCAGCCCCTTGACTCGCCCTTTCCAAGAATGTAATGAGTAGACAGACAGGTGAAAAAATTTTATTAGCACAGAATGGCACAGGAAGAACCGAGCAAAAGGAAAACAGTCACCCCATGGGAGCAGGACACAGGGATTTGAACTCTCGACAGGTGCAGAATGTGAGGCAGGATGCCAGCCAAAAGCTTACCACAAATGTTAGCTTGATGCTCTTTGGCCTGGTCTCAGGAAGCCCACTGAAAGCTGTCCCAAGCGGCTGGTCTTGTAGGTGTTGGTATGGTAGTCAACACGCATATCATTGCTAGGCACAGGTGTCATCTTGACAGTTGAGGCTTTGAGCTCTGGGCACATTTGTAGAGAATTAAGTTAAGCTCAGAGCAAACCATCAGGAAACTGTCTAGCTGATGGAGAAGGCCCAGCTTATGGTGGGTGGGACTAGACCCTGGAATAAAATACAGAGAGTTGGTTGAGAAAGTTGGCATCCTTATGTGCACTTGGCCAGATCTGCTGGTCTGGCAAGTAAGGATTGTCCCTCTCTCAGCTGTTATGTGGAAATGGTGTGGCCAGTTCCCTCAGCCCTGGTGTTGGTATGAGCTCTGCTGTCAAGTTGGACTGAGAACTGTACCCAGACAATCATAAGAGAAGATAAACCCCTTATTCCCTTAAGCTGTTTGATGGTGATTTATCAGCAACCATGCAAGCTAACTGCTACAGTGCAGAACAGGCATAAATTCCTGTCTAGGTACACAGGTTTCTGATGACTAGAGAGATGCGTCTGTGACCACTCCCTTGCTGAGGCAGAAGCCCCAGAAGCAGCAGACCTTCACTCTGGTCTTCTGTGACTCTTGAAGGCAGGAATAGTGTTCCTCACCCCCACACTAACCGCCCTCCCTGTCCATCCTCCTCACCCCTACCCATCCCCCTCACCCTACCATCCCCCTCACCCCACCCACCCCCCTCACCCCTACCCATCCTCTTCACCCCTATTCATCCCCCTCACCCACCCATCCCCCTCACCCCACCCACCCCCTCACCCCACCCATCTCCCTCACCCCTATCCACCTCTACAGCAAATTCCTTTAATAGCCACAGATGGGCCATGCGTGGCTGAGTTCATGCAAACAAGGTGTAAGGTAGACATCCAATCAGGAGAGAGACCTCGTACCTGGAGGCAACAGGAATCAAGAGGTGGTTGTTCTCCACCAGGGCCAGTGGGCGGGTGGCCAGGTGGGCTGCGGCACCTAGGACTTTCCCTCTGCTCTGGTTACCAGTTGCTTGGGTTGCATCCACCCAGCGACCTTAGTACCGGAGCTGCTGCAGGGGCGTTTCCTGCAGTGACCTTCCTCCAAAGCTATCGCAGTGGTTGCCTGTCCCTTGAAGATTGTAGCCAGAGGTGTCTGCTCCTCTGTGGGGACCTCAGTCTAGGTGACCTCAATAATCTGGCAAGGTTAGACAAAGATGTTTTGATGGAGGAAGTCTGGAGGGCACCTCAGGATGTTCTGATCAGTACTCAGGGGAAGTCAGGAGGGGGCGGCTCAGGATGTGTTGAATAGCTCAGGATGGAGGAAGTCATGAGAGAGTAGCTCAGGATGTTTTCAGGAAATTTCGCTACATACAGCCTGTGTGCTGGCTTGACCTTTAAGATGATTGGTTGCCCATTTCCGGGCCCTGGAATTCCTCTGTCTATATAAGATGGCTGTGGACTTGCAATAAATGAGTTCCTGCTTGACTAGATGCCCTGTTGCCTCTGATTGTCCTCAGGAAGTGAGGGCTGGGAGTGGGAGGACAGCGCACTCACCTTCCGGGATACCCCATGTGGAGGACCGCCGGACCAGCCAGGCCGGAGCTGAGATCCCTGGGGACCCCCACACTCCTCAGTAGCCACTGTTGTGGAAGATGGATGGTGCCTGCTCTCCACACCAGGGTGGCGTCGTCAAATGCTGCGCGTTCTCACTCCGAGCCCACTAGGTGCTTGTTGAAGCTTGGCAGCTGCTGCTTCAGTAACAACTGCAACCACTTCCTCTATCATTGTGGTGGTGTCCTATGGGTGTATAATGTGCTTTGATTGCACCCACGCACCTTCCGTGCTCTCTCCTCCCCTCCCACTTCCTTCTTGCTCCCAGTGAATCCCCCTTCTACTTTCATGTCTTTTTTTGATGACCCATAAGTTTCATTTAGGTCATTTATAGAAACAAAGGCATTTTAACAGTGGCTATACCACTGAAGAATATATGTCTCTCCGTCCTCTCAACAACCCTTAACCTTACCTTTAATACTCAGGACAGAGCGGGACCCCATAGGCTTCTCCCTCTGTGGGCAGTGTCTCCTGTGCATCACACTCCTCCTGACCTTCCTCCCTCCACCTCCCCGTGCTGATGTTACGAGCATGTGATCATACCTGCTTTTTTTTTTTTAAAGTGTTTTCAAAGAATGAAATAACCTCTTTAAAGTGTCTTCAGGGCAGCCTCTAGCTGCAGGCCTAAGCGCTCTCGCCCTGTCACACCACGGGGAGCCTGGCCCGTGGAGTGGGTGGATGGGTGCAGGGCGCATTGCGGGCCTGGGGCCCTGCTTTCTGGTCTTCTGTGAGCACAGCTGAACTGACTTGGCCCAAGTCCGCACCGAGGGTCTTACAGGGAAGAGCCGCCCGCAGCCTCCTCTCAAATCTTCTCTCCTTAGCTCTACAGTCCTGGCCTTTTGTTTTGTGGCCACATTTAGCTGCTCAACTACTTCAGCAACTGGCAAAGGGTCAGGGATAAGCAGAACCTTATATCCTGAGGAGTGGCTGACTGTGTGTCCCTGGAAAATAGAGGACTTAGCCTCATGGCCCTGTGGAAGTCTATATTCTTAATTATTATTTTATTTTTCTAGTTCTATAAGCATATTGAGTACTTATCCCTGCTTCCCTCCATCTCACCTCCCTCCCCGCCTTTCATCAATCCATCCCACTCCCACCCTCCCCAAGGTCTGAGTTCCCCTCTGGCTAGTCTACTCTTGTAGGGGTTCAGGCCTCTTGTGGCATACCAAGTTGTCCCTTTTCAGGCTACCCCACTGATAGGGGCATTTCCCTTCACTCATCCAGCTTTCGTCCCCAAGGTTTCCACTGTATGTTCTTATCTCTCTTGAATTCCTCAGTGGTCTATAGGAGCATGTTAGTATGTCAATTATTATACAGGTCTGGTGAGGACCAGTCTCACCATTTTTCACTGCATTTCTTAGATGCAGCAGTCATGCCTTGAGTATAATATCTTGTCTAGAGGTGAACCTTCCCATCTTCAGGTTCTTATATCATCACTGCCCCCTCTTCTTCGAGGTTCCAAGACTTAGGATGGGGAGAGAATAGATTGATCGGAAGTCTATATTCTTTAAGAGACTTAGAACACAGTCAAGTTTTCCCAAAACCTGATTTCACATTTCACGGCCTGAAATGGGTGGAGGGGAAAAACGCCATGTTGTCATGATTTTGCAGCATTTTAAATTAAAAACTAAGTAATTTAAATAGATATTTATGTCAGTGAAGTCTACTTCTGGGAGGTACCTGGCTCTCCTGGGGCAGGACAGCCTCCTACCTGCCAGGGCCTTGAGAACTGTTTGTGGGGAGAAATGTGAGCTATTTTTGCCCGTCAGCATGGGGAGATGCACACTTACCTCCCACTGTTTGTTCTGTCCATGGCCCTCAACCAACATGAAGTCAGCCATACGTTTTTCCTTCTGAGTAAAAGAGGGTTCTCTCTTCCCTCGACAGACCAAGTCACCCTCAGGGGGCTGGATGACCTTATAACATCAAGAGCTTCAAGAACCCGTTCTGCCCTGAAGCCCCTGAACTGGGGACCACTAGTATCTGAGGCAAGTCCAGTGGTTGGACAGCGCTGTCCCCTCAGACATCCCCCCATATTCCCATCATATCTGAACCTCTCACATCTGTCTGGGTTTGTCTTGGTGACAAGAGTGTCGCTCCTCCCACATCTATCTGAGTCTCTCTCGGCACCAGAAATGTCAGCGCCAGCCAATAAGAATTCCCCTTCCTGTGGGGTGTGGTGACTCTGGGAGGCAGAGGCAGGAGGAGGATCTGGAAAAACCATCCTTGGCCACACACAGTGAGACCTTGCGCCACTGATCAGCAGCAGCAGCCACAAAAGCCTGCTGTCCTGTCTCTTCCTTGGCATTACTGTTTCCACAGAAACAGCAGGCAGGAAACTCATCATCTTCCCTAGAATTCCCATGGGCTCTCCCCCCTCTGTAACGGGAAGTTTTGTTACAGCGCAGCAAAAGGTAGCTGTTCTCATGGGCAGAGGACATTCCTGCTACTGGGGAAGATGGAGTCGGAGGTTCATTAAAGGACATCATAGAAATCCAGTGAGGCTCAGAATGTGGGGAGGAGCCTGGGTAATCCCTAAGTTGCAAAAGCAAATGCAATATACATGGGAACCTAGTTGCGCATCCACACGAGAAACCAAGCAGCCCACTTCAAGCCAGGATTACAGTAAGGAGCTCGTTGGCGGGCTGGCCTGGGACGAGCCCTCAAGCAGAAGCAGAGCATTCATCAGCTCCTCTCTAGAATGAACTGTCAGCGGGGACAGAGGTTCCAGGATACTGACCAGCCTCTCTGGCCGAGGGTCACTGTACCTCTGGAAATGGCAACCAGGCAACACGTGTAGATCTAAAGATCTTTTGGGGGGGAGTGGGGGTGAAGTGTCGACAGAGTCTCGTATCCTGGGCTGGTCTCAGGCTTCCTAAGTAGCCGAGGATGACCTTGAACTCCTGATTCTCCTGCCTCCTTCTCCCAAGTACTAGGAGTATGCTATCATGACTGGCTATGTGGTGATGGGGGAATCAAAACCTGGGCCTCATGATGCTAGGCCAGGATTCTTGCCAACTAAGCTACGCCTTAGCCCCAGCTTTAGAAGCTGAACATTGACTTTCTCCTTGAATAAACCAGTGGCCACCATGGTACTGACAGGTTTCATTACATAGGAAAAAATGCAGTCCTGGGAAGTCCCTGATCCCATGGGATCTACATGGGGTCATGCTTTAAAACTCTTTATCCTCCTTCCACTAGAAGCCCATGCAGGCTTCGCCCAAGCCCCACCCTACTCTGTCACCCCCTCTAACCATAGTCCATGAGTCTTCTTATTTCTTCAGGAGGAAAACTGTAGAAGATTCTTTGTGAAATAAAGTGAGCCTCGTATGAGGGACTTGAGCTGGCATCTGCCCAGCATGGCGGCTTCCTCCCACCCCCCTCCTGGCTTATCTTAGACACAGCTCTCCAAATCTGTCTCCTACGTCTGAATTGGGAAAATCACATTCTGACCCATAACATGAATGCGGGACAGAAAAGAAACCAATCGTGTGTCTGTGCCTGTCCCTCTGGCTTCTGAGTCACAGTCACATGCCAGCCAAACCCAAACATGGCCCTTCCTTCCTAGGCTGAGCTGTCCCTGCCCACAGCCCGCACCAGCTGCTGGCCCCGTGTGTTTCCAGGAATTCTGGCAACACCCAGATGTCAGCGCAGGGTGTGCAGGAAAGGAAGGAATTCGGGGGTTGTATTGGTTGTAGGGGGAAATCCTGTATAGGAAAAAGATGACAGAAATGCCATTTCTCATCGCACTACAGAACAAAAGCAAAGAGCTGACTGAGGGGGCTCCATAACCCCAGCATCTGAGGCCGAGGCGGGAGGATCAATATGGGTTCCATGCCTGCCTGGGCTACATTCTGAGTTCCGGGCAAGCAGAGGCTACAAAGTGAGACCCTGCCTCAGAAACAAAACAATCACTTCAGAGGAGGTTTCTGAGCTGAGGAAGTGACTCAGGATTAAAAGCTTTGCTCGAGGGCTGGAGAGGTGGCTCAGGGGTTAAGCCTCTGCCTTGCAGGCGGAAGGTCCTGAGTTTGGATCCTAGACCCCCACGTATAGACACCGGGCGGAAGCTGGGGCGGCCTGCGCTTCTGGTCCTGGTAGGGCGGAGCCTGTGAATCCCGGGGCAGAGTAAACAAGGAAGAGGTAGAGGCGTCCATGGTGGTTCCCGAATTTGTCCGTGGTTCTACACACACACAGACACTCATACACACACGCGCGCGCACATACATACGCGCACACACACGCACAATTGAATAAAAAAAAAAAAAAAAAAGCTTTGCTCGAAAGCAAAAAGACGGAGTTCAGATCCCCTGGTGCCCTGTAAACATGCCAGGCAGAAATGGTAGATGGCATTGACTTGCTGTTCCTCCCACCCTGGAAGGCCAAGCCTGGAAAATCCCAGAGCAAAGCAATAGGGTGAAAGAGCAATCCAGGGTCAATGTCCTTTTGTATCACACACACACACACACGCCGTGAAAAAAAGGAAAAAGAGGGTGCATGAATCTGGGCTTTAATGGTTCAAACCTAGAACCTTGTCTTTCCCCTGTGCATGCAGGTGCCTCAACCATAGACCTCAAGCCCTTGTCCCTCAAGGAGCATCTCACAGCGGCACACCCCCTGTGGCATCACTCATTTGTTTACCATTTAAAAACAATGGTTTTTAATTTAAGTTAATTTTTAAATTTAAATTGGCCTGACTCTTTCTCTCACCTTCCTTCCTACCAACCATCGCCACAGAACACATTCGAGTCAGTCAGGACCCTTTCCTCGTGCCAGGACCCTTTTCCCTTCCTTTCGTCCATGGGATTTGGTAAGAATCCAGAGAGTTGACTTCAGAACAATCAAGACAGAGAGGATGATGGTTCAGGGCCGTGATTGGTTCAGCTTTGGGCTCAAATGTTGGAGGGCACTGCTTTTTGGCCAAGTGATTGATCCCCATTTCAGGCCCCCAACAATCACCACACACACCTTTCCCTAGAAACCCGTCTGAGTTCTGCCCAGTATGGGGTGACTTTGTTACTTCTCAGTCTTGAGAGTTAGCCCTCTAGGTCTATTTCTCTTTCCTGAGCTGGGAGCCCTCACTAACAACTCTGACTGTTAGAACACACAGAATAGCCCCCAAGGGGACAGCCACAGGAAGTAATTGGGGAAATCCCAAAGTGAGCCCCACCTATTTTCTTCACCCACAAAGGACAGGAAAACTGCTCAGATAGGTGGGACAGGAATGTTGTTGTGACCCACAGACCTTGGTCCTGCAGCAGGATTAGTTTGCCTTCCCTCTCCTGCTCTCCGAGTTACAGACCTCGTGGGAGCGAGATACCCTGCCGATGGGCGGGAACACTGACCAGACCTGGGAGAGCATCGTCCTGTAGCAGGAAGCCAGCCCTTGCTTCCCTAGACTCCGGCATGTACCTTCAGGCCGTCCTTCTGCCCTTACTGTTGGTTTCCTGTCAGCCTAGTGGCCACTGTTCAGTGAGCATCACACTGGTCTGTCACTTCCTGTGTGGTGCAAGACGGTCCTGGTGGGGTTTTTTTTTCCCCTTGAACCTTGTGGGTGTGCTGTGGTGTTGACCCAGGAGCTTCCTTCCCTCTGCTAGTCTGGCTTTGGCTCTGAGCCTTCGAGCCCAGCTGTGTGTCTCCTGGGAGTCCTCATGTGGCAGAGAGTGCTCTGGCGGGCCCGGCCCCACCCTTCCTGGAACAGGAGTTTGCTGGGAGTCTCTCACCCAGGTGAGAAGTGGCTAGACAGGGTGATTTCCAGCTCAGGGGAACTCCTGCAAGGGAAGAGGAGGGCTGTGCAGTACACCCTGGAGAGAAAGCTGGTTCCCAAGACAGGGAAGGGTGGGGGCAGAGGTGGCTAAGGCAGCAGAGGCCTGGTGGAGCCCAAGCAGCGTGACAGGAAAGGAAAAGTCCTCTGGGACTGCTGTGTCACAGGACAGGGGCTGGCACTGGGGTGTGGCGCCATGGTGAAGTACTTGCCCAGCCCTGTGTGAAGCCCTGGATTCCAAATACCAACCAACAAAAAGCAAGTGACTCACCAGGCATGGGGGGGGGCACACACACACGCCTGTAGTCCCAGCACTTGAGGGGGTGCAGACAGGACCTGGGCTCTACATACCAACTTCTCAGTCAGCCTGGGTTACATGCAACTCTATCTCAAACAAACAAACAAACAAAAAACCAGTAACCTGGCCCCCTGCTCTCTGCACTTCCCTCGGTGACACCCGGAGGTCCTACTTTCCAGTCCCTCCCAGAGTTAGCAGAAGCCTGGGATATAGTAATAACAGCCTCTAAGTAGTACGAACGGTTACCAATCACTGAGTGCTTGCTATGGGCCAAACGCTATGCCAGGACCGTTGTGTACATCATCTACTTAAGACTTTCACCGAGGCACACTTTAACATCTCTTTTGATAGGTGGGCGTCGAGGGAGGGACTTTGGCTGGTTCTTGTAGAAATAGACACTGGACTCCCTATGAATGCAAACCGAGGCCTCCCAAGGATCTGGCATCAGGTATTGGTCTGCAGGTGTCCGTGCGCTCCTGAGAGCCTTGCTTATGCCAATAGCACGCCGTAATATGCCTCATTTTCCTTGCCGGATAACTGGTGAACCTATTCCAGAGACCAAGCTCTAGGAATAGCCTCGGGGTTCATTCCTCCAATGTATCCCCAGGCCTAGAGGCTGGTGAGGGATTGAGCCCAGGCCTCAGCTTGTGGGGAGGGAGGACACTCCAGAGGCTGAATCCTTCGCCCCCTCCCCTTACCCTCCTCCTGTCCCCTGGAGCCTGGCCTGGGTTCCTCAATAGGCCCTGTTGCTCTCTACTCATTAGATGCTTCTAGCCCACCCACTCATTGTCCTCTTGTGGGGTCACTGCTGTGCTGTCAAATTCAGCCAGGGTCCTGCTGGCCTCCGCAAGGACATTCCCTTCTGCTCTCAGTAACAGCCTACCCTGCAGGAGGACATAGAAGCACTTTTGCCTTTATCAACAGAGCACAACCCACAAACGGCCAGGAAAGACTTGAGAAGGAAGAGTAGGGTAGGCTGAACACTCTGCAGACTCCGATTGGCTGAGTCCTGACCACCACCGTGGCTCCAGAGTAACTCTAGTTATTCTGTTTGTCCACAGAATTCCCCAGAAAACTGCATATGAGGATGGTATGTGGGACTTTACAGCCAGCCACACCTTGGTTCCAGGAAGACACCAGCCTCCCCCCCACACACATAGGGTTTCACATATCTCAGACTGGCCTCTCACTATGTAGCGCAGGGTGGCATTGGACTTCTGATTCTCCTGCTTCCACCTCTCAAGTGCTGGGAATTAATTCTAAGGCTTCCTGTATCCTAGGTAAGCATTCTACCTATTGGGCCAACATCTCTGGCTTTAGTGCCTGGCTTTTTAAAAATTGTTTAACTTTTTTTTTTTTTGGAAATGTTTTTAGTTACTTTTAGGGTGTGTGTGTGTGTGTGTGTGTGTGTGTGTGTGTGTGTGTGTGCACTGTGTGTCCCTGTGGAGGACCGAGAGTGACTTTGGGAATTATTCTGGATTGCGTCTACCTCCTTTTTGCTTCACTCTAGGATTTCCCAGGCTCCAGCCACCAGGACCAGAAATACAGGAAGTTCAGGTCACCGCCATTTCCGCTGTTTCTGCCTGGCATTCTTACATGGGACCTGGGATCTGAACTCAGGACCTCTGCTGCAAGGTCCAACCCTTAACCTCTAAGCCATCTCTCCAGACCAACTTTCACTTTTTTGAGACAAGGTCTCACTCCCTATGTAGTGAAGGCTGGCCTTGAACCTGTAGTCCTTCTTCTCAGCCTCCTGAGCTCTAAGATTGTTGGCTGTGTCACAATGACTCAAGCCTGGCTCTGGTATTTGCTAAGAATAAACTAGGTATATTCGGCGTCAGCGAAATCCCCTTTGTTCTAGGCATATGGGTCTATGGGCACAGGTTAAAATGAAATAAAGAATTATTAGGTGAGAAAGAGTTTTATTTTGAAACAGAAAACCTGAAAGAAGAAGAGAAAAAGACACCAAGAAGTGGCTTCTGGGGTACAGTGGGCAGACCCCCCCCCCCGTCTCTTTGTCACAGCTCCCCCCCCCCCCCCCGTCTCTTTGTCACAGCTCCAAGTGGATCAAATTCCCTGGGGAGGTGGAACCAGACTCAGGGGATGGAGACTGAGATTCTAGCGTTTCCGGGGAAACAGGAGGTGGGGACTACTTGAATCCCTCATATATATATACCTCTCCTGACCCTTTTTTAATTCTTCTAGTGTTTCATACATGAATATCGTAAATTTATGATATTTGCACCCCTTACTTCCCAATCCCATTTCCTCTTCCTCTTATAGACCTTCTTCTTGCCTGTCAGTCTCCCTCCTGTTTTCATGTCTTTTTTCACGAGTGGCCCAATGACTTTCATCTGCATTGCCTTTAATGGCATGTACCCAAGTACTGACTGGAACATGAATCATACATCAGTAGGCACATCATTGAGCAAAGCATCTTTCCTCTACTCCCATCTGTATTAATCTTCGTCTAAGGGTCTGGGGCCTCTTGAAATCTTTCTCCTTCCATGGTGAAATATCGATAGGACAGATTCTGTGTGCAAGTCTTGTGGAAATACACATAGCTCCGTGAATCCATGGTTGCAACAACCCTATCTTGTACAAATGTCTGGCCACACTCTGTCCCCCTTCAGACTCTTCCACAATGGTCCCCTGAGCGCTGGGGTGGGGAGTTGGCTTAGATATTCGGTTTAGGGCCTAACAGTCAAGCATTCCTTATTTTCTCCATTTTGAGGAGTTGCAGTTTTTAATAATGAACACCTTCCATTGCAAAAGGAAGCTTCTAGGTTGGGTAACTGGCGCTCCTCCAGTCTCCAGGTATAATGAAAAATATTTAAAGGCAGTTTGACATAATGTCTTTATGACGAAGCCTTAAGAGTTTTCACCTTTCCCTAAGGTCTAGATCCTCCCCTTTCATAGCTTCTTGTTCCGGTTGACAGTATCAGGAATGTGATCCCTACTGAAAAGCAGGCCTTAAATCCAATCAGAAAGCTGTTGGCTGCCCCACACACAGCTTATAAAGGATTATTTAGTTAAAGCAAGCCCTGAGCGAGCCAATGAGAAGACCAGCTCGTGGTGGTAGGCCATTCCCTGGGCAGGTGGATAGAAAGGAGAGAGACAGTTCGTATTTTGTCATATAACCAACAGGCATGCTGGCAAATGAGAATGTATGCTCCTATCTCTGCTTTTTCTGTGGATGTGGTGTGGCCAGTACCCTTGGCTCTTAATGTTGGTATGAACTCTCTTGCCATCCTGACAAAGCATAATCAAGAATGGCAAGAATAAACCTTTTGTCCCCTAAGTTGCTAGGTACTGTAGTCCTATCAGCATCAGAAACAAACCCCAGTGGAGAAAATGGGGGAAGCCAGTTCATTCACAGGTTACAATAACAGCCATCAACATGTGTCCTGAGTCCCTACATAGCTGTTTTCTCTTACCCACAAAGGAAGATATTCCCCAGATTCCTCTGTGGCTGAGTTAGGTTCACATAAGCTCCCCAGCCCAGCCAGCAGGGATGCCAGTGGAAAGGCCGTGGAGCTGCTGCTGCTGCTGCTGCTGCTGCTGCTGCTGCTGCTGCTGCTGCTGCTGCTGCTGCTGCTGCAAACTAGTTAAATAAGCTCTGGCCTGCCCCCAACTTCACCCCTAAAGTGAAGAGTCACATGTCCAGTGGAAACAGTTTAGATCTTTACCTCCCCTTAGAAGGACACCCCAGCTCATCAAGCAAAGCTAGAAACACTACCTGGAGATACTGGGGATTTCAGTCTGTGCCTGCCACCGACCCTACTAAGGTCCAGCTGTGGCCCCTGGGAATCTGCTTCAGTAACCAGTTGTTTCCTGGCCATGAATGAGCACTGCGGGGGGAGAGGGGTGCACCCCAGCATGTAAGGCTTTTCTCGTATCCATGCCAGTATTTGTTGTCATTTGTAGTCATGAGGGAGACTGACTGGAGTAAAGTCAGTTTTAATCTAAGTCGTAAAGTCATTTTAATCTACATTGGTCTGGTTGCTAAGGATGCTGGTCACTTTAAGTATTTACTAGTCACTTCTATATCTTTTGAGAATTTTCTGTTCAGTTCCATAGATCTCCACCTATTTGTTGGGTTTTTTTTTTCATTTTCATGTGCATGGGGGAGGACTACTTGTGTGTGTGTGTGTGTGTGTGTGTGTGTGTGTGTGTGTTTGGGTGGGTTCAGGTATATGTGCCAGTGCACATGCACACAAGTGCACATGTGTGTGGAGGTCTGAATGCATATCAGGAATCATCCTTAATCGCTCTTCCAACGTACTGTTTTGAGGCTGGGTTTCTGAATTAGTCAGGGTTCTCTAGAGGAGCAGAAGTGATAGAATGGATCTATGTAAAAAAGATAACTTATTGGATTGCTTTACGAGATAAAATCTAGGTAGTCCAACAATGGCTGCTGTAGCTGCTCAGTTCAAGAGCTGAATATCTCAGCAGTTCCAGTCTGGTGTTGACAGTCAGAGGATTCCTGGGAGTCTCTGAACTTCAGTGGCACTGGAAGATTGAAGAAGCTGGTTCTTATGTCAGTGAATGGCAGTAGCAGCAGAAGGATGAGCTCGTCAGCCCAGAACAAAACATAAACCTCCTTTTATCTGGTCTGGCACTGGAAGGAGCCACCCATATTTAGGATTGACTTTTTGTATTTCAAATATCCTCATCCAGATCACCTCCTCGAATGGTCTGCGAGCTAATCAGTTAGTTAATCCCAGGTGTAGTCAAGTTGATAATCAGGATTAACGATCACAAATCCACCACTTGTAAGGATGACCCTTGTACCTAACTATCACGGTCTGTAAACCTAGAGCGCACAACAGGGCTAAGAGGCATGCTAGTGAAGATTTCTCACATTCTGTAGGCCGCCTCTTTACTCGATTGAGTTTCCTTTGCTATCCCGTCTTTTGGTCTTGCCAAATCTCATTTGTCCATTGTTGGTGTGATTTCCTGTGCTACCAGAATCCTGTTCAGAAAGTCCTGATTTTTGTGACCATAAGTTGAAGCACACCCCCTATTTTTTACTCTACTGGTTTCAGGTAACATGTCTATTTTGAGATCATTGATTGGTTTGGAGTTGAGTTGCTCAAAGTGAGAGATAAAAATCTGATTTCATTTTTCTGCACGTTGAAATTGAAATTTCCCTAGCGCTGTTTGTTGAAGATGCTGTCTTTCTTTAATGCATATTTTTGGCATTTCATGGCATACCCTATCTACTAATTCTATTTCAATTGTTTTTGTCCATTTACTTATCTCTGTCTTTTCCCCAGATGGGCTTTGAAATTACCTCCCCCCTCCTTGTAGACCAGACTAGCTTTGAACTTGATATGCCCCATTTGGAATTTCAAGCATAAGGTGGCATCCCTAGCTCCTGGTGGTTTTCTTGATCTTGTATACATTCTGCTTGCTGAGCACACATAAGCGCCTAGCAAGGAGGCAAGTGTGAGAAAACAACATACCATTCCCTCTTGGAGATCAGTTTCCAGCACGATTGAGCAGTCATAGACAAATAACATCATCGTGTTTCTAGCATTGATACATGCTGCTCAGGAATAGGCCCAGTGAACACCCCAAGCTCGTCCAGTCTGGTGTACCCTCAGAATACTATAGGGGAGAGTCGAGCTCAGCTCAGTCTTTCCTGCTGTACTCACAGTGTGGATTCCTTCACCGTCAACAGGGATTCCCATCCCGCATGCAAAGCTGCAACAGTGAACACTGGCTGGGTGGTGGCTAATCATTCCGTTCTCATGCTAACCTAGAGATGGAGTCAGATCCCACAGGCAGAGGATCCAGAAGCCTTAGACTTTTATTCTTTGTGAGCTTTCTCACAGCACTCTCTTATCTCAGTCCTGGTGGAAGGGAGGCTTTATATATTTTTATTAATATTAATATTTTATCCTTTATATATTTTTATTATTTTTATTATTTTTATTAATTTTTATTATTTTTATTATTTTTATTAATATTAATATTTTATCCTTTTTCACAGTGATAGCCTTTGAACAACTTCTGCAAGTTATGAAGTTCTGCATAAGTGGATCTGGGTGGTTCTAGAAATAAACTTAAAGCTGAAGGATACTTGGCTTGTGGGGACCAGTGGGGAGTGTGTGCGCGCTGGGCAGTACAAAGCTGGCCCTTCCCACCCAACCCATCCCTACCCCTTCCTTCTAGCATGAGAAGACTGTGGAGCTACCCAGCCAGTTCTATGATTCCAGATGTCCAGTACCCATTCACACCAGTCACCGCTGAAAGAAATACATTTATTTGAATGAATTTGTTTTTGTACAAAATCTTGAGATAATTTCTTCTTGCACCTCCTTCAGTGTCCATTTAAAATGCACATAAAACCCAGAAGTTTCAGGGCTGGAGAGATGGCTCAAGGGTTAGGCCTTTGCCTTGCAAGCAGAGGGTTCTGAGTTCGGATCCCAGATCCCACGTACAAACTCCGGAGGGCGGCCTGGGCGGTGGCCTGGGTTTCTGGCCCTGGTGGGTGGAGCCTGTGAATCCTGGGGCAGAGCAAAAAGAGGAGGTAGAAGCAGTCCACGATGGTTCCCCAATTCACACTTGTTTCTACACACACACACACACACACACACACACACACACACAATTGAGTAAAAAAAAAAAAAACAGAAGTTTCTAGGTCATGGAGACAGCCCTGAGGGTAAGACTCCTGCTCACAAACCTAGCGACCTGAGTTTGATCCCTGGAAGTCCACTTAATATAAGGAGAGAACTAATTTCCGAAAGCTGTCCTCTGACCTCTAACCATGAGTCATGATATGCATGTCTTCTCTCAAATAAATAAATAAATAATAAATAACTAGTGTCTTTCAAATCTAGGTGGTGATATGAATCAAAGACCTCAATATTAGGACAAGTACTCTAAAACTTCTAAAAGTAAGAGTAGGGTGTACACTTGAATTGATAGATGTAGGAAAGGACTTATTGACTAGAACACCATTTGCATAGGAAATAAGGCCAACAATAAGTGGGATTTCAGAAAATTAAAATCTTCTATTCTGCAAAAGAAACTGTTAATCAAGCAAAAAAGCAATCTACCACACAGGAGATGATCTTTACTAGCTATATATTTAACAGTGGGTTAGTATCAAGTATACAAATAACTCAAAAAAATTAAACAAGAAAATAAACCAATTTAAAAGTGGGATTTAGAACTAAAAAGAAACTTTTCATAAGATGAAATTCAAATATCCAAGAAATATACTTAAAAGTTTTCAACCTCCCTAGCCATCAGGGAAATGCAAATTAAAACAATGTTGAGATATCATGTAAACTCAGTCAGAATGGCTAAGATCAAAAACACAAATAACAACAAATACTGGCGAGAATGCAGGAAGAGGGGAACTCTTATTCATTGTTGGTGGACTTGTAAGTTGCTGCAGCCATTTTGAAAAATCGGTATAAAGATTCCTCTGAAAACTAAAAATAAACTACCATGTGACCCAGCTATACCACTCCTGGGTATATTCTCAAAGGACTTTATATTACTATACAAAGACACTTGCGTATTCATGTTCATTGTAGTGCTATTCACAACAACAAAGAAATGGAATCAACCTTCATGTCCGTCAGTGGCTGAATGGATAATGGACATGTGCTACCTATGGGCTGGAGAGATGACTCAGGGTTAAGTCTTTGTCTCGCAAACAAAAGGACTTGAGTTCAGATCTCAGATCCCATGCTGGGCAGAAATGGCGATGGTCTGTACTTCCAGCCCTGGAAGGTGGATTCTGGGAAACCCCAGAGCAAAGCAATAAGGAAGTAGAGTAACCTAGAATGATTTCCGAAGTCACCTTTGGGCCTCCATAAGTACACAGTACCTTCTTCTACACCCATGCACCCACACATACACACTCACACCTTGATATGCAAAAAAGTAGTACATATACATAACAGATTATCACCCAGCTGTTAAGAAAAACAAAATTATTAAATTAACCGATAAATGGATAGAGTTGGAAAATATTATACTGAGTGAGACATATCAGACATAGAATACAAATGTCACATGTTCTCCTTATATGCAAATATTTAATTTTCAGATTGGTGTAATTAATTATAAATACCTATAACAGTCATAAACTATACAAAGATCATAAACTGGAGTAGGGAATGAGAGAGAATCTTTAAAAAAAGGGAGGCAAAAGAACATGGATGATAAGAAGGTAGAAAGGGAAATAATAGGAGGAAAGTTTTAAGGGGGGGAATAAGGGGATAAGGTACAGATAAGGGTAAGGGATAAGGGAGTGGAGGGGGAGTAAAACATTATCACCAAGGATGTAAGATACAGCCAGACAGAGAAACCTTCTATATTATAAGTCTATCAAAAATATAATTTTTTTATTATTATTTATTCAACTGTGTGTATGTGCGCACGCGCGTGTCTGTGTGTGTGTGTGTATGTGTGTGTCTGTGTGTGTGTAGAACCACGGACGAATTCGTGAACCACCATGGACGCCTCCACCTCCTTCCGCCCTGGGATTCACAGGCTCCGCCCTACCAGGACCAGAAGCGCAGGCCGCCCCCGCTTCCGTCTGGCATCTATACGTGGGATCTGGGATCCGAACTCGGGACCTTCCGCCTGCAAGGCGGAGGCTTAACCCCTGAGCCACCTCTCCAGCCCCAAAAATATAATTTTTAAAAAGTGGTAACTGATATACCCTACAAAAGGGATGACAGACAGGAAAGAAAAAAAAATCTTACCCCAAGATGTCTCTACTATAGAGGCCATAGTCGATTAAACAAAATTCCTAGTACTAAGTATGTGATACTTCCTAATGAGCTATTGGTCAGAGAGATCTCAAAGACCCCCAAACAAATAAGCATTTGTCATTGCTCTTGATTGCCCTCCAGAACCTAATAGTAAGACCATATATTGTTGAAGATACTGCATACAAGGATCAGAGGAAGCTGGAATGGATATGGAAGCTTTCTCCTTGCTGCCTTCATAGTGCCAGAAAGTATGATGCAGGCTTCCAGGGAAGAAAAGCAATCAACAGTCTCACCCAATTGAGAATGCTGCAAACTACAATCATAACCACTCTAGCTACAAGTGACTATTAGTACAATAGTGGCATGTATGGTTCCAAGAATATCCAGCTGCTTTCTAATTGGATTTAAGGCCTGCTGTTCAGGTAGTGTAAACTTAAGTATCCGTGGAAGGGCAGATCACAGGTGGGAACAAACTACTAAGGTTTAGCTGAAAGTGCCTGATAGCAAACTGTCATCTAAACACTGATTATTACGTCCATAGATCAGAAAAGCTTGAAACACTGGATCAAGAAGCATCTTTTTGCAACTGAAGGTATTTAATATGCAGAGAACCACAGCTGGCCAAAGTGCGGAGAATAAATGATTGTGGAGTGCTCAGCTCTAAACAGGACCTCTAAGTCACCACCTCCCCATCTCAATGCTCAAGGGAAGGAGTGTAAAGATGTAGGAATGTAAGAGGCTCAGGGGTGAAGGGGTGCTGCCAGACAGTTTCCTCTGGCTTGACAGGGCCGCCACCTAAGAATTCCCTGCAACGATGTTCACTTCCACAATACTTGCACAACAGTTTGTCTATCAACATTTCACCATGGAATGAGGGACGATTTCAAGAGACATTATACCTCCCCGTTAGGGAGCTTCTTTAGTCAATGATTTACCCATTGATAAGTTATCCATGCCTCATCAAGGATTCGGGGACTTGCCAGCATAGGTTTCCCAGATGAATCCCAGTGGGCCACACATGCAAAAGGATGTGAGCATAGTAGGGAGATTAGCTGGAAAGGAAAAAGGATGAACTGGAACAGGAGGTGGGGGGAGAAATCTCCACATGTACACCATGGCATACATACATTCTCTCTTACAACAGACAACATGCACACGTGACAATAAATAATAAATTTTAAAATGTTTTAAATTACTTGTTAATATTGTGCATCTTGAAATACAGATAACCTTACTACTGTTTAACAAATCATTTGCTGCGAACTTTTTTTTATTATAATGGTTTTTATATATTGTAAAATTAGTGCCACATTCCTGTAAGGAGAGTTGGAAAATATGAAGAAAAAGAAAAAAAATCCAGGACCAAAAGGGGTGACCTCATTGCCAAAGTATTTGCTGTGCAAGCTGAAAACTTAAGTTTGGATGTCTGGGATCCAAAAAAACTGTACCCAGCCCATTTATAATCTTAGCCATGCTAGGCAGATACACAGATCCCTGGAAGTCACTGGCCACACACCTAACAGATCCGGGTTCAGTGAGACACCTTCTTTCAAAAATTAAGGTGGAGAGCGATAAAAACACTCTGCCTTGATTTCTGGTCTCCATGCATGCTCCACACATAGAAACATGCACGCACACACCAGACTCACCCAAAGACAACTCTAATGATTGTCTTCTGCTAATATAACCACGTGATTTTTGGTTATAGGTCCTTATAGACTTCTGTTTTCTAACTTCGGTTTCTATAGCAATTCTCTTGGTCCTGTTTACTTCCTCATCCTTTCCAGAAATTCACGTCTTGTTTCTCTTTCTCTTTTGTTGGCGTCATGTTTGCCTTCTGGGACGGCGGGCCATACTCATGCTCAGCACGGGGATTCTTTGGACTGTCCAGCAGCTTGAGATCATCTGCTACCCACATGGCTTTACCCACATTTTCGTTCTTCCTGATGTTTTCGAAGACTGAGAATTGACTGCTCCCCTCCCTCGCAAAGGCCGCCCCCTCAAAAAACAATTGGGGGAGTTCTGAAAAGCAGTTGCCTAGGAGAAACATTAGGAATCATCCGGTATCTTGGGCAGGGCCAATTCTGACAGGGTCACTAGTCTGAGCTCACCGAACTGCTAAACTGCGAAGACAATGTCATTTTTTCTGTGCACGGTACATGCACCAGGTACATCTCTCAGTGCGCTACCAGGGGCGACCAGGCTTTGAGGACCATCCTGGAGTAGGCTCCGGTGTTAGCCTTCCAGACCCCAATAGCGCAGAATTAGACTAATGGGTTCCTTCAAGGAGCCTTGGGGGTGGTGCAGCTGGACTGCAGCTGGAGCGGGCGTGGCAGCTGGAGTGGGCAGGGCAGCAGGAGGGTGGGAAAGACCTAGTGGGCGGGCCGAGTGGGCGGGCCGAGTGAGCAGGGCAGCCGGAGAGTGGGAGAGACTGGGTGGGCGGGGCGAGAGGGCGGGGCGGGGCGAGAGGGCGGGGCGGGGCAGTTCTCCGAGAACGCGGGGCGTGCGGACTCCAAACCAAGCAGTCAGTGTCGGCGACTTTGCGTGCGCACGCGCCCGGGTTCTCCCTCCGCGGCGTCTGGGTGGTAAGTCGCCTCTCCTCCCCTCCAGGCCCGCTCCCTGGACCCTCGCCGCGCCTCGGGTGGGAGGTGAGGTACGGGGAGCGAGCGGCTGGGCGTCCGGGGCCGGGTGCCTGGCGGCCCTTCGCGGCTGCCCCGCGCCTCCCGGGCGGAAGAGCGCAGCCTGCGCGGCTCCGGGTTCTGGTGTGTTTCGGGGCGGCCTCCCCTGGAGGGAGGAGTGGGGATCTGGCGGGATCGGGTGGCCGCCTTCCTTTCCGGCAGGTGCGCGCCGCTCCGGGAAAGGCGAGGTTCCCGACGCCCCGCTGCGCTTTGGGGAGCTGTTCTGCCGTGGCCAGCTCCGCAGAAAGGGACAGTCATCTGTTCCGTGGCACACCCGGAATCCCAGCCGGGACGCAGACCTGGACTCCAGCGGACGGCACTTTCCTTACACCTGGGGTGCCGCGATGTCCAGAGCTGTCACTCATGGCCAACTGTACGACGGCCGCCTACTGGCCGCCTCTGTGCCACGGAACGCTTTAGAGCATGTGCAGATGCGCAGTGCTGGCACGCACGTAACATACACGTGTGTGCGCGCTCGCATTTGTTGAATAGTTGGCCCGAAACACGCCCTGGCCCTCAGCCACCAAGTAGCAGAGCTGGCGAGGATTCATTCTTTCATTTGTATACTGAACAAATGAGTGTGCAGCTGGGGTTGGAGTCAGAGAGGGACTGTCCTGGACTATGAGATGATTGGCTAAGGAACGCAGTGAAGGCCCATTAGGGTTAAGTGTGAGCCTGGGCCTTCTAGGATGGGGTTGACCGTCCTCTGGCATGGCTGGGCGGAAAAAGCAACGAAAAAAAGTACTGCCTACCTAATGTCTTCGCCAGACTTGCCTGCCCTTCCTGGAAGTCCCTCTGCCTGAAAGCCAGGTCTCACCTGACTCGCGGTGGAGCCAGGGGGAACTGCAAGAAGGATGTGTATTTCCTCATTCTGTCTCCACCCAGCCAGGGCACTTGGTAGTCTTGAGGGTTCCACTGGGCCTGGGTTTGCACCCTCTGGACAGACCTTGGGGGTCAGCCTTGAGTGAGCCCTCAAGAGAGTCAGGTTTGACCCCAGCAGGGACATGGGAAAGGGAGCCCCTGTCTGTCAGTGTGCTAACCTCTAGGAAGTGTGGTGGGCCAGACTTTCATCTGTAGCCAGGACTCGTGTGTGTGTGTGTGTGTGTGTGTGTGTGTGTGTGTGTGTGTCTCCCCCACTGGATATGCAAGGTGCTGTCTCCTTGACACTGTGACATGTGGGTTTGGATGTAGGCTTTGGTGGTGATGGATGTGGAAAGTTACCAGGATGTGGCATGCATTGTTATCAGTTGGTCTGAGGAGGTTGGGTAGAGCTGGCCGAGGAAGCCATGCTGTTGGGGGCTCTGAAAGGTGGGTAGGACTATGCCAGAGAGAAAAGAGATGCTATTAGGAAAGGACAGAGAATGCTGGAGAGGTCAGAAGGAGGGTGCTAACAGCTTGAAGTGGAGGCAAATTGCAGAAACTGAAGGTTCCTGTTATTTGCAAGTGAGAACGCCTACTCTGGGGCCCAGCCACACTGGGTGCCAGGACTCCGGAAGGGTGAGGTCAGAAAAGGGGGATGGAGGCTCGGTGAAGTCTTTCAGGCCCAGATTCAGGACCTTGGCAAAGAAGACAATGCGTATTGCTCCAGAAGCCCTTTTTCTTTCTAATGAAGGATAGAAGGCTGTGGTGTCAGCGTTTAAACCAAGCTGCTATCCTCACCAGGGATTCTGGAGTCTGGTGGCCCCCAGGATGTGGACTCAGGACTGCCACCCCATAAGAAGCCCCCGCACACACACTGTAGGTCTGTGTTCTTTGTACATGTGTTCTGTGGTTGTATCTCTGGCTATCATTTGCCAGGTTGCTACTGGTGTTTCTGACCTTACCCAGACCACCTGGTTGGTCATTCTCAAAGGCCCCATGTATCCTTACTCTAGTCATAGGTCTGAAGAAGATAGTTAAATTGAGGGTACAGGGGATGAGGGTATTGATGAGTAAATGTCACATACCACACAGAACTTCAGTGTCTGATGCACCTCGGAGAACAGGCATTCTTTAAGGCAGTCTCAGCATGCCTGCGCAGGCAGTCTTGAGCTCCTCGTTTAAAACGATCTTCCTGCCTCAGCTCCTGAGTGCTGAGATGATAGGTGTGTGCACACGTATATTAATTAGTTTGTTTCACATAACAGTAATTAGAGACTAGCTTAGTAGCCCTCTTCTTCAGATAGGTAAACTGAGGCAAGGGGAGGTTAATTAGCTTTCCCAGATCTCAGTGGAGGGATTCAGACTTCACGACCTCAGTTCTAACCACTACAGTGTACTCCACTCACAGGCTTCTCTTCTGCTTCCCACCTTTACATTTCTGAGCCTGTCAGACTTTCAGGGTCCAGAGCAGAGAGAATGACTGTGACCTTGTTTGCTTGTTTTGCCGAGCTGGGGATAAACCAGCTCCTGGCGTGTGTGGGGCGAGCAGTCTCCTCATCCCACTTGCTGCAGATAACTCTGCCCTATGAGCGGGCGGCTTAAGAGAGACAGCACAGCTGTCTTTGTGCACATGCAAGGATGAAGCTAGAATATCAAGGACTCTTACAGTGGGGTTCCCCCAAGATCCATCTTGGCAGGCACCCACAATTCTTCCACTCCTAACTCAATCTTTCTTCCTCTTTGTCTCTTCTCTGTCTTCATTGCTGCAAGCAGGGACATTTCAGACAAAAGGTCAACATGTTTACCTGAATGAAAACCCATTCCTGGAGGTGCTGCTATGCTGAAAACTGAATTCTTGGCTGGTTTTGCAGGTGTTTGTCTTCATTATATGGGTTCCATATCCAGTATTGCCAAGAAAAAAAAAGAATCACATTTTTTTCTTTTTTGGTGTATGGTATATGGTGTATGTATGTATTCGTATGCATGTGTGCATGTGGGTAAAAGTGTATGTGTTTGTGTGTGCATATGGAAGCTAGAGGTCAATATTGGATGTCTTCTTCAGTTTCTCTTCACCTTTTTAAATATTTATTTATAGGCATTTTCATACTTGAATATGATGAATTTATGTCAATTTCCTAATTGTTCAATCCCACCCCCTTCCTTTTTCCAATGTGAACCTTCTTCCCCACCAGTTTCCCTCCTTTTTTCTTTCTTTCTGTCTCCTTTTCTTTCTCTTTCTTTGTCTCTGTCTCTTTTTCTTTCTCGTTCTCTTTCTCTGTCTCTCTCTCCCTCTCTCTCTCTTTCTCTCTCTTTTCATGGATGGCCTACTCTTTCTGGGTTGCCTGTTTGGCATGTGCCTGAGTTCTTGCCAGAGCACGGGTGATGTAGTAGAGTATCTGCTATTGCGGAGAGCAGCTCCCCTTTCCCCGCCCAGCATTAATTCTCAGTATCTCTCAAGGAGCTGTGCTGCCTCTTGAAATCTTTCCCCTTCCATGGTGAAATGTTGATCGACCAAATCTTGTACAGGACTTAGGGAAACAGACATAGTTTCCTGGAGTAGTAATAAACTCATGGATACAGCAGCCCTGGCACGTCCAGAAGATAATGTCCAGCAGGACCCCTGCCCACCTTCTTACTGCCTCCTCTTCTTCAATGTTCCCTGAGTCTTAGGGTGCATGAGGGGGGAGGTGGTGGTTTAGATGCAGTATTTAGGGCTGGGCAATCCACAGTCACTTACTCTCTGCACTTTGGTCTGTTGTGATTCTCAGTATCAAAACCTTCCATTGCAAAGGGAAGCTTCTTGGGCGAGGGCTGGAAACTGGTCTGATCTATGGACATAATGATTAGTGTTTAAATGACATCCTTACCATTTTTTAAAATTGAGACAAGATCTTTCACTAATCCTAGAACTCAGCGACTGATCTACTGGAGCCAATGAGCTCTAGGGATCCTCCTGTCCCTGCCTCCCCAGCACATACCTAGCTTGCATGTGGTATTGGTGTTCCAAATTCAGGTCCTCATGCTTGCACAGCGTGTGACGTTCAGAGGATAATTTTTGGCATTGAGTATCAAACTCAGGTTTGTTGTGCAGGCATCTTTACCCACTGATCCATCTTGTCAGCCCAAAAAGCCAACCATTCTTGAATCCTAGTAGCTTACTACTAGGATTCGTGACTCACTGCTAGGTGGTGGGGACAGAGGGACCACAGCCAGGCTCGGCACCTGGGGGCCCTAGAACCCGCCAAGGTAGCCGTGTCCTGGGTGAGGAGAGTTCACCTTTCCTGGACTTCTGCAGAAATTTCCCAGCAGGCTTTTCCTCCTCAGTCCTGGAATGGCTGGGAATAGAACTGGATGACGGGCCTCCGAGGAGGTCTCGGTGGCCCACTAAAACTTCCCCTGGGCCTGGCATGTCTCTGTGTCCCTTAGACTGCAGATCTACCTTGCTTTGAGTTCCAGAGAAAGCTAGACCTAGGCCTAAACATGCTCTTGTTTTCCTCCGGATGTCTTCTAAGGACTGAGACCAGTGACCCCCAAACCCTTCCCCGGGTGACGGAGTCGCTCAGAGCAGGCTGTATTGGGAACATGTCCATTTGGGCACATCTCACCGGGCGAGGTGACTGGGCCAACTGTGTCTTCACACACCGCAGCACCCTCCTGTTCTCCCTAATGCAGGTTAACCTTCACGGGTAAGATGAGATGTTTTGTGCCAGGGTGTGAGGAGCGGGAGGCTGCTGCTACCCGGGGCAGGCCCTGTGGCCCGGCTGGCTGCCTCCCTGTCCCTGCCAACCCTGGCACAAGGGCACAGTGCAGGCAGCCGGGTCGATGCATATTCTGTACTCTGCCAGTCCAAGGCAACATCCCTCTTTTCTCTATGACTGAGCTGTAAAAAAGGGTTCAGGAGAAAGGTAGGGGACAGAGGTGCACGACGACATTGTGGAGTGGCCCCTGGCTGGTTACAGTCCCATCCAGTGTGCAGAGATCTTTGAAGAACCTAGGGTCCTAGGCAGAGAAGGCCTTAGAAGCAGGGACGGCCTCTGGGAGCTTCAGGCATCTGGGAAGACTGAGTTCTGAGGGCCTGTTACAAAAAGACTTCTCAGCTTCTTTCCCTCCCTCCCTTCCTCCCTCTTTCCTCCTTCCCTTCCTTTCTTCCTTCCTTTCTTCCTTCTTTCCTTCTCTTTCTC
Source organism: Typhlomys cinereus (assembly GCA_023101885.1). Lineage (NCBI taxonomy): Eukaryota > Metazoa > Chordata > Mammalia > Rodentia > Platacanthomyidae > Typhlomys > Typhlomys cinereus. The sequence goes on along the minus strand of JALPQD010000040.1, from coordinate 8,550,791 downwards.
TTTTTTCTCTGTTTTTTGTCTCTCCCTTCTCTTTCGTTATCTTTCTTTTTGTTACTCTTTCTTCCTCCTTTCTCTCCCCTCCCCTTCTCTCCTTTCCCCTCCCCTCCTTTCTGTTCCCCATCTTTCTTCTCTCTTCCCTTCCCCTCTCCTGTCTCCTTCCCCAACACCAGAAATTAAAACCAGGGTCATGCTTATTCATGCTAGGCAGTTGTCTTATCACTGAACTATATCCTTGTTGTAAAGCCACTGTATTTCTGGGTGTGATGGCTACCATCTGTATTGCCAACACTTGACAGGCAGACAGTAGGATCACCACAAGTTCAAGGTAAGCCTGATCTATATGGTGAAACCTTGTCTCAGAAAGCCAAAGCAAGGGGATGGGGGCGTGGCTCAGCTGGCAGAGTGCTTCATGAGCATGCATGAGGCCTCGGGTTCAATCCCAGTACCTCATAAACTGGGGAAGATAGCATGCTCCTGTCATCCTAGCACTTAGGAGATAGAAACAGAAGGGTCAGAAGTTAAGGTCATCTTCGGTTACCTATCGAATTCAAGTCATGAAATTCTATCTCTAAAAACAACAGCAGTAATGTGTTGAAAATGCAATTTATATACCCCCAAATTTATACATCTATTATAAAATGTGCAGCTGAGTGGTGTAATAGAAGAGTTGTGTAACCATTATCACAGTGTAATCTTAGAGCATTTCAACACCGGAAAAAACAATACTTCACAATCAACTTGTCACTCCCCACTTTCCATCCTCCCAACTCTAAGCGACCCTTGTCTACCTTCTGTCACTGTGGATTGGCCCATTCTGACATGTCAGGCAAATGTAGTCAGAGCTCAGGGGGTCTTTCCTGGGTGTCTTTGTTCACTAAGAACGTTTAGTTGCACATCAGTGTAATAGGCTAGTGTTTCCTTCTTTTCGATGGCCAAATAGCTGTGCCACACTGTGTTTATTAACTCACTAGTCGATACATTTGAGTTCTTTTTCGCTCTATGAATAATGCTACTGGGAACATCCATGTACATTTTTTTTATTTGTTTGTTTTTGAGACACAGTTTCACATAATTCAGGCTGGTCTCACACTCACTGTGCAGCTGAGGACAACCTTGATGACCCTCAACCCCTGAGTGCTGGGGTGGCAGGCATGCACTACTGTACCCAGTTTACATGATATTGGGATCCAACCCAGAGCTTTCATACATGCTAAGCAAACAGTCTGCTCCCTCAGCTACATGCTACATCCCGCAATCAAGATGTATTGGTTCCAGTAGTTTCTGTGTATAAGATCATGTCCGACAGTGTGTCGGAGAGCTTCCCAGCAGATTCCAGTGTGTGGCAGAGATGAGCACCATTAAGTGAGTTGGGCGTGGTGGCGTCGGCATATGGTCTCAGCATATGGGAGATAGAGGTAAGATCAGAAGTTCAAGGACACATCAGGAATGGGGTTTTATGGTCTTACCACTCTTTATCTTCATGGATGAGTGGTGTATACTGTTGAGAGAATATCTGATTACTGACTTTTTTTTTTTTTATCTTTTGAGCTTTGGTCTTTTGTGAGGTCAGTTCAACTCAATTCTGTGCCTACGGGAAGAACAACTCTTATTTGTCACCTGTGAGTTTCCGTTTCCCTTTTTATTCTCTTTCTCTTTCCTCCTTCCCTGCTCCCCACAACAGGGCTACTGAGGATTGAACCCAGGTTTTGTATATGCCAAGAAGTTCTGTTTTATTTTTATTTTGAAACAATGTCTTACTAAGTAGCCTCGGCCTGATTTCAACCTGTGGTTCTCCTGCCTTAGCTCTGAGCAGCCGTGATTATAACAGAGCTGGGCCATGTGCAGCCAGTATTGTTTTTGACCTGAACTGAGCCACAGAGCCGGCCCTGTAGTCTCTGTGTGTCTGAATTTGGAAGATCTTCATCTCACAGTGTAAAAAAGCTGTTCTAGTTGTTGGGGGCTAAGTTATGAAGCTTCTTAAAATAGAGGGGCACTATTCTGAATGCCTGTGATTATTCATGTACAACACAAATTTCTGTAATTTCTAAAAATATGAAAATTGTCCTACATTTAGACTATGAAAGAAAATTATACATTTAATCATTTAATGCATTAGGTGATTTAAAAATTGTAGTTTTTTTGTTTTGATTTGGGTTTTTTGTTTTGATTTATTTTTTGTTTGTTTTGGGGCCTTGCTCATGCTAAACACCTGTTCCACCACCCCATCCCTTAAAAAAATTCTGATAGAAACAAATTCAGAGATGTTTTAAAAATCCAGATTCAGGGGGCTGCAGAGGTGGCTCAGGGGTTAAGCCTCTGCCTTGCAGGCAGACGGTCCTGAGTTTGGATCCTAGACCCCACGTGTAGACGCCGGACGCTGGGCAGAGGCAGGGGCAGTCTGCGTTTCTGGTCCTGGTAGGGCGGAGCCTGTGAATCCTGTGACAGAGTAAACGAGGAGGTGGAGGCGTCCATGGTGGTTCCTGAATGCGCCCGTGGTTCTACACACACACACACACACACACACACACACACACACACACGTGCACACACGCACAATTGAATAAAAATTTTTTAAAAATCCAGATTCAGGGTTAGAGAGAGGACCCAGGGATTAAGCCTTTGCCCGACAAACAAAAGGGCTTGTGTTCAGATCCCAGATCCTATGTAAAAACAGAAATGGCAGCAACCTATACCTCCAGTACTGGAAGGTGGAGCCTGAGAAACACCAGAGCAAAGCAATAAGGAAGTAGAGCAATCCTGGATGATTCCACAGACACACACAATGCCTTCTTTCTCTCTCTCTCTCTCTCTCTCTCACACACACACACACACACACAGAGCTCCTTCACATATGTACACACCCATACCTCCACATTAAAAAAAATCCAAATTCACATAATTAAGAGAAATCTTTGGCAAATGAGAATAAATACCTTGGATTAGAAAAAAAAGGCTGCATCTTTGTTTCAATAAGCTTGAGTGTACAACAGATATACCTTTTACTTTACTTGCTTTTTTCATTCTTAAACCTCTACAATTTTTTTGTTTAAAAAGATAATATGATTTTTACATATGTTTAGCCTTATGACAATTGTAAATTTGTCTTCAACCAAGTAAAGCATTATCATATCTTGGGTCTCGTACAGATCCAGCTGAACTTGAACTGGAATTATAAACATGTGCCACTGTATCCAGTTTTAAAACTGAGAACTTTTAAAAATGCTACTTAAACTGGATAAAGACGCTTACTTGCCAGGCCTGATGACTTGAATTTGATCCCTGGAATTCACATGGTGGAAGGCAAAAACCAATTCCCGTAAGTATTCTCTGGCCTTCACACAAACAGCATAGCATATGTGTGCTCCCACATAAATAAAATATTTTAAAACTTTTAAAAATACCTGATTCATTTAGAACCCATGGGATTGCTTAATAATATTTTAAAAAATATATATTTCTAAAACCACTTTCATTAGGAAAAAGCAGAATTATTTCTTATGTTTCTGAAAATCTAGTGAATGCTTAGCTAAATATAAGCCAAGTGGGTTCTCAGGCTGCTGCAGTATCTATTATTTAGCTCTAGAAAGCATTATCCCCTTGTGAGAGAATGAAAGAAATGTTGGCATTGGTATTCTTTATTTGTTCTTTGATAACCTCATATATGTATTAATATTTTGATCATTCTTTGTGATTTTTTTAAGGTCTTGAGCTCTCACTACACCACCCCACTGTGTTACTGAGCTCTGGAGAGAATGGCCTAAACTCTGGAGCTCAGACAATTTTCCCACCTCAGCCCCCTGCCTACTGCTTCCCACCTCTCCCACACACACTCACACACATCTGGGACTACAGACCTCCTGGGTCCTTTAAAGAGGTCTTTAGCTCTTTGTGATTTCCTGGACTGCTCTATGACCTAAAAATGATTTTTTTTTTCCATTTTGTACCAGAATATAAAGGAAAAGGTGGAGGTCAAAGGCAGGAAAATGAATTTTATCATCATAGTTTATGTTTTAGATACTTTTTTCTGTGGCTGTGATAAAAGAGTAAGAGAGTAAAGAGGCTAACCTGAGCTTAGATAATCCCTCACATGGGTGCCTGTAGACGTGTCTCCTGTGTGTCAAGCTGTAACACTAATCTTCAGAGTTTATCATATCCCAGTCTAAAAAAAAAAAAAAACACTCCGGCATAATTGGTACAATTTTGTCAAGCTCGTTGTTTTGATGTTGTTTCTTTGAAAACTCACTAATGTCTTCTACCTAAGCAAACGAGTACCCTTACTCCTGTGGAGGGTGGAGGTGATTCTGTAGCAGAGTAGTTTTGGTGCTGCATGTCGATTTTATTTTGCTTTTAAAGAGGAGAAACAAAGAACAAAGCTCAGTGCTTATGAAATACTCAAGGTTTGTGAGTGTGTTAATAGATAACCAATCTGGCTCAGTGCAGATCTGAGTACTATCTTAATTAAATGCCTCCCTCCCTCCCTCCCTCCCTCCCTCCCTCCCTCCCTCCCTCCTTCCTTCCTTCCTTCCTTCCTTCCTTCCTTCCTTCCTTCCTTCCTTCCTGTCATTTTGTAATGATTAGACCCTACAGTTAGAAAGTTATTTGTTTATATACTTATTAGTGCTTGTCATAGTTAGGCACAGGTGTCAACTTGATGGTTGAGGGTTTGAGCTCTGGGCACATTTGTAGAGAATTAGTGGTTGAGTTGGGCCCAGAGCAAACCTGCAGGAGATTGTCTAGCTCCTATGGTGGGTGGGACTAGGCCCTGAAAAGGTGAATAAAATACTGAGAGAGGTGGCATGACATGCTGGTCTGGCAAGTAATGATCGTTCCTCTCTCAGCTGTTGTGTAGTGATGGTGTGGCCAGTTCCCTTGGCCCTGGTGTTGGTGTGTGCTCTCCCATCAAGCTGGACTGAGAACTGTAACCAGGAATTGTAGGAGAATTGTTCCCTTATGAAGAATTGAAGCCTCTGGGAGGCCTTGTTCCCTTAAGCCGTTTGATGGTGATTTATCAGCAACCGTGCAGGTGAACTACAACAGTGCTGAAGATGGAATGCCCAGGGCCTTTTCATGTAGGCAAATGCTCTCTCATTGAGCTACATTCCTCAGCTTTTCTTGATTTTCACACCTGAAATTGTCATTGGATACTCCTGGGAAATCTCAACGATTTGGTCAATTGTCTTATAAAAAGAAAAAAGTCAAAAGTGTTCACCCAGTCACATATTTCAACAGAAACATCAGGTTATATGGCTCCTCCTCCGGGGCTATGTGTGTGGGCCTCTGGTGGTCAGTGGGCAACTGCAGTTTGAAGTGCATCTGTAATCCAGAGGCACATACAGCATAGAATTCTAGATTAAATGGCAATTCTGTAGAAGTTCCGTTCGGTTTTGCTTTTTTTTTTTTGAGGAATTATTGTCTGTGTCACTTTAAAAAAGAAAAAATAGAAAGGTCAAGTTGACAGTACAGCTAAGACCTTTCCTAAATGTAATATTTATGATTTCTGTTTGTGTAATTAGCAGTGACAAATTATTTGAAAGGATTGAGTAAAGGCCTTTGTGGCCAAGCCTAATAATCTGAGTTCACGTGGTAGGAGAGAACCTGTTCTCACAAGCTGTCCTCTGACTTGCACATATGCACCATGCCCCCTCCCCACATACTGTAAATGTGAAGGAATTATGGCTAACTTTCTAGAGATAGATGCCTAGCAGGTTCTCCAGGGAAAACAAGCTTACATGGTGATAAGGAAGTCTAGTCATACTATCTGATCAGGTCCAGGAACAAACTGTTTGGGGGACTTAGTCTTAGCCCAAAGACTGAACTGGGATTATTTGAGAGACCTGAACAAGAGAAATAAGAGGCTGGACGTCTGGGTGACACTTGTACAAATAGGATGATGCACAGCCGACAGCAGCCAGTCTGGGAAACCAGCCCTCAGTTCAGGAAGCCTCCAGGAGGTCAACACAGCTGTGCTCAGAGACGCACTAACCTTAATCTCGGTGATCACTCATAGGTATGTCCAGCAGTATCCAGGTGACAATGCCACCTCTCACAGCCAGTTTTGCATATCTGCACATTCTTTTTCAGTTTCCCACTGATTGTATATGGTTCTTTGACTTTAATGGTATATTTTAAAATATGTCTTATTTATTTATTTATTCAATTGTGCGTGTGTGTGTGTGTGTGTGTGTGTGTGTGTGTGTGTGTGTGTTCGTGTGTAGAACTACGGGAGAATTCGGGAACCACCATGGACCGTCTCCACCTCCTCCTTGTTTACTCTGCCCCGGGATTCACAGGCTCCGCCCTACCAGGACCAGAAACACAGGCTGCCCCCACTTCCGCCCGGCGTCTATACATGGGGTCTAGGATCCAAACTCAAGACCTTCTGCCTGCAAGGCAGAGGCTTAACCCCTGAGCCACCTCTCCAGCCTTAAATTTTTATTTTTTAAACTTTATCTCGTGTGTGTGTGTGTGTGTGTGTGTGTGTGTGTATCAGAGGACACTGTGTCCCTATGGAGGACTGAGAGTCACTTGGGGAATCATCCTGGATTGCTTCTACCTCCTTGCTTCACTCTGGGATTTCCCAGGCTCCGCCCACCTGGGCCAGAAGTTCAGGCCCCCACCATTTCTGCCTGGCATTTTTACGTGGGTCCTGGGAACTGAACTCAGGGCGTTGTGCTTGCGAAGCAGAGTCTTAACCCCGAGCCATCTCTCCAGCCTTAAATTTTTATTTTTTAATTGAGATAGTGTCTCATGTATCCTCCAGCTACTAGGTAGCTGAGGGATAACTTTGAACTTCTGATCCTCCCGCCTCTATTTCCTTAGTGCCGGGATTACGGATAATAATACTGTGCCCTATGTCTGTGGTATGGGGTGGAAGATTCCAGGAATTCATTGATGCTGGGTAAGCACTCTACCAACTGAGCCACATCCCCAGTCTTTGAATAATTTTAACGTCATACTGCTTCCCCTGTTAAACATTGAATTGAATGAAATCTTTAGCGCATGTTCATTTAAGAAAATGCCTCATAAGCAGAAAGACCTGAGTTCAGATTTTAGGCGAATATGGTGGCAGCTTGCTTTTCCAGCTCTGGAAAGCAGAGCCTAGGAAACCCCAGAGCAGAGTAAAAAGAAGGTAAAAGCAATCCAAGATGATTTCCGAAGTCACCCTTGTTCTGGTCCCCCACAGGGACACACACACACATAGATGGAGAGCCCATCATTTTTCTAGTTATTTCTCGGATAGTCCTCATTCCCAAATTATGTATCTTTGTTTTCTCCAGATCCTCAGTCTAGGTGCCCCTGGCACCTGTGTGTTAGAGGAGTAAGTGTTTAGAGCAAGACGTGATTTGTCTCATTTGTAGTGAGATGCCTGTAGATAAGCTTGGCAGGGCTGTTTTTAACTCTGTGCGTAGCACATACTCCTTGGACTACTGATGCCCCCCCTACCCCCAGGAGCAGCGTTGGCCTCTCCCAGCTTTGGTCTGCTGTGCTGGAGTCAGCATGCTATTTGTTACCAAAGAAATCCCAGAAGTTGGGCTAGCAAGGTAGCTCAGTGGGTAAGGCAGCTACTTGCAAATCTGACGACCTGAGGTCAAGCCCTGGAAGCCCACATGGTAGAAGGAGAGATCTGACATCTGAAGGTTGCCCTTTGATCTCTATCTGTGCACCGTGGCTGTATTCTATAGGTGTCTCTGTGTTTGTGGGAGAAGAGGTACCCTTCTCTCACAAATAAGCAAATAGATTTTAAAATAAGCCTGTGAGTGGGACTAGGGGACAGGGACTGTAGCCGGCAGAGGACAGGCCTCCCTGCCTCCATTAAGGCCTCACGTAGTCTTTTTCTCTCCACAAGCTCCTGCGTGGCCCAAGCCTGTACTGACTGCAGGTTGAAGTTTTCAGTTACCTCAGGACATTGGGCCTCTGTGGTACAAAGGTCTCAGAAAAGAGGGGTGGCCGCGAGGAGGTCCACAGGAGCTGTCGCTCATCTCTGTCATGACAGGGCAGATCCAGAGATGGCCACACTGTCTCTATGGACGGGACCAGAATCAAAGGCTGCCCAGTCCTCCTCTCTGCTGCCCCGGGCTGCTGAGATGTGGGCTGTGAACACATTTAGTGGCCAGAAGCCTTGCCCAGGGTGAGGTGGTCCTGTGCTACTGCTTCCACCTCTGCGAGGGAGAGGACATAAACTTGGGTGCTTTTGTTGTTTTCTTTGTTTACTTTGGTTTTCCGAACAGCATTTTGTCGTGTATCCCGTCGCCACAGCCCTCCTGCCTCAGCTGCTAGAGTTTTTCTTTACGTGCAGTGTTGTTAGGAGCTGGCATGGGTGAGGGCGTAGAACAGGACTCAGAGACCTTCGTGGTTTCTGCGGGTTTTGTCTCGTCCCTGCCCTCCCGTCTCACCCACAGTGGACAGCTGGCTCACTGAGTTCCTTTTTTTATTTATACAAAACAAAAAAGTTGTCCATGTCTCTCCCTCTATCTGCCCCTCCTTACCCACCTCCCTTCCCTTCACCAATCCATTCCTGCCCCTCCCACCCTCCTGCCCCTCTACTTGTGTAGACACAGGGCTCCCTTTGGGTCATCAATACTAGTGGGGGACCAGGCCCCTGTGGCAGTTTAAGTGGCCTATCGGTGGGTTAAACGCACAGGTGGAGACCCTCCCCTTCACCCGCCTAGCACCTGTCCCTATGATGCCACCGCATTGGCTGTTTCTCCTGAGATCCTCGATGGTCCACTGAGCTCCTTTTGAAATTGTGAATAAAACCAGAGGTGGCCCAGTGGCGGCGGGGCGAATGGTCTGCCCTGGGAGTTGGTGCAACCACTAAAGTGTTCAGCCCACTGGTCTGGGAAGGCAAACCTCCCTTCCCTAAATTCCACTTGGCGGCCTCTGGTTTGCCAGCGACACACTGTGTGACACCGAGTGGTGTCCTCGCAGGGTACGCTCTGTTCACATTTGCTGTCTCGCTCGTTGGTAAATCTGATTGAAAGGGAAAGTATCAGACAGGGTCCGTACACAGGGTCTCGCTGTAGCCCACGCTGGCCTTGAACTTGCAGTGATCCTCCTGCCTTTGCTTTCCGAATGCTGGAATTAACAAGTGCGTGCTGGCCTAACTACCATGGCTAAGTGATCTTTTGAGTGTTGAGTGACAGACGTGTGGGGTTATACCTGGAAAGGACCAGCGGGCGAGGGGGGTGGGCAGGAACTGACATCATAAGACACCTGTTGGCCAGGTCTTGTCAGTGGCTGAGGGGGGCAGCCTGGCCCCATGGGCTCTGCACTTCCTTCTGCCTCCCAGAGGACACTCAAGCATGTGACCTGCTGCCTGTCCACACAGAGTGGTGTCATTTAGTCCTGGCCCCCTCTCTTGCCAAACAGTGCTGGACTCCCCAGTGAAGGGTCAGGACAGTTGATGGGTGGTCTGAATGCCCCGTATTCAAAATTGGTGGCTGCCCTCCATGACTGGCCTCCGTGACTCCGTGACTGGCCTCCGTCTCAGCCTCCATCATTCCCTGAGGCAACTTGGCAGTTCCATCTTCTTGTTTCCTTCCAGTTCCTTGTGTGTTTAGTGGCTTTATGAAACTGGCAGTACCTATTTTTGTCTTACAGAATAGCTGGTTTGATTCAATATAAATACACATACATAAGCAATGCTTTTGGTTTTTTGAGACACATCTCATGCTAGCCAGGAATTCGCTATATAGCAGACTGATCTCTAACTGGAGGTTCTCTGCCCTCTGCCATCACGCGTGGTTCTGTCTTGTTCTCTATATAGCCCAGGCTGACATAAAACAATAGTTATCTTGTCTCAGTCGCCTGGTGCTGAGACTACAGATATGTACACCCCCACTCAATGGGGAATACTTACAAAGATTGTTTTTATTTGTTTGGAGGTGGTGCAGATGCAGGATCACGTGTGGTGATCAGAGGACAACTTTCAGAAGTTGGTTTCTTCCTCCTACTGTACGGGCTCCAGGATCCAACTCAAGTTGCCAATTTTACACATAGACACCATTCATTAACTGCTGAACCATCTCGCCAGCCTGGAGATATATTTTTGTTGTTGTTGCTGTAAGCTTGTGTGTGTGTGTATCAGAGTGCACTCTGTGTCCTTGTGGAGGACTAAGGGTGACTTCAGGAATCATCTTGGATTGCTTTTGCCTCCTTTTTGCTTCACTTTGGGATTTTCCAGGCTCTGCCTTCCAGGTCAAAATTGCAGGCTGCCACCATTTCCGCTTGGCATTTTAACATGGGACCTGGGATCTGAACTCAGGACCTTCTGCTTTTGAGGCAGAGTCTTAACCCCTGATCCATCTCTCCAGCCCCGACCTAGTGTTTTTAGGTGGGACCTGGGCATCTGAACTCAGGTCATTTTGCTTGCGAGGCAAAGACTTTAACGCCAAGCCATCTCCTCAGCCCAAGATGTATTTTTAAAAATGGACAGCTGTACAGATGGATTTGTCCATGCTTTTTAAAAAAAACTTTGTTACTTCAAAGAAAAATTTAACATAGGAATAAACTTCATAATGTTGTGTAGGAGACAAAATTCCCAAACTTCAAACAGAAACGTAACATCACAGAGCATTCCACAACATACAAAGACAGTATACAAAGGACCCCACACTGTCCAAAAACCCAACTAAATCCACATTTCTGTTCTTTTGGGCATCTTTCCATATCAGTACACATGCAGCTGTCATGTCCTTTTGAATGATTTGTATCATCCCGCTGTGTGGGCATGTTTATTCATTAATTATTGCCGTGTGGGTTTATAGTGCACAGCATGATAATTTGCTGCCCAGGTGCTGTTTTTTTGAGTGATCCACAGTGTTTATGCACCTCATGGGCTGCAGTGTGATGTTCTAGCGCGTGCACACAGTGTGAACCGCGCAAGTCAAGAGAGCTGTGCTTCTATCTACTGTCCTTGGCGTTTGGAGTTCTTGAGCTCCTCTACTTCTTCATGGGTTCCCTAGAAGGTTCCATGAACTGTTCTTGCCTGTGACTCATTGGACTTAATAGTGTCCTCTAGTTTTATCTTTATTCACATTAGGATGGTACCCCATTGTGTGTGTATATTCCACACTTGTGGGGCGTGTTGAGACAGGGTCTCATGTACTCCAAACTCACCTTTGATTCACTCTGTAGCTGGCACTGGTCTCCTGTCTCTACCTCCCAAATGCTGGATTATAGGTGTGCACCATCCCACCTGATTTACATTAGATTTTCTTTATCTGTCTGCGGATGTGTACCCGAGGCTGATGCCGTATCTTAGCTATTATGAAGACTACCACAATGAATCTGCAGGCTTGTCAGTGGTATGCTGATCAGGACTCTTGTAGAATGATGGCCAGAGGTGGGAGAGCTGGGCGTGTGGTGGTTTTTGTGGGATATCCATGTCGCTGTCCTGTGCCGACAGCCGCAAAACCCGAGCTGAGCAGGCAGATTTGTCAGGCTCAGTTCTTTGCTGGCCTTTGTCAGTGTGTGGTGGGCTATGTGTCTTGTGGAAGAGTTCATCTTTTATGTAGCTGTCAGATAGTCTCTCTCTCTCTCTCTCTCTCTCTCTCATCTATTTTTAAAATACGTATTGTCATGGTTTGAAATGTGAGTTGCGGGCTGGAGAGGTGGCTCAGGGGTTAAGCCTCCGCCTTGCAGGCGGAAGGTCCTGAGTTCGGATCCCAGATCCCACGTATAGACGCCAGGCGGAAGCGGGGCGGCCTGCACTTCTGGTCCTGGTAGGGCGGAGCCTGTGAATCCCAGGGCAGAAGGAGGTGGAGGCGTCCATGGTGGTTCGCGAATTCGTCCGTGGTTCTACACATACACAGACACACACACACACACACACACGCACATGTGCACAGTTGAATAAATAATAATAAAAAAAATCATTAAAAAAAAAAAAAAGAAATGTGAGTTGCCCCCCACAAGCTCATGTGTTGGAATCTTTAGTTGTCTGGGAAGCTCATGGCACCTTTAGGAGGTGGAGCCTTGCTGGAGGAAGGCAGTCACAGGATGTGGACCCTGAGGTTGGGGAGCCCCACCTTGCTTCAATTAATTAATCTGCTCTTGCAGCTGACAGTTTTGCAGCTCTCAGCCTCCAGCTTCTTCCAGCCAGCCATGCCTTTTCCGCCATGATGGACTATATCTCCCCTCTGGGAACGTAAGCTGAATAAATCTCCTTTTCTCCCTTAAAGCTGTGTTCGAGTATTCTCTCACAGCAAGAGAGAGAGAGTAATGAATACACACATATATTCTCCTTCCACCACGTAAACTCTGGGGATTGAACTCAGGTTGGTAGATACAGATGTGACTGAGTTTTACACACATTTGCTGGTTTTTCTTGCTTTATATTTTGTGAAGGGTCCTTGATTTATATCTGATTAATTTCCCTTATTTGCCCATCGAAGCTGTGGAGCCCGGTGGAGGAAACTGACCTGCCTCTCTTGGTTACATACTAGCTTCATGGGCTCAGGAATTACCCCCAAACTGTATTTTCTCCCCATTATGTCAGACTCAACATTACCTGCTTAGTCTCGTAGTGTGGATTGAAGGAGATCTTATAACCAACCAAGGAAATAGGTTGGTATTGTTCAGACGAAGTTTCGTGATCCTGAAAGACAGGCTCCTTGTAGTGTGGGTATATGTGACTAGCGGAGCTTACTCTTTGGGGAACATTTTCTGACTGGTATAAGTACTTACTGTGTAGCAGATGCCAGGTGCTCAGTGGCTTGACTGAGGTCTTCCTAAATGTGGGTAGGAGAGGGGAGACTGCTCATGGGGTGCCGAGTTCAGGGCCTGAGTCTACAAAAGAGAAACATAGATTTGGCTCACTGGGTTGCTTTCCATTGTTTCCATGTGGAAGGCAAACAAAAGGTGCTCATCTGAGCACCAGTGGTGTGTGTGTGTGTGTGTGTGTGTGTGTGTGTGTGTGTGTGTGTGTGTGTGTCCATACATCCTCAGCTAAACTTCCCTGCAGGGAACAGCTATTTACCATGTGTATTCTCTTCTAGGTTGTCTCCCTGGACCCCTGTGAACCAGAGTGGTCGACATTCCACACCACCGCCTACACTATGGACTCTGAGGTTAGACACTGGCCAGCACTTTTGGCCGAGTGCAGGGAGGGGGAGGAAGCTGCCGAGTGGGCAGAAACATGCTGGCCACAGGGCATCTTGCTCTTCCTGGGCGGCGCTATGGGTGTTGCTGCAGCCTGATCCCTAATTTGATAGCTCTTCAAAGTACTCAAATTTCCAACAGAATTTGTTTCTGAATCCCTCAGCCTGTAGGATCACTGTTGGTGCCTGGAGGGGACTCGGAGGGGGGGGAACTGTAGGATGTCATTTCAAAAGGACAGAGTGGTGTGGCTTTCAACCTGGACGGAACAGGGGAGCTGTGGGAAGCTCCTGCTGTTCCAGTAAGGGCTGCAATGGTTGTGGGCAGCAGTATCTGCTCTGTGTCATGGGACCCTCCCCAGTGTGACCCCCTTCCAGACTGCCACAACTGTCTCTTCCATACTAGAAGTCTGCCAAAATCAGTGTTTGGGTCTCTCCCCTGCATGGACTTCTGGGAAGTGCTTCTCTTTCTCTGTAGGAAGAGTACACGGAGTCGCCACTTGCATTCTTTTCTTTTACTATCACAGTTGGAAGCGGAGCTGCAGAAGCTAGGCAGCGTGCTCCAGGTTTACGGCCGCAGTGAAATACTGAGAGGTTTTCTTGGCATTTTGATCTTTGTGCCCACACTATAACTCACATTTTATTATAGATGTTTTTAACTTTCTCTGATTTTTTTCCTGCTTTTTTATTACAGTAAAAATAATACATAAAATATCATTTATCATTTTAACTGGGACGTCAGAGAGTTAGGCGAAGCATGCTGTATTTCAAGCTGTCTTGTCTGGTAGGAATTGCACGTGTAGGAATTGCAGCAGAACTTTCACATAAAGGGTTCCCTTGTTTGAGGAAGGAGTTTTTCTCTTTCCATTTTTTTCATGCGTTTGTGTGTATGCATATAAGGGTGATATCAGGAATCATTCTTGATCACTCTTCTACTTCATTGTTTTGAGACTGGGTTTCATATTAAACCAGAACTAGTCTAACTAGGCCGACTTGCTCTGGGAATTGCTAGTCTCCACTTTCCCAGGGTGGACTTACAGGTAGGCTACTATAGCTGTCTAACATTTTTTTTTGAGGTAGGGTCTCTTGTCATATAGTCAGTGGTGACCTTGATTTTGTGTGTGTGTGTGTGTGTGTGTGTGTGTGTGTGTGTGTGTATTAGAGTGTATTGTGCATATTTGTGAAGACCCAGTGCCCAAGGGTGACCTCAGGAATCATCCTGGATTGCCTTATCTTATAACTTTTCCCTGGGGTTTCCCAAGTTCTGCCTTCCCAGGCTGGAATTGCAGGCCACCACCATTTCCTGTGGTGTTTTATGTGGGATCTGGGATCCAAACTCAGGTCCTTCTGCTTGCTAGGCCGAGTCTTAACCCCTGAGTCATCTCTTCACCCCCTGCCCAACATTTTATGTGCAATGTGAGGACTTGAACTATAGTGCTTTTGCTTGTACAGAAACACACTTTAACAATGAGTCATCTTCTCATCATCCCTAGAGGTAGTTTCTGTTTGTCTTGCTTTTTGAAATGCTCAGGTTTAAGAATTCACTCCGAAAAAGACTGAAGAACAATATCTAAATATCATGTTTTAAATAGTGCTATATTTGTGTGTGCTACTATGTTTTAAACGGTACAGAAATTTTGCATGTGTCTGTATGTGTGCATGCATATATGTGTGTCTGTGCACATGTGTGCATGTCTGCATGCATGGGTGTGCATTCACACATGTATGTACCTTGTGTACATGCATGTGTCTGTGCATGCGTACAAATATCTGTGTACATGTGAGTGTGTGCACACGTGTGTGTTTGTACATGTGTGTGTATGTGCATATCTGTATGTGGGCCTGTGTATACATGCACGTGTAGGTGTGTGTATTAGGGTTCTCTAGAGTCAGAGTTCATAGAATGAATATATATATATATGTGAAATTTATTGAGTTGGCTTACAATGGCCGAGGTAGTCCAACGATGGCTGCCAATAGCTAGCTGCTCAGTTCGGTAGTCAAGTGAGTGATGGCTGAAGGCTGGAGAGCTCCTAGAGTCTTAGTCTAGTCGAAGGCTAGAAGGTCGAAGAAACCGGGTGGCCGGAAGGAAGAACGATTCCTAGCACAGCTGCAAGAATGGCATCTGTTCTCCTTGATGGCTCCTTTTTATATGATGCAGTACTGGGAGGATCCTTTGAGAGCTTTGGAGGTTCTGATAGGATCTGGGGCAGGTATAATCCTTTCAAATAGTCTCAGTTGATCCTTTCCAGAGGTGGTCTCAGCCCAGCTTAGTTAATACCGGGTGTGTCAAGTTGACACCCAGGCTTAACTATCACAGTCTGTGTGTGTGTGTGTGTGTGTGTGTGTGTGTGTGTGTGTGTGTGGCTGGGGTAGACCCATGGCCTCATCCACGCTAAATAACACTGTGTCACCGAACTGCCCACTAGAGTTTCATCCACAAAAGCAATTTGCCTTTTAAAAACTGTCCCCTGGTTTTGTTGTCTTGTTGCCCAGTAATATTAATATTAACTAAGGATTTGCCCTGCGTTCCATCATCTTCCACTTCGCTGGTTTGCCCTGTGAGTACGGCATCAGGCTGTGTGGGTGGGATCCCTAGCCTTAGCTTGTTCCCTTCTGGCTGCAGACATGCGTCTGCTGGTCGTGGAGAACGCAGCTCCACACGCCGGTAGCTCACCAGCATGCCTTTCTGCTCCCGGAGTTCCTGGTGTTGCTCCCTGCTGGCTCTCCGTGAGGCTTGGATTCCACCAGAAGTAAAGCCAGGCAGGGCAAAGGCAGATATTGACCATGTCACCACTGCCTAGCATTACTGAGACTCCTCTGCCTGTCAATACCATCCTGTGCTCACAGAGGAGATGGTGGAAAAGAGAGAGTTGTAGCTGCTGGACGTATAGCCAGTAAAGGTGGATGCGAGGCGTGACGGGCTTGCGAGAAGTGTTGTCAACATGGATAGCATCTAAGAGGTGACATGGGCCTGGCTTCTCCGAGACATTCTGGGACTTTCCCCACCCAGCCACATATCTTCAGGAAGTTGTGCTGATGGGCAGAGCTTGATCCTTGGCATTGCAGGTGGCGCGTTGGCTGGGGAGGTACTTTGGACTATGCCTCTGTCCACGGATCCTCTTGCAGGGTCCTGAATTCTCAAAGTTAACTATTCTTATTGGAAAGTGAAGGGCTCAGGCCTTCACGCGTCTTTCTGACTCCCCTTTCGTCTTAGGTCAGCAACGGCTCAGGCCTGAGGACCCAGTACACCACAGACCTGCTGCTGTTCGGCTTCCTCCAAAGCTGCTCTGACTTTAGTTCCCAGCAAGAGCTGACGGCTTTGGGCCAGGAGCTGCCCGTGCAGATTTATCTGCCCGCCGACAGGGATGATGAGCTGCAGACTGATGGCAGCCGCGCCAGCCGCATTTTCTTCGAGGGAAGAATAGAACCAGGTGAGGACCTGGCCTGTCCCTTTCACCCCCAAATGTGGGCATTGTCACCCAAGGTCTACAAGAGACTTTGAGATCTAGTCTCCAATCCTACACGTCAAGTTCCTATACATACATGGTTCATGTCAAATGATAGGTGCTTGGTTACCTCCACTGGTGTCCAACTCATTGCCCCTGTTTTGGGGAGACCATGGGGAGTTATTTCTGCTTATCCCAAGGTCCTATTAGCCTGGTGCTGATTCTTCCGCAGGACCAATATAGAATTTCCCAAGCAGTTCTGCTGAAGCCAAAAATTACAGAACCCACTGATCTAGATTTTTTATATTGGTCTTATATCATTTCAAGGATTTAGGGAGCTTAGAGGTGCATCTCCTGGCATTCTGATTTAGCAGGTCTGTGGTGTTATTGGTCTGGGCATAGCTGCCTTTGTGGCGTTGTTGGTCTGGGCATAGCTGCCTTTCCTCCACACACATGCAACTCTACCACAGACCATAGCACCTTGAGCAGGCCTAGATGAAGTCCCAGTTCAGTGAAATCCCCCATCATTGTAGTGATTTGTATTCTGAATGGAGCTTTGTGCTTTAACCTGTGAGATATGATAACCTAGGAGATAGTCAGAACATTGAATTATTTGTTTCCAAATCAGGAAACTGAGGCCAGCAGAGGGAAATAACTAACTCCAGATCAGACTGGTGGGACATGAGAGGCAGGACTCTGCCAAGCCGTCCTTGCAGTGGGTTCTGTCCCTCCCATTGTACTTCTGCCAACTCCAATTACATCTAAATTTTTACCTTCTTAACCCTTAGCCTTTTTTATGACACAACCCACCCCTCCCCCTGTGTGTCTGCAGGAGACGGCAGTGTGCTGAGCTTCATTCATTCAGCCCCGAGTACTCATTCTTGGGAGCACGCACTTTGGCGTCATGTGACAGTTCTCCAGAATGGTGGGGCTGGGGTCGGAGTCCCGCTGCTGGAGTCAGCATTTTCTGGGCCAGAGGCTGCACGTGATTTTTGACCCTCGTCTCTGTAAGTCTGCAGACCTCTAAGGACCTGGACTGAAGCCTTCCAGCCTTGCAGATGAAGAACTGGAGATGCGACTCAGAGGCAGAGAGTGTGCCTAGCCTGAGCACAGCCCTGCCTGGGTTCATTACTGGCACCAAACAAACAGAAAAACCAGCCTCTCGGGCCAGACCGGTGTTACGCAGCTGCCACGACCTGGGCACAGAGGCGGCACTGCTCTCTGCTGGCCGTGGGGGAGACCAGCAGCGGGTTCAGCCTTCAAATGCCCTGCAGCCCTGTCTTAGATCATCAGCAAGGTTTAAGGGGGTGGGGCAGGTGTTCTTCACCAGCCAGAATGTGCCAAAGATTTTTTTCTGTCTTTGGATCCCATCAGAGTCTTTTGACTAACCCTAAACTGGAAAGAGGCACCAGCTTGCTCTTGAAAAGGTATAGGAAGGACTGGGCAGCAAGGACCAGCCTGGCTTCACTAGTAACGTCAGTCTGTCCCCCACGCCACACTTTCTCTGCTGTTCTCTGTACCCGCCACTGCCTTAGATGGCAAAACCTGGTTTAACCTATGTGGTATCTTCAGACACGACCTTACACTTGACCTCACTGGGGCTTTAGAAAGAAATTGGCCTGTAGATTAAGTACCTGATTAAATTTGCAAAGAAGGGCAAAATAGGCACTTCAGCAAGTAAGCATATGCAAGACAGTGCAGGAAATCAGGAGAAGCTTCGTGGCTGTAGGTTCAACTGAGCTGGCCTCGAGAAACAGGTAATGTGAGGTTCTTTGCAAGTAGAAGGAATGGCCAGCAAAAGCCCACGGTAGGTCCGCAGAAGGTGCAGGGAGCAGTTGAACTTGGCTAGAACACTTGACAACGCTATGCACTGCACGGTTCATCACAGGGCACTGGGTAGTGACTCGTATTGAAGCCGAAGTGAGTGCTGGAAAGGTCCTGAGGAGAGATGCAATGTAGAATCCATGTCATGTGTATCCAGATCAAGACTGCGGTGAAGGCTGGGGATGCAGCTCAGAAGTAGAACACATGCCTACCTTGTGTGTGGAGAGGAGCGAGGGAGGTGAGCTTGGGTTCTATTCCCACCCCTTTCTTCAGTGACCCAACAAAGTCTCCAGAGCACAGGTCGAAACAGGCCCTGACTGCCAAGGTTGAGCACTGTGGGTTTCTTGTTGCCATCTTAAGTTGGACCTCTTAGGACCTCTTCCTTGTTTCTGAGATGTATATGGAAAGTATGAGAGCCGAGGAGCCTGTACTGAGATCAGATTTGACAGCTGACTGAGGAAGAAACCCGAGGGTCTCCATCAGGACACATGTGAGGCCAGGAGGCATTGCAAACAATGCACAGCATTCACTTGCGTATTTACTAGGAGCCAGGTACAAGTCATTCATGCATTCAGGCATGCAGTTCTTTATCGAGCACCACCTGTGTGCCAGCCATGCATTATTTTTAAGTATTGGTTGTCTGACAATAAACCAGAAAGATTAAGAAGCCGACATTCCAGCAGATATGTAAACACATAGGTGCTGGGAAGAGAAGGAGAGTGAGGCAGGAAGAACAAGGGTCTGCGCCATGCGGATAGATAGGTGGCGTCCAGGCAGGCGGGGCAGCTCAAGGGGAGGCCAGTAAGGACTCGAAGAGGACTCGGGGCAAGTAGGAATCTCAGTAGACAAGGGGCAGACCCATCGCGGCACTGGGAGGTGCTGCAGGGGCTTAGGGGTTTTCTGAGGTGAGACAGGACGGGGAGGACCCAGCTGCATAGTGGGCTTCTGAGGAGGTGGGAGATGCTTGACCCTGGGGCTGTAGGGGCAGAGAGGTGCTTACATGCTGCGGGGTCCCTTCTCTAGCGGCCCTGAGGCTGCCAGGCTGGGCCCAGCCTCGCCCCTGGGGCACAGTCAGGACCGGCTCATCTCTGGGGACTGTCGCCAGCAACTGCAAGCCTGCATTTTGGGACATGCCTGCTTCCGCTCTCTGGAGTCGTTCTCTGGACCCAGTGCTGCAGCTGGTCCCCACCAGGGCATGCCGTGGAGGCGGAAGCTGGCCCTGTCCCAGCGCAGAAACCTGTCTTGCTTCGAGGCAGAGGCTATTGAACAAGACCACTGCTGAATCTTAATTGTATTTGCTATCCCCTGTTCATACATTTAGATTCCGAAAGTCAGGAAGAAGTCATCCAGAACATTGCCAGGCATCTCGCTCAATTAGGGGACGAGATGGATCGAAGCATCCAGACAACAGTGATGAGACAACTGGCTGAACACCTGGCTGAGCAGTTCAAGAACTCCAGCCTGTCGGAGGACGTAAGTGCAGGACTACCGCTCACTAGCGCCTCTTCTGGGCAATGTGGGTACTGCAGGGAATTTTCTTTTGTTGAACTTTCTCACCGGACACACCTGTGTCCCTTGGAGGTGACCCCCATTCCTGACCCACCTGCAGCTTTGACAGACTTGGAAATAGAGAATAACCGCTTAAAAGAATTTAGTTGGTTGGGATGCAAGATACCTGAGACTTCATAAGGATGAGCGAAGTGTATCTGACCTCTACTGGGAGAGTCAACTAAAGATTCCAGTAGACCCCTCAAATTCATTCTCCCTGGTGTGACAAAAGGTGACAGCATAGCTTTCTCCTTTTCTTGACTCATGGCTGTTATCGGCTCCTCGACGCTCACAGGGTTCCGCCACTTGCTTGACATTGTGAGGAGCCAAAGTCCTCAGCACCGTCTCCTCCCTATAGGAGCAAGAACATCAACCCCCAAGGTTTTGGGGTGTTGGCCACTGCAGAAAGTGACAGGAGGAAGAAGACTGCGTTCTTCTGACTGCTGGCAGCTGGAAGCATGGTGCTCTCACCTTCCTGAGACTCATTTGTGCCCCAGGTGTTGAACCTCTTGACTTCTGTGTAGCGCGTCCTGGTGCTCACTGCACGCTTGTCCCCTGGACTCTGCCACAGAACACGGCAACACCTAGTGATGCTCCACCTGAGACTTCCACAGGGTGGATTTTGCATGCGCACCACTGGGCTTGTAGGTCCTCTTATGTCCAGGTGGTCTAGGACCTGCCTCTAGCACTTGAAGGGATGGTCACACGCAGCATCTGGAGCTAGGTGGGTTGAAGACATCCTTGTGGGTAGCTAACTTTGTAAAAGCCTTAGGACGGGGATGAGCCAGGCTCCTGTCCTCCTCTAAAAGTGCATAGGGCTCTGCATGAGCACGTGCTGGTAAGCGTCTGCTCCCTCTGGAAACTGAATTGTCTGTCATTCTTTCTGCTCAATGCTCTTAGCCATTTAATCACTGCTTCCTCCTTCCACAGGGGACTGTGTTTCTTTTAAGGGGGACGGTATTAGTAAACTGTCTGTTGTTGACTCTGTGCAGGACAGAAGGAGCTGCCTGGCAGTGGCCGTGGAGAAGATGAAGCAGACCTACCCTAAGGACATGGAGGTTGAGAAGGCCATGCTGATCGGGACCATGCTATTGGCCAAGAAAGTGGTCAATCACACGCCATCCTTGCTCCGTGTCGTCTTTCACACAACAGTGAACTTTATTAACCAGAATCTATTCACCTATGTGAGGAACTTAGTCAGAAATGTAAGAATCAGTGGCACCAGCCCCTTCCCTTCTGACTGAGTCTCCTTGTCTCAGTTGTCCATCCTCTTCCCTCTTCCTCCCTGATGACCAGCCAGCCATGGCTGGGAGGGGAGGCTGTCACAACACAGGTGGAGTCCAAGCACAAAGGGGGAAGCATGGAACACAAAGGAGGGTGGCCAAGAGGATTAGGCTGGGCTCCCTCACACTACATTTTACTGTCATAAATGTAAATATAACTTGTGTGGTGTGTATGTGTTTGGGCATGCGCACATCATGGTTCACATTACAGGTCAGAGAACAACTTTGTGGTGTCTCTTCTTCCACCTTTATGTGGGTTCTAGGGATTGAACTCAGGGCACCAGACTTGCAAGCAAGTGAGTGCCGGGTCCATAAGGCAGCAGTCAGAGCAGCGTCCTAGCAATCCAGAGCCACTGAGCCATCTCGCCAGCCCCCTGCCTCACCTTTCGAGTCAGGATCTCTCCTGTGAATCTAGGAACTGTCTCTAGAGCTCACAGTTTCAGCTACATTGCTGCCAGTAACCTTGGGAAGCTGCCTGTCTCTGCCCCCTTCGCACCCCAGCCAGACACTTGCCACCATACTTGGATTTTTTTTTTTTTTTTACTCTGTTGCTAGAGATCCAACTCAGGGTCTCATGCTGCACAGCAAGTACTTTACATCCTGAGTCAT
The DNA here is from genome assembly GCA_023101885.1 of Typhlomys cinereus. NCBI lineage: Eukaryota > Metazoa > Chordata > Mammalia > Rodentia > Platacanthomyidae > Typhlomys > Typhlomys cinereus. Next base: position 8,528,981 of record JALPQD010000040.1, on the reverse strand, counting down.
CTTCCCAGCCCTGAGCATAATTTTAAAGTCTTAAGAAGTATGTTCACTGAGGATGATGGAGAGAAACTAAGAATAGGGGAGAGAGAGAGAGACTACCTAAATCTCCCATGACTTGGAAAGTGTCCCATCCCTAGAATCAGTTTTTTTCTTTCGGTAGTACTGGGAGTTGAACCCAGGACCTCGTGCATGCTAAGGAAGTGTTCTGGCATAGTTATGTCTCCAAAGGTCTCATTCTTAATGAAACTGCCTGAGAAGGGCCAGGTGTCGCTCAAGTCTAATGTTCTAATTTCATGGATGCAGGTATAAACTGAATACAGCGAATCTGTAAAGTTTACAGCATCAGTGAATGTTCAGGAGCATTACCCAGGTCTTTTTTTTTTGTTGTTTGCTCATTTTTGTAAGGACAAATTTATACTTAGCCCAGCTGGCTTTAACCCTAAAACAGTCTTCCTTCTTCAGACTCCTCTGAGTGCTGGGATTACAGCTGTCAGCCCTCATGCTCAGTGCTCCTGGATTTTCAAATACAACATTATTTAACCCTCTTCATAATTGCTAGTAGACCTCGTGTGTTATGACTTCAGTTATGGAGATAGTGCTACAGCCATTTTAAGGAGCCATCTGCAGAACAGCTCATCCAGTACTTACATGTTGGAAAGAATTGTAATTCCTCTGAGGAATTGGTGTCTCTTGGCTCTTCAAGTACTTCAGTTGAATGTCCTTCTCATGGTCTCTGGAAAGCCTGTGTCTTTGCAGCTGCTGCTTTGCTAAAAGCCGAGGGCAGGACACAGGCTCCAGGGCCGTTGTGCACTGGCCCAGCGTCGGGACTGTTGCCTGGTGTTCTTTCATGTGGGGCAGACTCATGCTCACTAGTAGTCAAGGGTAACCTTGAACTTGTGATCTTCTTATCCTGCCTTCACCTCCTGAACACGAGGATCATAGGCATGCACACCATGCCTGTGTGTGATTCTGGGGATCAAGTGCTTCACATGCACTTAGCAAGCACTCTAGATACTGAGTTATATCCCCAGTCCAGTACTAGATGTGTGCAGTTTATGTTTGTTTTTGTATGTATTTAATACTATATGTGGAAGCATGAATTCTACATGATACACACATGAAGGTCAGTGGCCAACTTCATGGATTTTTTTCTCTTCACCTGCCTTTATATGCATGCAAGAGATCAAATTCAGGTTCTCAGGCTTATGAGGTACCTAAGGAGCTGACCCATCTTGCTAGCCTCAGCGCGCGTGTGTGTGTGTGTGTGTGTGTGTGTGTGTGTGTGTGTCTGCCAGTGGAGGCCCAAGGGTAACAATGGGAATCATCCTAATTGCTTCGCTCTGAGGTTTCCCGGGCTCTAACTTCCAGGGCCAGCAGTACAGGCCACTGCATTTCTGTCCAGCATTTTTATGTGGGATCTGGGATCCAAACTCAAGTTCTTTTGCTTGTGAGGCAAAGCCTTTAACCCCTGAGCCATTTCTCCAGCCCAGTAGTGTCTTTTAAAAAAAAGTATTTATTATTTATGTGAGGTAAGAAGGAGGGGGAGGGAGCGAAGAAAGGAGAGAGAGCGGGTAGGGGAGAGAGGAGTTAGGCACATGAATGCAGGACACGCGGGTGGAGGTCAAGGACAAACACTAGTGTTCTTCAGTGCCGAGCCGGGCTTGGAATGGGACTGCTCACTCTGCCGCTTTTTCTTTCGCGCTCAGGAGATGGACTGAAGCGTTGCCTGCAGAAGCCTGACTGGCTGAAGCCTGACGTGTAACAGCAGTGTAGCTGCCTCCAGAGGAAGAGGAACACGGCCACGTAAACCAACGGTGTAGCGAAGACAGCCCCCAGGCAATGGCAGTTTCCCCATTTTCAGAACGACGTTTTAAGCTGGTGACCCATTTAGAAATTTCTACACTGAGCTTTTATGAAACTGTCAATTCACATGCATTTGAAGGATTTCCGTGCCTTCTCCTACATCTACACCTTGCACCTTTATCTTATTCCAGTTGTTACAAGTTCCCACAGTTAAAAGCAGGTCCTTAGGAAAAAAAAAAAAAACAGTAATTATCTTTATATATTAAAAAAAAGTTCACTATATTAGAAATTAACCTTGGTTCATGGTCTTCACAGCAGTAAGGATCCTATTTGAGGGGAGCAAGTCTATGAGAATGACACAAATCCCATGTGAGCAAAAATTTCAGTCAAAATAGGGGCCACCTTAGTACTCAGGAGACCACAGCCCTCCTGTGTAAAAGCCAAATGCATAGAAGTGTGGGACTAAAGTTTGTTCTCAAATCATGGGATTTGAGATACATAATTTAGTTTTTTCAGCTTGATTGCTTTTTGTTGCTTTTAGGCAGAGTCCTGCGTAGCCCAGGCTGGCCTTGAATTTCTAAGCCTCTTACCTTTACCTCTCTCCCAGGTCCTGGGATTGCAGGTGTGTATCTCCACACCCCACTGGAGACTGAAGTATAAACTAGGCAAGTGCTGCTGGCACTGAGCTTCTCCCCAGCCCTTGATTGATGTTTATTCAAATCAGGAAGAATCACAGGCACTTAAAGGAGGGGGGGTAGCATATTGTATATTGTCTCCATGGACAGGCGCTTGAGTGTGTTTTCCTTTGGGGACTTTGCGATTTAATTCTTTAGCTGAAGAGGGGCCAGACCACTGCATGTCCTAATTGTAGTCTTGCATTTTTGGTTTCCAGTCAGACCTCAGCTTGCTCATGCCCAGAGTGTTTGCTTATGCATCTAGCACCACAAATCAGTGGCTGAAGGGACACAATACAGGTAACAAGTCCAGCTCACTTTGGTGGGGTCAAAGTGAACAAAAGGCATCAGTTCAGAAGCGGGACCACCGTGACCTGTGCTAGCCAGGAAGCTAGCCACGTGGAAGGTCCATGTAGGCGGCGCCTCTGACGGTGCAGCTCTTGGTAGCTAAACATGGTCATTTCTGTTCCTTAGAGTTTAAGTTCATCAGAATAGAAAACTACTGGATTCCAGCCGGCATTAAAGGCACATCTCACTAGCGCTAAGTGTGGTACGTGAAGTGGGCAAATGGTTCCCGGGGCTAAGAGCAGATCTGCGGCCTCCGAGACAGGTTTTCCAGTAATACTATCACTTCAGATGTTCAGGAGAACTGTTTACCTAAAGATTTATATCCCAGTTGAAATAGGCTATGTCATGCATACACTCTGTCAGTCATTATAATCAAGTTCTCACCAGGGGATAGATTTTCCATAGTATAATTTAAATGAACAGAATAGAGCTGTGAAACACCCAGTTTTACAGACTCTTCCCTTGTTCTCAGTTATCTTCGCACCCTTTCTTTCACACATGCGGGCTGCCTCTTAAACACAGTTCATTCAGATCTTTTCCCAGATTAACCCTTGACACACTCTCCTGGTTGTAAAGCAAAATTATCACCCCCTCCCAAACTAACATTATTAAAGGTTCTGAATATCAAAAACACGTGGTCCAGTTTCATTTTTGTAGAGATGGTTTCTTTAGCCCAGGCTGGCATCAAACTGTTGATGAGCCTCTTTCATCACCTTCCCTTACACTGGGCTGCAGGCTTGAGTCACCGTGCCTGCTGGCATGTTCCCATCTTGAGCACCCCGTAGCCTATCCTGGAAGTTGGTGGGGTTTGCTCTAAAAACATAATCTTTGTATTGGTAACTTTGTGGGTGGCGTGTCTATGTCACAAGGACTGTCTGGTACATTTAGAAGGTCAAATCATTGTGACCTCACCTTGGGATCTGGTATAATAAACATGCTCACAGCTGTCTTGAAGGGTCAAATATGGCAGGGTTTCATTTCCCAGCAACTCCATTAGCTGTGCTGACTGGAAACTAGGATACCCAGTGATTTTTTTTTTTAAGTCAGAATATTGTGTTCTCAGAATCTGGACTCAAACCAAGAGTATGTATAACGACAACAAAGACTTCGAGACTCCTGAAATAATCCCACCTGAATCAAGAACGTAGCAAAAGTTATGGTCAGATCTTTTTATTGCCACCTCCAAGGTGTTGTCCCAACACAGTGCTTCCCACAGAGAGCGAGGTTCACAGGCTTGCGTTCTGTCACTTCTCAGTGAGAGCAGATTGTCCACAAGGTAGGCAACAGGATGGATAAAGAGCCAGAACCATTCACAGTGATAAACTGGGCAAATCAGACTACAGGGAGCAGAACTAATGGAACTTCACATAAACACAAGAAATGTTTGCATATAAGCTGAACGTTTGTGTTCATTTTAAAGAGGATTTCACTTTAGAGGGAAGGAGGAGTAAGTGAGTCAGAGGGGGGAAGAGGGGAGTGACTGGCTGGTATACATAATGTATGTAAAACTGTTAAAGAACAAATTGAAATTTTAGAAGGCAAAGGATCTCATTTAGTAAGGCTGGTCTCAATCTCAATATATAACCGAGGGTGACCTCGAACTTGCGATCCTCCTGCCTACACCTCCTGAGTGCTGGGGTTACAGGTGTGCACTAGCACTCCGTCACCCAGGGCTCCACACGTGCTACACAGCCACTGTACCACCTCAGCTAAATCCAGCCCTGCTTTCCATTCCAGTACTTTGGGGGAGATGAGGTATTGGAACCAGTAACAAATTGAGCTTAATCAAGGAATGAGTTAGATATAAAGAGGCACTTTTAATCTGAAGGAAGAGAAGATACAAGAGTAGGAAAAATACTCTTTTCCTCTGGTGCAAGAACCAAACAAACTTGTTCAGACACACTTCACCTCCTGGAAAGGAAGCAAACCTGTCACCTTGAAATGCTAAAATATTTGTTTAAATAGTACGTTCAGTAACCAGCTTCTTCTATGATACAAAGAAGAGCTGGTGTCTGTAGGACGTCCCTCAAGGGCAGGCAAGAAGGAATCACCTGAGCGGGCTGCTATTCTGAACTTAGGCCAAGGCCTTGCAAGTATCCCTGAGACGGTTCTGACCTGAGCAACACTGAAGCAGTCGTCAGGTGGGGCTTCGTGTAAACATGGGCGTGAGCAGGGCCTCGACTGGCAACAAGGGATCATGGCAAATAAGTCGAGGTTAAGTACAGATACGTAAGGAACAGAAGACCAGGTATGTTGACCTTAGGAATACAGGTTTCCAATCTACAGGGAGCTCTCTGTAGACAAGGCAACTAAAAGGGATATGGTGTTCCAAGGTCAGAAGTGATGCAACGTGCACAGGAAGTATTAGCTATATTACCCACCCTGGGTAACGGCCTTAGCAAGGAGAAAAGATCAGAGGAATCAAATCCCAGGGAAAAGGGGAGCGATGAGTTGTCAGGTGCTGCGTTCACCTACCACTTCCCACATTCCACGCTTAGTGATGGCTTCTGGGTCAGATGCCCTGACCTTGTTTACAGCAGAGACTTAACACGTTAATCAAGAAAGCCACTGAAAGTTCACCAGCATTGACCAGCTGAGTAAACTGCATGGCACCTCACTCGGTACCTAAGAGGAATGTGCCTGAGCACAAACTCACACTGCTTTCTGCACTCAACAGGCTTGGTGCTTTGACCAGCCTCTGTGGTCTCCACAAAAATAAGAGTAGAGCACAGGTTACACTGACTGCCATGTGCAATAAACAGACACCACTGTTAGCTGGGATCGCAAAAACAGTAAATGTGTGTCAGGGGAGGGATAGTAGACTTGGAGTCAGAAAACCTCAACCACTGCCTTGCTAGGATACTTTAGGAAAGTTAGGGAGTTCAGAGTAGGTTTCTCAGTTTATAACATGAGAAACAACTGAACCAGTTTTAAGTGCGCAACTGGTACTGGCAGAAAGGACAATTATCCCCCCAAAGCTCCCTTAGGAAGAGGATTTTCTAGTGTGGAATGTAAGTGCCTCCTAGTCTCAGCCTCCTTGCAGGGGCTCAGCACTGTTGCATTGTGGGTGGCGGGGACAAAGGCTGAAAGCTGATCTATCAGCCTCTGCCCTCTTAACGAGTATCACTGTGGAAGTGGGACGCATGCGGAAAGACCAACAATGGAGAAAAGAGAGGAAATTTTCCCCAGATCTAAATCTTTTGCTTCTATAAAATAGTTCTTAAAATAACTCAGGCAAGTGTCTACGTCTTGCCTTTAGGGAAAAAGGCAAGAACAGGCACAGGATTATATGACCAGAGAGGATTAACACAAAGGATAAAACGGAGTGGTAGCTGTGGCTGCATGTGAGGCGACGGGCAGGAACGCTGACAGTCTGTCTCTGAAGAGCTCTCTAGAGGGCAGTAGTGACCACGAACATCCTTCCTGCTAAGGCACTCTGTGGACCCAGAATATCTCTTGTGCAGAAGTTAGTTGGCTTCTTAAATTCTGGTGTTTTTCTCAGGAAAACTTCACTGGCTTTGGCTAGATAATCACAAATTATCACACTGAACACAGCAGTTAAGAATTCTAAAAAGAGTTGGGGAATGTAGCTCAGTGGTAGAGAGAGCACTTGCCTAGCCCGCAGGCCTGGGTTCAATCCCCAGCAGAGACAGCACACACAGACAGAGATCTCTTTGGAACTAACAAACGGTCACTCTGTTCTTCACAAAAACAAAGAATGACACAGGACAATACTTGACACAGGACAATACTTAATTCTGACACTGTATCTGCTAGCCAAATTGACTATATTCTGAATATTTGTGAAGGAGCAACTATCAACTACCAACCCCCCAAAGAAGAGGGATTTGAGAACCAATTTTTAAAAACCAGCAATGCCAGGTGTAGTAATACATGCTTGTAATCCCAGGGTTGAGGCAGGAGGATCTTCAGCTTGAGGACAACCTGGGCTACCTAGGGAGTTTAAGAGAAGAAAAAGGAATAGCAACCCAGGCACTACAGAAAGGAGCATCCTTCATTGTGGTTACTCAGATAGACCTCACGTCTTACTACCCAGGAGCAGATTCCAGTGGAAAAGCAGATTCCAATGGAAAACTGCCTGTACCATCACCCAGAAAAATACACTTAGTCAAATTACTATTGATTATTTGCTGGATGAGAAATAAAGCAGCATCAGTTCAACATCACACTCTCCTTCCTTGTAAGTCGGGGATCACAAGAGCCCTCACAAACATCTCTGTAAATGGGACACAAACCAGAATGTGAAGTCACAGCAACAGGACACACAAGCACAAGCTTCTTTCTTGACCAACTCTTTGAAGTATCACTGAGATTTAAAAAAATAAATTTTGAAAAGCAAGCACATTTAAAAACATTGGCTCTTGGTGATCAGAGTAGTTAAAATTATTTTATTATAAATTTCAGGATCTAAGAAGTAGCATTACAGGACTAAGATAAATCTTGAGATGACTTCTTTTCAAGCATATATGCCTTGCAGGGTGGCACTGTGATCCTCAGACACCAGAGGCCACGCCCTCTCCCTCCTGGAGGGATGGAACCGAACTTCATCAGCAGCCTCAGTCTTGAAATTCAAGCTTCTTTCCTCACTTTTTATTTTTACTGATATTTAATATGAAATGATAATATTCATTTTTTATTTCAATGACAATGTATTTTTAAAAAAGGTTATGAGCCAACTGGTTCCGTAAGCCCAAAGATAACATTTCTTTACCTAATGTGGCAAGAGATCCACAGAGAAGCTGACAACCACTCCCAAGACCGAGGCCAGGTGCAGGAAAAAAACACTAACCCAAGGGTTAGAGACAGTGCGCTTGCAAGTCATAAGCAAGTGGGGTGGCTACTGATGACAAGAGCTTGAAGAGACCTTGACAAGTCACGAAAGTCATCCTCCTGCCTCTAAACATCAATGACTACAGTCAGTAACCTGCACTGACACTCACAGATTGGGGAACTCTAAGTCTCTTAAATATCTTCAATGCACTTACCATTTTTTTTTGTGACAAGACCTCACTTGTAGCTTTAGATGGCTGGAACTCAGTATGTAGCCCAGGCTAGCCTCTGATTGATAGTGACCCTTCTGCCTCCCCTCTCTAGTACTGGGATTACAGGCGAATGCCACCACACCCAGACCTGAAGGCAGCATCTTTGCAAGGTGGAGCTGTGGGAAGCTTCAGGGGCTGGAGGTCACAGGGGAGACTGCAGTGCAGTACCTGAGAGGTGGCGATGCAGGAGAGCACCTCATGCTACAGAACGGGGAGTCACAGAGCAGCAGCTGCACAGCACAAGTGCATCCAGAAGAGGAAACTCCAACCAGATGAGTGACTGGTAGTCTGCACCTGGGGATCCTCCCAGAGTCTCCTACTGACCCTATCCTCCAAAGCAGTGGCCTTCAACAAGGGGTGACTTTGCCCACAGGCCACATTTGGCAATGTTGGAGACAACTTTGGCTGCTCTCACTGGGAGTGAGTCAGGGGTGTTGTTTATCATCATATGCACAGGGCAGCCTCCTACAAAGAATTACTGAGATGTCAATAGTGCTTAGGTTGATGACCCTGCTCTAGATGGGGAAGTTCACACACTCCTTACTCTGTATCCAGCATGAATCAACACCCTTGGAACAGACAATCAGTCCAATGTGAATGTTCTCTACCTCAAGCCTTACTTGTGGATCAAGCCATTGCCATTCTGAGCAAAAGCCCCAATTCTTTCAGTGTCCAATAAATGTCCAGTCAGCCACTGGCAGTTCAAATTCCAGCTAATACAACTAAAACCTTAGATCCGTTTGTGTTCCTTCTCTTCTGAAAAAGCAGTTACTTCTTTCTTAACGCCAGCGCAACTCCAACTGCCACTGCCAGGATGGCTACGGCAGCAGCGCCACCAAACAGCAGGACAGCCTTGCCCTCAGCAGGCAAGCCGGCCTTTGCTCCTCCCACAGGGGCAGCGGCCCCAGGGTGGCTCTCCTTCCTGCCCCAGGCCTGCTCGATCCTCTGGGCAGCACGCCCTACCCCCTCACTGGCAACAGGCCCCACACCTGCTGCTCCCAGCTCCTCCTCACTGAGCTCCACAAACAGAGAGGGAGCGGGGCTGGCTTCCTCCACTGCAAGCATTTCTGCGGTGGGTTCCCTGGTCTCCAACAAAGAAGTGGCAGTGATGCGTGGAAGCAAGGGAGCAGGGCCTCCGGGGAACATGCCTTGTGGCTCCCTGGCCACCTCCTCTGCACCCTCGGGTATCTCTTCCTTCTCCACGTGAACAATGTCAGAGTTAGAAGAGTTGTTCTCGCTCTTTTCTCCGGCTCCATTACTGTCTAAGCTTTTGACTTCTTCAGGATCCATTGCAATCTGCTGCCAGGACTCAGGCCCAAGGGACACCGGGAGGCTCTCTGTGTGCCAACTCTGGCTAGCGGACAGTGAGACAGGCAGGCTCTCAGACTGCCAAGAAGTTGTCACAGTTGGAGACTCGGGGGGACTGACTTGTCCAGAGTTGTCACTAGGCAGGATATAAATGTCATTACTGTCTTCTGCAAGGATTCCAGGGTATTCTTCCTCCTCGGACTCAAGACTAAAGACAGTGCCCTAGAAGAGGGAGAATCAATACAAACACTGGTTAATATTTTTAAAATGACAAGTCGATCTAGGAAAAATGATTTTTGCCTAAGCTTAAGTTTTAGGAATAAACACACCATCTAGACCTACAATTTCTAAGTGGAATACATTTGTTTTACGTTGTTTTTGTGTGGGGGGTCTTTTTGAGACAGAGTCTCATGTAACCTGGGCTAACCTTGAACTTGCTATGTAGCTTCTGATCCTCAGGCCTCTACCTCCAAGTGCTGGAATTATACAACCATCCCCAATGGAATATACTTATTTCACTACAGTGCAGAGGGACAGAGGAAGAACTTCTTTCTTTTTCTCCTTTTTTAAAGACTAGTTGCTTTGGGCTAGAGAGATGGCTCAGGGGTTAAGACTCTGCCTCAAAAGCAGAAAAACCTGAGTTTGAATCCTGGGTCCCACCTAAAAATATGGGCAGGGGTAGAGGTAGAGTTGGGGACAGATGAGTGGTCTGCACTTATGGCCTGTGTAGGCAGAGCCTGGGAAACTCCAGAGCAAAGCAAAAGGAAATAGAGCAATCTAGGATGATTTCCAAAAATAGTATACACAGTGCCCTCTGATACACATGAACAGAAACTGATGCATTAAAAAAAAAAAAAAAAACACAATGCTTTTACCATTTGTAGCCCAGGCTAGTCTTGAACTCTTACTGCCTCAGCCTCCTGAGTGTTGGAATTATAGACATGTGCTACCATGCCCAGATAAGAGGGAGAATTTTTTAAGAGTCCTCTGATTTCCTTGAAACTAAAAAATTAAAAGTTAATCTGTCTTTACCGCTTATCATCTATAACAGTCAATGCAGTCATTAATGCAAAACAGCAGTGGAAACAGAGTACCCATGAAAATGGCTGCTTTGGGTGAAGATGAGAGAAGCAGGGGCATAGAAAAAAATTCACACAAAATCTGGAATTTCTAGGGGGAAGGAGGGAGGCAGGGATAAGTACTCAATATGCTTGTAAAAGTAAGAAAAATTTTTTAATTAATTAAAAAGATTAGTAGGGGAATTCTAGCAGGTGAGCGGGATCTAGAAGATGCAATACCAGCCAAAGCATAGAGCTGTAAAAAGAAAGGGAAAAAAATAGCTGTTTATTAGTGTATTGTGTACATAAACAGCAGAAAGCTCAGTTGTGATTGGTAAGAGACCTAGACATAGGAACTTTACTCCATAGGTAAAAATGACTGAAAACTTTGAAATATAAAATTATAATCACGGACCAAAGTGATGATTCAGGTGTTAAAACTCTGCCTTGCAAGCAGAATCCCAGATCCCACATAAAAATGCCAAGCAAAAATGGTGGTGGCTGACACTGCAGGCCCTGGCAGGGACCTGAAATCCCAGAGTGAAACAAAAAGTAAATAGAAGCAATCCAGGATGATTCTCAAAGTCACTTTTGGTCCTCCACAGGGACACACAGTGCCCTCTGATGCAATGTGCATGCACACACACACACACAAAATGAATAAAGTTTAAAACTTATAATCAGGATTTTGCCTTAAAAATTACTCTGAAGAGTTGGGGTATAGCACCCTTCCTCGTCCAGCATACGTGAGGCCAAGGGGTCCATCCCTGAGTAGGCAGACTTATATTATAAGATGGGCGTAGTGGCATATGGAGCCTACAAGTCCAGCACTTGAAAAGCTGCAGAAGAAAGATCATTGTACCAAGAAGCTCGGGCCAACTGGATAACACAGCAAGATCCAGTCTCAGGCAAAATAAAACCTTGCTCTGATACTGTGCCAGAGGGAAGAGACACTAGAAATCCAAGGATTTCTACTTCTTTAATGAAGCTAATCAAGACAAAGTATAGATCTGTATTTCCATGTTTAGCATGCAATCTCAATATAGAATGCTTCCAGGTATTTTCTTATAGAAACTGACAACCTGACAAACTGACATATAACTAAGACATTTTCGAAAAATAAGCTTAGAAGGCTGATGTTGTGAGGCAATGGAGACTCACTATGAAGGGACACTAGATCACCATGAGAGGGACTTAAGGACAGTTAGACCAAACAGAATCCAGAGGCAGTACAGTCACAAACTGATGTGCTTCACTGAGAAGGGATGATGGTATGATCCCAGTTACTGAAAAATACATAAATTTTTTAAAAAATTTTTTATTATTTATTCAATTGTGCATGTGTGTGTGTATGTATGTGTGTAGAACCAGGGGCGAATTCGGAAACCACTGTGGACACCTCCACCTCCTCCTTGTTTTCTCTGCCTGGGGATTCACAGGCTCCACCCTACCAGGACCAGAAACACAGGTCGCCCCCACCTCTGCCTATGTCGGGTTTAGGATCCGAACTCAGGACCTTACAAGGCAGAGAGGCTTAACCCCTGGACCACCTCTCTAGCCCCATACATTTTTTTATCTACATATACTCATATACCTAAAATGCTTAATTGAATAAAAACAAGAAAATTTTAACACAAAACTATTGTAGGAGTATTTAAAGGGACAAGATTATAAAAACGAGTATGTACTATACACATTTTTATGATAGTCAAGACAGTATAAAAATTTACTTCCATTTTTTTAATTTATTTACTGTGTGTGTGTGTGTGTGTGTGTGAGAGAGAGAGAGAGAGAGAGAGAAAGAGAAAGAGAAAGCACTGTGTGTCCCTGTGGAGGACCAAGGGTGATTTTGGGAATCATTCTGGATTGCTTCTATTTCATTTTTGCTCTGGAAATTTTCAGGCTCTGCCCATTAGGGGCCAGAAATTCAGGTTGTCCTCCTGTTGTTTTTCCGTGGGACCTTCTGCTTGCGAGGCAGAATCTTAACCCCTGAGCCATCTCCCCAACCCCCATTTCCTTAAAATAATATCAATATAAACAGGGCTCTAGTACCAGAGGAACTTGAAATTAATGTATATTCAACTAATATGAATCAAGTAGAAAGAAATCAGCTGAATTTTGTATATGTGTCTCTGAGAAAGAACAGGACATATCAAAATGCTGTCATAAACTAGTATTCTTTTTAATGCTTTTAATTCCTTGTAAGAATTCAGATTTACATTGGTTTTATAATCTATAAAATATAAAATTTGCCACTGTTAAATGTGCAATTCAGTGGATTTTAGCATATTCACAATGTGGTGCAACCTCACCAGTATTTATGTTGAAAGGATTCTTTTAGTCTTAAACAAAACTGCAACGGCAGTATTAAAATAACCAGTTACTGAGGGAGAGATGCTTCTTATTATTAGGTTAAGCCTAAAGAAAACAGGGAAAGGTAGGTTTCCAAAAAGCTCTATGACAATGTCATATCTTGAAATGCTAAAAACAGAAATTTTTAACTGTGCCGATGATTGAATCCAGGATCTCAAGCATGCAAAGCACGTACATTCCCAAACTCAATGATTTTAGGATGATTTAATTTTATTATTAGTGTGTCTGTGTGTGTGCACGCATGTGTATGCACACACACAAGTGCATTTGCAAGTGGGCATGTGCCACAGCATATATGTGAAAGTCAGAGGATAACTCTGTGGAGTCAGTTCTCTTCCATCCACCTTTCAAGGGTTATGGAAATCGAACACAGGTCATGAGGTCTGCACGTGCACACCTGTACCCTTTGAGCTATCTCACTGCCCCTAATTTTATTATTTTTATCTTCAAAGATCTCTGTTGTGAGAGGCACTCCTCACATGGATTCCATTCCCATACTTCAAACCCACTTGACCAAAGTACTCTTCACAGAGAGACTCTGGGAATCTCTTCCAAACTCTCATTATGTTCCCATCAGCATGCTGAAAATGTAAATCCATTCAACATTTCCTGGACCTTCATCAATAATGAATATCAACAAAAAGTTCTTCACGGTCAAGTGCAGTGCATAAGCCTTGTGCATTGGACAGAGGTTCCTAGATTCCAGAAAGTACCAATTTGTTACAGTTATTCTTTCTTTTTGCTACTGTGAGACAATACTTATACACAAGCAACTTAAGGGGGGGAAACAGAATTTATTTGGCTTGCTGTTCCAGAGGGAATATAGTTCATTATGGTGGAAGAGGCACAAGTACCTTCCTCCAGCAAACTCCACCTTCTAAAGGTGCCATGACCTTCCCAAACATTATCATCAGTTAAAGATTCAAACATAAAAGCCATTCACATTCAAACCATGACACAATTCCACTTTCTGCTTTATTTCTCTTTTGTCCATGCCTATTTTTTTAATTTTAGCTAGTATATATTTTACCACCTTCCTTTTCCTTTATGTAACAAATTAAGCACAATGTATATTTCAATATATTCTTGTCATACACTCTCTTTCTCTCCAGTTTTTTTGAGACTGGGTCTGTCTCATGTAACCTAGACTCACCTTGAATTCAATACTAGCTGAGGAAAACCTTGAACTTCTGACCTTCCTACTTCTGCTTTTCAAGTGCTGGGATTACAGACTTGTGCCACCAGCCTGCCTTTTTTGTTGTTGTTGTTTTTAAGACAAGAATTCACTATCCAGCCTGACTTGGCCTGGAACTCACTATGTGGCCCAAACTGACCTTGAACTAGTGATCCTCCTGCTCAGTCTCCTGATTATAAGTGTTACCAGGCCCCCCACCTAACGTTCCTAAATATATACCTTTCCACCTCCTCTTAACATTTTCTGTTATTACTCTAATGCAAAGACACCTGACTGCCTGTGAGCCAGTTAGGAGATGAAAGCACCATTATTTGGATGTAAAACATGCCTCATAATGCCGGTCTTCCTCACTGCTGCCTTCTCTTGAGAAATGCACTACAGTCTCAGCCTCCATTAATATCTGAAAGCAAAAAACATGACTCTAAAGTTCTCTATGGCCATTTAATAATGGTTCAGTGCAACTTACAGAACTGAGTAGGGCTGCATTTCAAATCTAAATTATCTGACTCCTCCAGTTAAAAAGTCAAGTGGGCAGGCTATACAATATTTAGAATAATTATGTTTTTGAGCACATTCATGCTCTCCTATCAAACCAAACACAAATATTTTAAGGACACAGTACTTAGAGGAGGAAAAGCCAATCTTTTCTCTCTATTCCTTGAGCCATTTTCCTTCTCTTTTTCTTTTCTTCCTTCATTTTCTTTTCTTTCTTCCTTCTCTCTCTTTTTCTTCTGTTTTATAATACTGGGGATGAGACCAGGGTCTTGTACATGCTAGGCATCACTCTATCTATCTGGCCCCAGAGTCTTCTTTTAATCCACTTTTCTTGAAAATATTCTAAGAGCTCTACATAAGCAGGACATGAACTCACTGTTCTCTGTAAATGCTATGCTAAATTACCAAGCCCTGTAACTTATTCATGTAGACACTAGAGAGAGAGAGAGAAAGAGAGAGAGAGAGAGAGAATCAAAGGGTACTGTGTGTCCCTGTAGGGGGGGCCAAGAGTGACTTTGGGAATCATCCTGGATTGCTTCTACCTCCTTTTCGCTCCACTCTGGGATTTGCTAGGCTCCGCCTTCCAGAGCTGGAAATGCAGGCCTCTGCCATTTCTGCTTGGTGTCTTTATAAGGGAAATCTAGGATCTGAACTTGGGTCCTTCTGCTTGCAAGACAGAGTCTTAACCCCTGATCCTTCTCTCCAGCCCTGACACTACTGTTCTTAACATTTGAAAAGGTTTAAAAAAAAAAAAAAAAAAAGACCAACCTGTGAGATTTCTTCCTTAAAACTGCATACAGAAGCTGGGTCTAGTAGCACATATCTGTAACTCCAGAAGGCTGAGGAATGAGTATTTTGAGTTTGAAAGTAGCCTGTGCTACAGAGTGAGACACTTTCTTAAAAGGAATAACACTGTCTTTCCCATCCAAATTTCATCTGAAGAGAAATTTCAAACTCCATGTTACCCACATTATCCGTGGATCCATGTTGCTTATTTATCATGTATGTATGTACATGTGGGTACAGGCCATGGTCCCTGTGTGGAGACCAGAGGAAAACTTTTGGGAGTTGGTTCTGTCCTTCTACCATGTAGGTTCCAAAGATTGAATTCAGGGCATTGGGCTTAGTACCTTTACTTGCTGAGCCATTCACTGACCCATAACTTCATGCTTAGGTTTAACATACATATATATATATATATATATATATATATATATATATATATATATAAATTCACATTTGTGATGTTATGCCAAAAAGAGAAGTTTGATATTACTATTGGATGTGATGATGCATGTCTGTAACTTCAGAATTTGGGAGGTAAAGAAAGATGGGTCAGGAATTAAGGATCAGTCTCAGCTACATACTCAGTTCAAGGCTAGCCTGAATGGTATGAATCCCTGTCTTAAATAAATAAATAAATAAATAAATAAATAAATGATGTCTGATCTCTTCTGAGAGTTTAGTTGGTAGATTTATAAGACAGGAGCGTCAGTTATCCTGCCTATGCACAATCATTGTACTTGGCTATGTATGGACTTTTATTGCAACAAAGAACATGACCTATATCACTTGACATTAGCTAGACATAATGCTGAGGTCCTGGCTTTATTAATAATTTACATTTGACTGTTCTGGTTGCAACATTAGCATGGGAATTCTTACAACTTTTCCAGATGAAAGTTCACTGCAAAGTCTGGGACCTTCTGTGTTTCACAGTGACTAAATAGTTGCAATCATGTAGTGATACCTGAGATTTGATTATCCATGTTAAATTGTCAGCAATGAAGAATGACATGCAAAGGGTCAGAAGCCACAAGGCTGAGATAGAGGATCAGAAGCCTGTGGCTAGGCCAAGCAAGCACAGTGAGACCTTCTCTCAAAAAAATCACCTCCTTCCCATTTCCTGTGCTTACTTGCTTTTAGGTCAGAACACAAATCTAATTAGTAGATACTTAACAGGTTACAAGGAATTTCTCAGGATCACATAACTGCATTTTCATAGGATTATTTGTTCATCAAGTCACAATTTTTTAAAAGTTTTTTTTATTATTATTCAATTGTGTGTGTGTGTGTGTGTGTGTTGTGTGCGTGTGTGTAGAACCACGGATGAATTTCGGGAACCACCATGGACGCCTCCACTTCCTCCTTGTTGACTCTGCCCCGGGATTCACAGGCTCCGCCCTACCAGGACCAGAAACGCAGGCCACCCCAGCTTCTGCCCGGCGTCTATACGTGGGGTCTAGGATCCGAACTCAGGACCTTCCGCCTGCAAGGCAGAGGCTTAACCCCTGAGCCACCTCTCCAGCCCTCAAGTCACAATTTTATAGAGTATACAAAGCTTTTATTTTTTTTCCTTTTTTTAAATATGGAACGCTTCAAGAATTTGCATATCATCCTTGGGCAGGGGCCATGCTAATCTTCTCTGTATCATTCCAATTTTGGTATATGTGCTGCTGAGCAAGCATTTATTTTTTTCTTACTAACTTTAATCTGTTTATTTATTTGCTCTCTCAAAATCTGTAAATGAGGAGCTACTACTATGGTTGACCGGCTGTATAACCCTCCACCTGAAAATCCTACAGTGTACCTGAAGGGGAAAAATAGTAAGGTGCTACTGAAGATTAGAAATAGCTTCTTCACAGTGAGATTTTAAGAAACTGGGTTATGAGGACCTGCAAGATGGCTGACATGTCAACATCCTCCTTCCTCCCCCCACACACAGACTAGGGATCTGGGGAAGGACAATTCCATGTAGTGGTAACCTTGGGGGCTGGGACTGGACAGGTGAAAGGGTATGCCCTTACCAGAGAGTCTACCTAGAGAAGGGCCACTTGATCAGCCAGAGGCCTGACCCCCACTACAACAGATAACTTGAAGGGAACTCCAGGGCCCAGAGAAGCAGATGGGCAAGAAGGTGGGAGAAATTAAAAGGGAAAGGAGGGGGGAGGGGAAGAGAAGAGGAGGAAAGGACAACCACACATTATGTTTGAAAAATTAGAAAAAATAAAATTAGAAAAATAAAAAAAATTTTAAAAAGAAACTGGGTAATGAAGGTTAGGGGGTATGACTCGAACATTAAACATTCAGGACTTGAGAGATGGCTTAGGGGGTTAAGACTCTGCCTCACAAGCAGAAGGTCCTGAGTTCAGTTCCCAAGTCCCAAGTGGAAATCACAGCAGCCTGCACTTTGGGTCCTGGTGGGCAGAACCTGGGAAATGAATGAATGAATGAATGAATGAATGAATGAAATTAAAAAAAAAAAAAAAACACTGAACACTCATCTGGGTTCAATTCCCAGTGCTGCAATGGGTATAAAAATTGGAGCTGGGCAACAAGGTTGGGAACGAGTAGCAGGAAAACAGCTCTTAACATGTCCAAGGTCCTTACATGAAGAAGAAACAAGCTGGGAAAGTTAATAGAAACATGACAGTGGATAACCCTACCAATCTAACACCTTAAGATCATAATATGGTCTCTAACATTTTTGAGTTTGAAAGTATATTAAATAGTTTAACCAGGGATGGTGGCACATAGATGTAGACCCACCTAAGTGCAATGGTAAGGAAGAACTGCTAAATCCGAGTTCAACTCAAACATAAACATATAGCAAGACCTTCTGCTTGTGAGGCAGTCCTAATCCCTGAACCATCTCTCTACCTCCATACCTAAATTTTTCAATAAACCCCCTCAAATACTGTGGGGACAAGGAACTTAATTTCTTGTATCCTTTATTCTTTTAGCATTGGAATTACATATGCGCCCACTTCCTGCTCACACAAGTTTTGTAATCTGCTTTCATGCCATTTCAAATGAAGAAGTCTTACATGGCTTCTTATTAGAAGGGCAACCAAAGGTCAAAGAGGTCCCAAGTGCTCAAAAATAGGCAATCTCAACAAGTTACTGATCTGCATGTCTAAAAACAGAAGCTCTGACAGCAAGAACTTATTTAAAAAGTAAAAATGCAAACAAATAAAGCCATAACTAAAAGGGATTTTAATGCTTAGAAAGGAGACTTTTGAGACTCTAAGCCTAAGAAATGGGACTTTCAAAAGCTCTATCATGAAGAAATAAGGGGCAAGTAGCCGTCATAGAAGTGACCTTTTCCCTCATTAGTATCATTCTGTGATTCTGTGGTGCCAAGCAGTTTCTTTACATGCCTTCTTTATTACTTTAACAGTTCAAAGCCAGCACAAAATTTAAGAACATTTTCTGTTCAACTTTAGAGTAGTTTTCCATCTCATCTAAGACATCAGAGCCACAAGTGTGTCCAATTACTACTTGGGAGTAAAGCAGATAAAGTAGGTTTATCTTTTGCTGTCACAACCTCCATATCTTGCAGCTCTTTTTTGCAATTGAGGGCATGTGAAGAAAATTTATCAAGTATTTTATGCTCTCACAAGAGTCTTCAAAGAAGAGCCAAGTATCACACCTGTAATCTCAGCACTCAGAAGTTGAAGCAGGAGGATCACAAGTTTCAGGCTAGGGTGGGACTCCAGGTGAGCTTGAACTTTCTAGTTGGGTTTTGTCTTAAGAAAATTTGCTTAAATTAACCTATTTAAAAATACCCAGGAGAACAGACCTTTATTATTCCCATTTTGCAGCTAAAGCAACCCAAACGGTACAGAGAAGGAGTTATTCCCCTAATGTTATAAAGCTGAAATCCAGGCTGTAGCAGTGTGCCTTATACTTTGACCCTCTATATTTTATCTCAGGTTAAGACACCAAAAACCTAAATGACAATGCTTCTTCAGTTTATGTCCAGAAGTACAGAAAACAGGTTGTTCTTTTCTTTGAGAAAACAGAAAGATATGTGGATGAAATTCTTCAGTTAAGACAGGAAATATACAGAAATAAACAGGATATTTTTACATTCATATAAAAGAGAATATAACTTTGTTTTGGTTGTAAAACTAAGAAAAGGAATCTTGGCAATTATTAAAAGAACGATTTTTTGGGCTGGGAATGTAATTTAGTTGGTAAAGCGCTTGCTTAGCACGTGTAAGTCCTGGGTTCGAGCCCTAGCATCATATAAAACTGGTTGTGGTGGTACACACTTGTACCAGCACTCTGGAGATGAAGGCAGATGAATCAGGCACTCAAGGCTAGTCTCAGCTACCTAACAAGTTTGAGGTTGAAAAAAACATGTTTAAACTGCTTCGTGATGTCTAATTTTAATGTATTTTGTTGTTTTGATACAAGTTATTTGGCCAGCCAATGGTACTTAACTTTCTGAGTTATGACTGGTGATCTGCTGAGCTACAGTGGATTTTTTTTTTTCCATCTGAGAATTCATGGGCAGAATTACAAAGTCTGTCTTCACTGGAAATTCATCTAGAGAAACACTTCCCCTAAACTATACCAACAAACCATTACCGCTCATTCTTAGACCCAACCTACAGCCGTCTTTCAAGTATTCAGCTTATAAAATGAAAACAGGTAGCTGGTTTTATAAGTATTCAAACAGAACACTAGCAACCAAATGCCTCTTTGATTGCTACTAACCTAAAATAATAAATTGGTGAGTGCAATGTGAAAGAAATTTTAGAGTAACATTTCATCCAACATGACCAAGACCCACAAAATCCCTATTTCAGAACTCAGCTCTGGGGCTGGGACTGTAGCGACGAGGTAACCAGCATTTGTCTAACTGTACAAGGCCTGAGTTCCACCCCCAGTAGGAAGGGTTGGGGGAAAAAACAGAACCATCAAATAAACATCCACCCCTGCACGGACAACAGTCTTCTCCAAACAGTGCTCACCCTTATTAAACTAAGCTAACCTAATTGCAACTCACCTACTTGATTTCAGATCCCTTCCTATGTGTTACTTTCCAGAGTATGAAAATTGATTCAATAAATTCCTTACCTAGAAGCTCCAAGAGAGACTTTATCCTAGACTAAAAATGAATAAATAGCGCCGAGAGATACTCAACAAATAAAGACGCCTGCATACAAGCCTGACGACCTGTGTATGACCCGAGAGCCCATGTGTTGAAAGGAGGGACTGACTTAGAAAATCCTCAACTTTCTACAAGCACCTTGCCAGGAGGGCTCTCATTTTCTACTTCTTCCTCCAGTCCCCCAAATAAACAAAACATTATAAAAATTAAATAATGCTTTTCAAGGTTTACTATCCTTTAAAATTATAAGAAATTATAACAATTCAGGAGTAAGAGACAAAAAATAATTTCATTCAAAATACTTAATCATTATGACAGACATTAGGTGACTTCTACAGTAATTTTTTTCATGTAATCTAAAACTAATTTTAGCTTAATATATGACAATGTAGAAAATTAAAAAGAAACCCTACCACTGTGGACTTGAACAGCCCTTCTTGGGAAACAGACTTTTTTGTAATGTAACAAGATAATCTCAGGAAATGAAAAGAGGGGAAGAGAAAGGAGGGAGCAGCATGACTCAGATCATGACATTCAGCTCATCTCTGCCCTAACTGTACTGCAGAGCTTTTAAATGAAAGTCAGAGTCAGGGAAGCTTTAATCGGACTTAAGGAAATGAAAAGGAAAGACAAACAAATACTTAGAACACATCTAAATCTTGCCATATAAATGGAGTATTTTTTCACTTTGCCTCTTTCCTTCTCACCCCTCACCCCACTTTCTTCTTTTAGACATGATCCCACTGCGCAGTCCAAGCCAGCCTGGAATACACTATGGAGCCCAGGCTACCCTTAAACTCACAGTTCTGCCTCTGCTTCCAAAAGGCTAGGGTCATAACCTGTACCACTCTGGCAGACTTAGAATGTTTTTTAAGAGCTGTCAATGCAGTATTTAACACAAAGTACCTTAAAGGTGACTCATGATTCTGTATCAGAGGACATAATTTTACCAATTAATAAGAATCCAGTACCTCAACTGTTGTTATTACTATGATTAGTCAGAATCTCTTGTAGCTGAGATTGGTTTCCCACCTGTCATACAGCTAAGGCTAGCCTTAAACTCCTGATTGAATTCCTCCACATTCAAGTGTAGGGATCACAGAGGTGCGCCACCACATCTAGCTTCAGTTCCTTGGTTATAAAGGCAAGTAAATAGCTTGGATCTAACCATGTGAATTACAGATTTCAAATATTAACAAATTAGTTACTTACTCATGCAGTTTTTAATTTTAGTACAAATATTGAGTTAAACCAAATGATTGCTTTCTGTTTAACAGATAGTCACCACAAGCAAATGCTAATGTGCTGCATAACCCAACAGAGTGAGGTAATTTTCTTGCTTTTCTGTAAAGCATCATTAAGTTAGGTGGAAACTGACCAGAGGCACACCCTGGCTTGCATACAATCAAACTATAAACTGGACAAAAGCAAACAACCCTCCCACAACAAAATTTTTAAAAATCTTAGTTCTTAGTTTTACTAACAGAACAAAAATATTTTTGTTTACCTACAAATGCACAAGATGTCATTAAACACACATTTACAAAACACTTAAATGTAATGTGTTCCATACTAGCATTCATATTAATTACATTCCACTTAAAACCTTTTGATTCATGACCTTAAGTACATAGCAGATAAAAAAGCAATTAACATGGGGCTAGGAAGATGGCTCAGGGGTTAAAACCTGTCTCACAAGCAAAAGGATCTGAGTTTGAATCCTAGATCCCATGTACAAATATTTAGCAGAAATGGCAACACACTCAAGTGCCCTCTTGCATATGCATGCACCGCATTCACATGCACACAAAAAGCAGTAACATGCATGGTTTATGAAAAGTATTCTCATGATGATATCCTTAACAGCTTTAAAGAAAAAATAAAATTCCTAATCCTGTGTTTCCCATTCCCAGCCCCGCCCTCAGGTTGTGAGGACAGCAGAAGCATAGATGAGAGCCTTCCAGATGTGCAGCCCTCTATGGAGGCTGACACTCAGGCCATCTGGCCAGAGCGGCTGGCTAGTGCTTGCCAATCTCCCTTAACATGACAGATAAGATGATGGAAGCTGAGAAAGAGAACTATTAATAGACATCACAATGACTATTCAGAGTGGACATCAGTCCCAATCAAAACAAAGGTATTTTGTGAGGGGCCATCAAGCAAAAGGTTATAAGTAATAGACATGATTTGAGATAAGTTTTTACCTACTACATTGGCTAGCTATTAGCACAAAGAATGACACCATTAGGGACCACAGAGACAAATTAATACTCTACCAGGGAAAAGGGTAAATCAACCAAGGTTTGGGATACTGCCATAGCAACCAAGAAAGTAAGGGAAACCAGAATATGCTTGCAGCAGGCAGCCTTCAAAACACCCCTCCCCTCCCTAATGCCACACTAGTGTTGAGTTCAAGAGAGAGGGCAGGAAAGAATACAGACTCAGTGTGACCAAAATCAAAACTGGTTCTTTACGGTTAATCCAAAGTACCTCATCCCACAGGCAAAAGGTGGAGAACAATTGTGCAGGGAAGTATGGACTTATGCCTCGTTAGAAAAGTACTGATCCCCAGTTTAACTGTCCATCGATGTCCATGCAGCTGTATTCTATATACACTCAGTCTCTATGGGCAGGCTATGCTGGTACTTAGTCTAACATGATTGTTTCTAAAATTTCCCAGTTTATAAGTAGAGTGTTTTTGGAATTTTATACTATTTTTCTTGGGTTTTTTTTTTTTTTCTGTTTATATTTTGTTGAGGCAGTTTTGCTATACAGTCCTAGTTCTCTATGGGAACTCATTATTAGACATTAGACATGTTAAGAGGGAGACAAAGAACCCTTCACAGTTCCCAGTTTAATAAGCTAAGGCAGCTCCATCCTCCCAAGAACAACTCCACAAACCCTTATCCTGACTATAACTTCTCCACAGCCCTCAGTTCACCTGCAAATAAAATAAACTGGCACATTCGTCCAAGGACTTTCACCCACCCTGGAGTGAGCTCCCCTTTCTAGCCCAGTACATGCCTCTGGCCTATAGTCACGCTCTTCTCCCCTTCTCATCCTGGTTACATGACTACGTCCAGTAAGAAATCTCAAACTAGACTCTTTTGCTCTCTCTGTCTCTGCCTCTCTCTGCTTCTCTGTCTGTTTGTAGCCATCCTGCATGCTGCTTGCCTATTTTGTCCTCCTGCTTGTTTGACAATAGATCTCCTTTATATATTATGTGCTGGTTTTGCTGTGACTTTGTATCCTTGATTATTCTGAGGTAGGGGACCCTCCCAAAAGCCCCCCACATTCACTATACTGCCCAAGTTGGCCTTGAAATTTCAGCAATCCTCTTGCCTTGGTCTCCTAAGTGTTAAAATTACAGGCATGTTCCACTATACTTGAAGCAAGTAGACTAATTGGGTACCTTACTTCAGAGATATTTGCATAACAAATTTAAGAAATCATGGAATTTATTCCAGATTTTTTCTTAAATTTTATTTATCATTAGTGTGCAGCATGTGCCAAACAGTCCATGTAGAGGTCAGAAGATGGATTTTAGGAGTTGAATATCTCCTTCTACCTTGTTGAGAGATTCTCTCTTGTTTCTGCTGCTTTGCATACTCTAAGTTAGCTGGTCCTTGAATTTCTGGAGACTTCCTGTCTCTACTTTCCATGTCATGATAGGACTGCTGGGATTACAGATATGAAGCACTAAATCTGGCTTTTTAAGAGTGCTAGGGATCAAGTTCGGGTCCTCAGACTCACACAATAAGCTTTTTTACCTCCTGAACCAGCTTGCAACCCTCTTTTTCTAATTGGTAACATTAAAAAGGTATTTCTTTGTGACTCTTTTAGTAAATTGTTACTCATCTAGTTAGTCTGAAGCACAGGGAAGTTGGGGCTTCAGTCCATCCTACATTTATATAATGATGTCATACATTAGTAACCATAACTGGTGAGCTTCCAAAGGATCACTCTTTATACAATCAAGAAATGAAACCAGTGTAAAGATGGAGACAAATAAAGATTAAGAGGCAATGTGAAGGATGAGTAGAGCTCTGGACCAATTCATAGATCTCTCAAAATCCTCAAACATAATCTTGAATGGCCTTACCTCTCTAAGGCCACTGTATCTGCCATTTAGCCAGATGGGAAGATGGAGCACAAAGAGAGCCTTATTTAAAAGATTACCTTGTGTCAATAATCAGATGGAAATCCTTTAATGACTCTTCTTTGCCTGCTCCATAAGATCTAAGTTCTTTACCTTGGTCTTCCAGTTTTCAGAGCCAAACTATGTTCATCTTGACCTTACCATTCGCTATGTGACTTTGGGAAACATTGCCTTAGAGTACTATGCTTTATTTCATTTTCTGGAAAATGAGAAGAACAGTATTGACTATATTGGATATATATATATCTCCGAATCTCCCCAGCACTGACTGCTCAGGAATTCTGTCTCTTCCCATCAGATGTTGAATGTCCTATCACTGGAAGTGGGATCTAGTAGTCTACACAGCCACAACAACCTAGACTTTTCAGGGGGATACTACTTACTGGATAAAATTTGATTGCTGGGAAACTGAACATAGGAGAGAGCTAAGCTAATGGCTTTTGTTTTCTATCCCTCCCATGAACTGCTTCAAGGCATTGTTTCTCCTTATACCCTACGGGGAGACCTCTCAACAGCAGGGGACATGCTGCTTCTCAAAGGCATCAGGAAAGTACCCAGAGTAGAAATACATCACTTGGATTACTATCTGTTCTTCCCTGCCTCATATCTATTTCTTTACTTTTAATGTCTTGAGTATGAATCTCTCAAACAAAACATCAGTATTTAGTTCTTGTTTTAGGTTCTATTTTCTAAGTGGTTGGGGATCAGAAAGAGAGGCAATACTAACTAAACTGGCTGGAGGACAAACTCCACTGTATCTTCTACTCCCCTACTTAGCTCAGGAACCTGGACCATGGAAGTACAATATTGTGGATCTATTCTGCCCCCACTATCCCTGGGATCGAGGAATAATGAACATCCTAGTTAACTCAGTCAGGAAACTTAAAACTCAAACTGTAGACTTATAAGCCATATATCTGAGCATCAAGTTAACAGCGAAAAAAGAACATAGCCAAATCATTAGTGGTAGAACCAGGATCATCTCGATCCCAGGATATATGTGCACAGAAATGAATCTCTTACCAAAGAGAGGGCTCCTTCTTAAAGTAGTGACATGAGTCCAGTACAGTGCCAAGAACTGCCAGTGATGACCACTGAAGTGACTTAAAGTCCCATGTTCCAGAGACCATCTGTGTGTAAAGGCAGGCAGAGAGGGAGATATCCTAGTTTCAGTGGCTGTGGAGAAAAAGAACCCCTAAAGACAAGGGGTAGAAAGGCATTCTAGAAGACAGATGACCCTTGGTTGTGGTAAGAGTGTAGCATTTAGAAATTTCTTAAGTGTTGAAATGGGCTGGCAGATGGCTTAGTGGGCAAGGTGCCTACTTGTAAATCTGGTGATCTGAGTTTAATCAGAGAAGATCTTACAGTGGAAGGAAAGAACTGACTTCTGAACTTTTCATGCACATGGGCATGCTCGTTCTCTTTCTTCTTTTACTTCCTCTTTCTTCCCCATTCTCTCGCAAATAAATAATTTTTTTTTAAATAAAGGTGTAGAAACATGTCAACAAATGAATGAGGTGCGTCTAGGAAGACTGGCAAGTGCTCAGGAAGAGTAATCATGCACCCTTCCAGGACATAAATGTAAGGGCAAGTGAACCAATTACAGGAGCATGAGTCAAACCACCAGGCGGGTCAAGAAAGAAAAGACTTCTCAGAGGTGGTGAATCAGATCTGAAAGACCATGCCTCCTCCTTCTTGGACATATATGCTTGTCATGCCCAGTACTGGACACTGGAGACTCAGAGCTATGTGAGGGCCCCTCCTTCTATTGTGGAGCACATCACAGACAATAGCTGTAACTATATTCAGTGTTGCCAAAGAGAAGAGCCAGATCAGGGCAGGTGCAAACTTATTCTACATCTCTGGGGAAGTCTAAAGCCTTGGTTATGCTGGCCCTGTTCTGTGTGTCTACAAGACTGTGTTACTAATGGCCAACACACCTGCAGTAAACATTTAAATGCTCCAAACTCAAATGGACATTAAAAAAAAAACTGACACAAGGAATGCTCTTTTAAGTCAATCAGTGGTTCCATGTTCCAATGAAGTCTGTAGTGCTGAAAGTCTCTTTCATTCCTAATAGATACTTAGGAGTTTTCCGTGGAGCAGGCTACCAGGTTCAATCTCCATCTTTTGCTCCATGCACAATTCTGGGTAGGGCTAGCAGGCCAGACTGATAGCCCATCACTAGCCAAGGGATGGACAGGGAAGACCATCATGACCAACAGAAAGACAAGCAAGCAACTGCCCTTATAGAGGTCCTGATCTAGTAGAAGAGAGATGGTACTAGAAATTGTTTATCAGAAACAGAAAAAAAAGTAGATAATCTTATATCTAACATATATGCAAAAATGGATATATGCAACTTAAAGACTGTTTCATTTTTCCCCTTTAAATCTCTACTTGTATGCCTTAACATGTCCCCCTTTCTTTCTGTCTCTCTCTTTTTCTTGACTAAGTTTTTTAAAAAAGGAAACCCACTTTAATCCCAAGGTAAGAGTAAGAATAAGATGAGACTAACAACAAACTATAACATTAAACCAAGAAGATAAGTCTTTGAGTAAATGTAATTTTCTCATTGAGACCTCCCTTGACTAATATGAAAACAAAAATAATAATACCAAAAATAATAATATACCAAATAATAATGTACCAAAGTCATAAATGTATTCTCTATTACTTTTTTTTATTTTGTGTGTGTGTTCATGTATAAGAAGGCACTGTGATGGGCTGGAGAGGTGGCTCAGGGGTTAAGCCTCCGCCTTGTAGGCGGAAGGTCCTGAGTTCGGATCCCAGATCCCACGTATAGACGCCAGGCGGAAGCGGGGGCGGCCTGCGCTTCTGGTCCTGGTAGGGCGGAGCCTGTGAATCCCGGGACAGAAGGAGGTGGAGGCGTCCATGGTGGTTCGTCCGTGGTTCTACACACACACACACACACACACACACACACACACACGCGCGCGCGCGCGCGCCCGCACATGTATATGCACACAGTTGAATAAATAAAAAAAAAAAAAGAATTTAAAAAAAAAAAAAAGCTAGAAGAAAGTATACAAAAAATTAAAAAAAAAAAAAGAAGGCACTGTGAGTCCCTGTGAAGGACCAAGAATGACTTCAGGACTCACACTGGATTATGTCTACCTCCTTTTTGCTTTGCTCTGGGATTTCCCAGACTCCACCCACAAGGGCCAGAAGTGCAGGCTGCTACCATTTCCGCCTGGTGTTTTTACATAGGATCTGGAATCCAAAGTCAGGACCTTCTATTTATGAGGCAGAATCTTAACCTCTTAATCTCTCCAACCTTCTATTACTTTATTATCTATCTATCTATCTATCTATCTATCTATCTATCTATCTATCTATCTATTTATTTGATGGAGGGAATGCACATGTGAAGGCCAAAGAATAACTTGAGAATTAGTTTTCTCCCTCTACTACACTGGTGCTGGGGATTGAGTCAGGTGGCCAGGCTTGTACGGTAAACACCTTCACCCGCTGAACCATCTCACTAGCCCTAAAGTTTTAACAAAGGTATCATAGTTATATAAGATGTTAAACTAGAGAAAAATGGGTAAGAGTACACAGAAACTCTTTATTTTTGCAACTTTTTCATAGTAAACTTATTTTTAATAAATTATTTTAAACTTAATAACTCAGACAATACTAAGTAATTAGAAAGATATAGAGTGATAAAAAATAACTATTATACAGCTAACAGACTACTCTAGAAATCACTTTGATCTATACTCCATGACCCAGAAATTCTACTCCTGAGTATAAATGCACAGAAACTCTTATATGTATGTACAAAAATGCTTTATAGCAGCAATGCTTAAAATAGCAAAATAAAAACATCCACTATCAAGATTATTATAGGTTTTAAAAAACAAAGTTGTGTCATACTTAAGCAACAGAATACCCAACACCAGTCAGTGACTCAATCTAGACTGTACATTCCCAATGGGGAAGAAAGCAAAAGTGAAAATTGTGGAACAGAGATGGCAGAAATCTTAGATAGTACAATGCTTTATGGCCCACCACAGGACCACTGTTAAAATGTTACTATGGTAGTGACTCTTAAGAAGCCTGTGTTCGGGCTGGAGAGGTGGCTCAGGGGTTAAGCCTCTGCCTTGCAGGCAGAAGGTCCTGAGTTTGGATCCTAGACCCCACATATAGACGCCAGGCGGAAGCAGGGGCGGCCTGCGTTTCTGGTCCTGGTAGGGTGGAGCCTGTGAATCCTGGGGCAAAGTAAACAAGGAGGAGGTGGAGGCGGTCCATGGTGGTTCCCAAATTCGTCTGTGGTTCTACACACACATACATACACACACACACACACACATACACACACGTGCACACACGTATACACGCACAATTGAATAAATAATAAATTTTTAAAAAAAGAAGCCTGTGTTCATTCTTGGTGTGTTCTTTTCCTAAATAAGTATCTCTACTTCTCTCCTTAAACCCAGTGCTTAAATCCATGTTGAAATCTTTTCCATATGTGTATGTGTTGTGTATTGATAATTATGTGTGCACATATATGTGCATGTGTATGGGCATGAATAAGGAGGTCAAGGTCAGCTTTGAGAGCTATTCCTCAGGACAGCTGTCCACTTTGTTTTGTGAGATAGGACCTCTCACTGGGTCTTGGGATTCACTCATTAGGCGAGGCTGGCTGGCCAGCAAGATCCAGGAATCCTCCTCCTGACTCTGCAGCATTCCCAGAGCTGGGATTACAAGTGCGCACTACTATGTCTGGCAATCAGATCCTCTGTTTGCATGGAAAGAAGTTTAAGGACTCAGTTATCTACTGAGGCCCTATAATCTTTTCTTATAAAATGATGCTAAAAAAAAAAAAAAAAAAAAAAAACTCTTTCCTCATGAGGAGAGTCTGAAAATGATGATTGGTAGGTAATAATTTTTTTTTAAAAAAGCTGAGAAACAATGACCTAAGAAAATCTCAAAAACAAATTACTGAATGAAATGAGCAGGTCACAAAAGGATGAATATGGTATAATACTATGCATAAAGTTTAAAACACAAAATTATATATTGTCTGGGGACATATACATTTATAAACTATAATTTAAAAAGTTCAGAAAAGGAGCTAACCTGTGAGGTAATAAGTGGGAACATGTCAAAATCTAGGAGGGGACAATAAGGAGATTTCAAAGTAGAGGCTAGGATGTTAGATGTCTAACCATATGAGGCCTGCATTCAATTCCTAGCATCTCTTATCCCCAAAAAAACATTAAATGTGTTCGGTTCCTTCTTTTGTGTGTGCACACGTTATGTGTGAGTGCAAGCATGCACATGCCAGAGTGATGTCAGAGGACAGACTCAGATGTCAATCCTTACATCTACCATGTTCCAACTGGGTCTCTGTTGTTTTGCTACTGCATATGCCAGGCTAGCTGGCCTGGGAACTTCTGGGGATTCTCTTGTGTCCACTTCCCGTCTTGTTGTAGAAGCACTGGAACTTAAATATCCATTAGTGCACACAGCTTTTACATGGTTTCTGAGAATTCAAACGTAGGTCCTCATATTTACACAGCAATCATTTTACTCACTGAGGGCATCTGTGACAGATTCAGGTGTCAATTTGATAGCTGTAGGATGTTTGGATACAGCTGTGAAGAACTGATAGAGCAAGCCCATGAGCAAGCCTGCAGGTGACTGTAATTGATACGAAAGACCCAGCCCATAGTGGGTGGTGATTTCCAGTGGTGGACAGGACAACAGGAAGTGCAAGGAGGAACCTGCTCTTCTCTTGCCCTATATGGACTACTGTGTGAGTCCACACTACTTTGTTGCTGCTTCTCTGCTGCAGCTGTGGCGGGGGCTGTTCTTCACTGATGTCAGAGCTCAGCCTTTCTGGCCTTGCAGCTGCTCTTACAACCATCAGAGCTTCCTGGATCTTGCTGCAGTCGGAGTCCAGTCTTACGGGCCTTGCCACTGCTCACTGCTATTGTTGGAGTCCAGAGTCTTCAGCGGCTTTACCGACATCAGAGCCCAACATCGCTGGCCTGGCTGCTATTCGCTATCAACAACAGAGTCCAACCTCTTCAGCTTCCAGGATGAGAGAGGCTTGAGACTTTCTAGGGGTCTTTCTGCCTAAGATATTCAGCTCAAGAACTGAGTAGCTACAAGCAGCTATTATTGAACTACACTGACATCATTTTGTGAGTTAATTTAATGAATTTATCTATATGTATGTATGGATGGATAGACAGACAGACATCCCATCAATAGTGTTTATCTAGAGAACCCTGACTAATACCCATCTTCTCAGCTTCTAAGATTAGACAACAGATATATTAGATATTCATTTTATAACCTTTCAACTTTTAGCTATTTACACATTTTTTAGTATGTTTTATTACTAAGAACCACTTGTCAATTTATTACAAGTAAAAATCTTGGTAACTAAACTGTATGAACAATCTTCCATTGACTGTCACCCAATATTAATACAAACTTACGCTCAGAAAAAGCAAAATGTTTGGACTAGGGATGTACCTTAATGGTACTAGCATGCACATGGTCATTGGTTCGATTTCAGCAACATAAAATAATTAACTTTTGAATAAGGCTTAATTATTTTAGAGAAGAATTTTTTAAAAAGTAGTTCATACCCAGCCACCCTGCTGAATGATGAATTCTGCTGCATAGTCCTCCAGATATGTCACACCAAACTGTAGCAGTGCGCTCAGAGGTTCCTGACCACGTCTTGTCAACTCCAAAAACATCTGTCGCAGCAAAACTAGAGCCACCAAAATCTTCGATGCAAAGAACATAAAAAAATATAAAAATTGAGATTTTTAAAAAACATTTCATATGTTCAATTATTGGAAATTTAATACAGATTCAGAGCTATAGTTATTTCATTCTCTTTACAATAAAATATTAGATCCTACAGTAATTTTTTCTGACTGCTGCATGTAGATTTCATATAAAGTTTTAAATGAAATTTAATAAAAATTTACATTGAAATTCACAGAAGCATGAATTATAAGCAGCAAAATGCTAGAAAACAACTCGACAAAGACTAGTTTAATAAATTTTGGCATAGCTTACCAGTACTAGAGTATTATGAAAGCTACTGGGGGAGAAAAGCAATCAATGGTCTCATCGAATCTGTGATATCTACATGTTGCAGTAACAATTGCCATGGTAACGAGTGACCATCAGTGTAACAGTAACAAGAATATCAAGGAAACAACCAACAGCTTCCTGGTTGGATTTAAGGCCCACTTGTCAGAATGAAGCACATTCTTCTTACTATAAACTAGAATAAAAACCTATGAAAGGGAAGGACATAGGTTCCAGGGAAAGAGCAGGCTATGAAAGTTTAACTAGGAAGACAGTACACCAACCTGTTTTGTAAATACCTGTTATTATACTCATAGATTGGAAGAGCACTCAGCACTTGACACAGAAACCTTCTTCAACAGAAGATGTTTATTACTAAAAAGTGAAACTTGCCAAAATGCAGAAAACAAGTGACTTAGACTGCTTGTACCTAAATAGGCCATATATACCTTATCCACCCCACTCCAAGACTCAGAGAACATCATGGAAGAGAGGGTGGCAAGAATATAAGAGCCTGAAGTGAGAAGGTGGTGATCAGACATTATCTCCTAGACATCACATGGCTGTGATATACAAGATTTCATGACCGATATGTATACTTTCACAAGAATTACATAGGAATTGTCTTATCAACCTCTCACCATAAAAGCAAAAAGATCTCAAGAAGTTCCACACCTCCCTGAGAGACTAATGAGGACTAATGCTGATAAGGAAGAAAAGAAAAATGTATTCCTCAATGGTATATCCATTGATCTATGATATTTGCTGCAGCATGGATCATGTCAGGCATACTTCATCAAAGACAAAGTAGAAACAAGGTAGGCGGGCCAAACAAGTAAAAATAGGAGAGAGTCTGGCAGGGGTCTTGTAAGGGGAAAAGGAGGAGGAATGAGATTGGAGACTAAGGGGTGAAAAATATCATAATTACACTATATTCATGTATACAACATTAAAAAATTAAAAGAGAATGAAAAATAAATTTTGGCAACTCAGTGAAATACGTAGCTATTAAAAAGAAATAGAATATTCATTTCCCAATCTCTAAAATTTTAAGTTAAAATATATATGAACACATTTGTAGTGGGACTGTTACATCCTTACATAATTACATAATTTTAATCTGGAAGAAACATACAAAAAACTGCTAAGTATGACTTAAGACAAGGGGAATGATGCAACAATAAAGCAGAGAAAAAACTCTTCCTGCTCTTTCTGCATTTTGTAGCAAATGCTTTCATTGTCCATTTAAAATAAGAGCTTTTTATTTTTGAAATAGGGTCTAATTCTGTAGCTCAGAATAGCTTCAAACTTGCAGCAATCCTCCTGCCTCAGCCTCCCAAATGCTGAGATTATAAGCATGAACAATGACACGTTGGGACACCTGGAAAATATGAGCTATCGTAAGAAAATCATTAAAAATTAAGCACAACCATGGAGGTCTGAGCACCCACAGGAATAGACAAGTCAGAGTAAACCCTGGGGTCCAAAAACAGGCAGAAGGGTGGGAGGGAGTGGGAGAGAATGGTGAAGGGAAGGGAGAGGATGGAGGGAATGGGGGGGGAGGGAAGTTAGGATGAATACCCAATAAAAAAAAAAAAGAAAAAAATCAAGCACAAAAAGAGGCATTGTAATCTGTATCTAAGAGCCCCGTGGCTCAATATTTAAGGCCATCATAATTTACAACAGAGGCAAACTAAGTCTACTGCCTTCCTTTCAAAGCTTATAAGCATGACCTGAGAAGGAATGCATGCGGAAATGAAAGCAGTTCCATGCCTTTGTTCCTGAATTATCCAGGAAATACTGGGGACAGCAAATATTTCTTCAAAAGAAAGTGAATTTTTAAAAGGGAGGTTATGCTTCACATTAATATATTTTGACTTCAGCAAAAGCTGCCCAGAGGGAATCTACTTTCAATTCTGAATGGATGATTACAACGTACATGTATCTCCATTTTTTTAACATTCTTTCCAGATACATTGAAAAGAATTCCAGATACATTGAAATTTTTTCTTACCACTAATGGAAGAATTTAGAAGAATAAGATAACCCTTTTTCATAATAAAAAAAGAACTTAGCACACTGTTAAAAGCAAAAACAAAATTGCTGCTTATCTTGCCCCAATGCTGTGCCTTGTGCACAAGCAGGTTAGGGATAGCTTGTGAGTCAGTCTTACAAACACATATCATGTGGGGCTGGAGAGATGGCTCAGGGGTTGTGACTCTGTCTTACAAGCAGAAGGTTCTGAGTTCGGATCCCAGGTCCCACATTAAAAAAAAAAAAAAAAAAAAAAAAAAAAAAAAAAAAAACACACATATCATGTCACCTTCAAAGGCCTGTGATGTTCTGTACTGCCAAACACTCTAATTTCCTGTAATAATCCATAAATACATAACATTTTGAAGCCATTCATGCTTAAGCTCCATCATCTCTTGAGGAAATGAGTTGCAAACATCTTCCAAGTGTTTATATGAAATAACATTTCCTTTTATTTGTTCCAAATTACCTCTTTCATCAAAAAGTATCAAAAAGAAGATTCCCACTTTACCTATAATAACCTGGTGACAAACCCTCTTTCACTCCTGTCACTTTCAGTACTGGATTTACTCCATTTATTTATTATACTTTCAGGCTTTCTGTTTTTCAGTACAGTACTACTCCATTGCTTTCATCCGTTAAACTTTCCTTTCCATTCTAATTAAATCTTGAACAGAAGTAACCAGAATGCAGAAATTTCAATGAACAGACTGGCATTTTTATGTTTTGTTGGCAATCCCATTCTTGTTGATACAAACTATATGAGATGACTTGTTTCCTTTCCTTTTGTTTCTCTTATAATTTTGTTTCCTTTTTTCTTTTTTTAAAATGTTTATTGCCTTTAAGTAACAGTATCTGCACACAAACTGAGAGGGAAAGCATATTCCTTAACACCAGAAATCATAACTAGTGTCTGGTCAGCTATTGGACATCTTGGCATTAAAGAAAAAGTCAAGAATTCTATGTACTTAAGTACTGCACTTACAAAATTTTGTTCCCTTCAATCCTATTAATCAAATTCCAAGAGATATATAAACATTACTATAGATGACTGGAGGTAAATCACCAACGGAACTTATTAAATTAGTTGCATATTTTGGGCAATTCTTCATGAACAGAAATAAAATACTTAGCACTTGTAAGATAGTGGAAAGTTGGTTTAGGAACGCTTGGCTATTTATAGAAAGACGGCATGGCCAGCAGATAAAGCATTTCAGGTTTTCCCCTTGGCAAGACTATGGGTGCTGATGGGTTGTGCTGTGGCTGGGTACTGTTCTTTCTCTGGCACTGCTATGCAGATGACTTCTGATTCATCTTGAAGTTGATGAGCCATCCTCCTTGAATGATCTGAGTGACTTTGTCTGTCACATGGCATGCAAACATGCCAGTTTGGGAGCTGCACCATATAGGCAAATTTCATGAATGTCAAACAAAGAATAGCGACAGAGGGCAAATGTCATCCACTCGCTGGTAATCTCTGGAGACTTCATATCATTGATGGCAGCAATGGGGGACCCAATTGGGCCCTAGAAGTGTGTACTCATAAGGTATTCCTGGAACTCCTTGCCATGGGCATAGTTGACTGCTTTCCATACCAGTGCTTCAACCATGGTGGAACTGCTCATGGTTCCACTGCTTCCTGGAGCCCGATGACATTCTTTCATTTTTCTGCGACAGAGTCTCACGTGACCTGCACACAAACTGACCTTAAACTCCTCATCCTCCTGCCTCTACCTCCCAAGTGCTGGAATCACATATGAAACCATATGCCCAGTTCATACAATTATTAAATTATTAAAAATATAATTTAAATGCAACCATATAATTATAAAAGTAAGCCCCAGGCTTATTTGACAGATGTTTTTCCGTGGGCCTTCAGGTTCACTAGATTTTATTTGCACTTTATTACTTTTTTTTTTTTGCTTTGTTGTTTTGAGACAAGGTTTCATGTTGCCCAGACTGGCAAATTCACCATGGAGTTGAGGATAATACTGAACTCCTTATGTTTCTGCCTCTGTCTCCCAAGTGCTGGAATTACAGACATGCAAGATCACACCTGACTTAGGACCCACTAGCTTCTAAACACAGTTTAGATTATCTTTAAATAGTTAAATTTACTTGCCTACACAACAAGCTTCAAGAGTTACATCTAAGAAGATGAAGTTCACTTGGTGAACTTATCTGGCACACATGGGTTCAACCCCCACCAACACATAAAACCGGGTATAGTGGTATAACCCTAAAATAAATCCTAGTATTCAGGAGGTAGAGGCAGCAGGATCAGAATTTCAAGGTTATCCTCAGCTATACAGGCCAGGCTGGGCATATGAGACCTTGTCCCCCAAAATAATGTTTTTTCTACAATTGACGTCCACCAACTTGGCATTCTGGGCATTATACTACTCACAAGCATTCTAAATAATCTGAAAACTGACTTTTTTGGGTACTCTTCCTTTTTGTATTACTTTTGTGCATGTCTATATGCAGTGGATAAGTACACATAAGTACATGCAGATATGTGCTTATAAAGAGACCAGAGGTTGACATCAGGGATCTTGTCTTGCACAACAGCACTCAATCTTAGTTTTGAGACAAGATCTCTCAATGAACATGGAGCTCACTGTTTCATCTAGACATGCTTTTCAGCGAGCCTCTGAGATCTACCTATCTCTGCATATCCAGCCCTGGGATTACAGGCACATGCTATAGCACCTGGCATTTACACAGGTGCTGGGGATCCAAACCCAACTCATCATGCTTGTGTAGCAAGTATTTTACTCACTCAGCCATCTCCCCAGCCCTTTGTTTTGTTTTTGTGTGTGTACCTGTGGATGCCTAAGAGTGATTTCAGAGTCATTGCTTCTGCCTTCTTTTTGCTTCTGGGATTTCTCGGACTCTGTCTTCTAGAGTTGGAAGTGCAGGCTGCCACCATTGACCCCTGGAGTTTTTACACGGGGTCTGGGATCCACTTAACCCATGACTATCTCCCCAGTCTCCAGCCATCTTGGTGCATCTTTGTGACACTCTTTATATAGCCAAGACTGGCCTAGAATTCACTATGTAACGTAAGCTGGTCTTGAACCTGAGCATCTAATAGGCTTGACCACCTCAATATTAGGATTATAGATGGGCTCCATCCTACCTGGTGAAAGATTTGGTTTTCTTTGATTTGTCTAGTTGAAAATACAATTTAAGCCAGGCACTATGGCATGCACTTATAATTCCAACTATTTGGGAGGCCAAGATAAGAGGGCCTACTGAGTCCCAGGGGTGTATTATGTCAATCATATGCCAACAATAAGTTCAGCATCAATATGGTAAACTTCTGGGAGAAGGAGACCATCAGGCTGCTTAAGGAGAGGTGAACTGGCACAGATCAGAAACAAACAGGTTAAAACTCTGTGCTACAAAACTCAATTCCAATTCCAGGATCAAGGACCTAAATATGAGATCTGAAATTCTCAAAGTACAAGATAAGAAGGAGTACACTTCAACATATAGGTATAGGTAAGGACATTCTGAATAAAATGTCAGCTGTTCAGGAAATAAGACCAACAATGGACAATTTAAAGATCATGAAATTTAAGAGCTTCCATAGAGCAAAAGAAAACTATCAGTCTAGTGAAGTGGAAGAAAATCTTTGACAGCTATATACTGGATAGAAGAATAGGATCTACAAAGGTCCCCCAGACAACGTAGGATTTTGTTATTGCTCTTGGTTGCCCTCTAAAAACTGACAGTAAGACACTATTATTGAAAATGCAAGACATACATCGGAGAGGAGGACCCAATGGAGAGTTAGGCGTACACAATAAAGGACTCTCTGGGAATTGGGGGGGAGGCACTGGGGGAAGGGGAGGGGGAGGAGGGGGGAGGGAGGGAACTGGTAAAAAAATTTTAAAATGTATAATTAAATTTTTAATTAAAAAAAAAAAAAAAAGAAAATGCAAGACATGGACAAAAAGCACCAGCTGGAACTGATTTGGGAACTTTCTCCTTGCTGGAAGGCTTACACAGTATCAGAGAGTACTGTAGAAGCTATTGAGGGAAAAAAACAATCATCAACCTCTGAGATCTTCAAGTTACAATAACAATCACCATAGCAACAGATGGCCATCAGTGTAATAGTGGCATAAGTATCAAGGAGATGACCAACAGCTTCTTGGTAGGATTTAAGGCATACTTGTCAGAATGGAACACATTCCTGTTATTGTAAACAAAAACAAGACCCTATGAAAGGGAAGAAAATAGGTCACAAGGGAAGAGCAAACTATGAATGTTTACCTAGAAAGATAGAACACCAAACTGTTTTGTAAATACCTATTATTACAAACATAGACTGAAAGAGCATTCAACATTCAACCTAAAAGCCTTCTCCCATAACAGACTGAAAAACACAACTTACCAAAATGCATAAAACAAGTGTCTGTGGACTTCTTGTCCCTAAACATGACCTCACCTACTCTCACTCCAAGGCTCAGGGAACATCAAGGAAGAGGGGGGAGCAAGATTGTAAGAGCTTGAAGTGGGAAGACAGTGCACTAGACATTATTTCCTAAATATGACATTGTTGTGATATACAAGGTTTCATGGCAGATGTGTATAGGTACACAAGAACTGCATAGGAACTGTTTTATCAACATTTCACCATGAAAGCAGAAAGATCACAAGATCCACACCTCTCTGAAAGACTGATGAGGACTAATGCTGATGGGGAAGGAGGATGCTTTCCTCAGTGTTATACCCACTGTTCTAGGATGCTTGCTGGAGCATGAATCAAGTTAGACATAAATCATTATAGACTAGATGAATCACGGTAGGCTACACAAGTGAAAAGATACGAAAATAGGAAGGAGTTGGCAGAAGAGAAGAAAAGGATGGGGGGATGAGATTTGGGACTAAGGATTGAAAATATTATAAAGTCACTATATGCATGTATGCAACATTAAATAAAATAGAAAAACAGGGAGGGGGAAACAGAATATTAAGGATGCATGTCATAATCTTATTAGGATCACCAATAAAAACAATAAAAGTGAAAGATACAGAATAAGGCTTATATGGCTTATATGTGGTACATTTCCCCCAAGGCTTCAAGTGAGAGGAGTTTGGTTTCTAATATGATCAAAAATTAAAAATATATTTTTTATTTATTTTATGTGTGTGTGGAGGCACCGTGTGTCCCTATGGAGGACCAAGGGTGACTTCGGGAATCATCTTGGATTACTTCTACCTTCTTTTTGCTTCGCTCTGAGATTTCCCATGTTCCACGCATCAGAGCTGGAAGTGCAGGATACCACTTTTTCTACTTGGCATTTTTACATAGGATCAGGGATCCAAACTCAGGGCCTTCTGCTTGCAAGATAGAGTCTTAACCTCTGAGCCATCTCTCCAGCCTAAAGGTGGGGATCTTTAAGAGGCAGAGTTTAGTGGGAGGTGACTGGGTCAATAAACTCTTGTAAAGGAATTAGTGTTAGTCTTAATGTATGTTAAGTTTCATAACAGTGGATCTGTTTCTGTGAACTCAAGTCATAAGGAATAATCCTTGTCCTTTGCTATTCTCCTATTTCTTTTTCTACCATATGATTTCTCGTTCCCCAAATTATAATCACTCAACCCAAGAGGATGTTGATGCCATGTTCTTGGCTTTCCAGAACTATGTGCTAAATAAAATTTCTTTTCTTTACCCAGTTTGAAAAAAGAAGAATGGTATCTAGAATGTACAAAGAAACCAAGAAAATAAACATCAAAAAAACAACCAAAACATGCACTAAGGAACTCAACAAAGAGTTTAGGACTTTGCTCATGACCTGTGCAATGACCAACATATCATTGAACCCCCAAAGTCTAGCATGGATCACAGGCACTGTGATCCTTAGAAGCAAGGGATTAACAGCCACAATAGTGTTCCTATACTAAAGGGGAACACACACACACACAAAAAGAGCTCTAGGCAATGCCACTGAGTCCTTACACCTCATCAGAGAGGAGGACCCAGAGGGAAGTTTGACATGCACACTATAGGATGCTCCAGGAATATGGGGGGAGGAGGCACTGGTAGAAAGGGAGGGAGGGGAGAAAGGAAAGGGAAAAGGTGGGGAGGGAGCAAGGGGATCCAGGGAAGGGTGGAGGGAGGGAGAGGAATGGGGTACTTATCAATTTTGTATGAGTGGAAGAAATAAAAAAAAAAAAAACCAACCAAAACATGCACTAAGGAACTCAACAAAGAGTTCTCAAAAAAAAAAAAGAAATAAAGAAAGAAAAGAAAAAAGAAATACAAATGGCCAATAAACAAGGGATGAAAGGTTAAAGCTTAAAAGTCATATACTTAGGTGTTGTACTGATAAGGGGTAAATTTGTGATGATTAGCCATGATTGTTAACTTAGTGGAAATCAATCTCTTGATATATCTGTAAGGGATTATCTACATTAGATTAATTCATTTGGGAAGACAAGATAATACCCTTCTATGCACTGGGGTCCCAGACTGAATAAAAAGAAAAAAGTAATCCAAACACAAGCCTCCATTGCCCTGTTTCGTGGATATACTGTGACCAGCAACCTCCTGCTTCTCTTTTCATACGTTTACTGCGTGAACTGTACTTTCTGAACTATAAGCCCAAATAAACCCTTCCTTCCTTAAATTGTTTTTATCAAGTATTTTGTCACAGCAATGAGACAAGTAACTAATAAATAGTTGTATATGAGACTAAGTTTTCATATAGTAAAACTAGTATAATTAGCTGTTACATAATAGTCTTCAAATGGTAATAATGTATTGAATAAGTATTCAACATATTCATCCCACCTAATTCTAATAATGTGCATGAAATTAGTAGTACTATCTCTATTTAACAGATAAGAAAGCTTAATTAGCCTGTCCAAAAACAAACATTCACATATTTTGTTCTATAGCAAATCTAAAATTTGAAAATTGAAAGTTGATTCCAAAGAAGTAAAAACTGTAACTGCCATTAAGATGGCTTGGAGATGTCATGGAATGGAGAAAGGAAGATGGAGAGGCGCTGGCCAAAGGATACACAATTGCAGTTAGATGGGAGGAAATACGTTCAAGAGAGTTACTGTATAGCAAGAGGACTAAAGTCGATGATGATAAATTGTACTTTGAAAGGATAAAGAGAAATTGGATGTTGTGGTACATACCTAAAATGCCAGGATTTAGGAGGTAGAGGTGGGAGGATCAGGAGTTCAAGGTCATTCTTGGCTACATAGCCAAGGCACAACAAAGCTTCATGAAGAAAAACAAGAGCCTGTTACATATCATGTTGTATTCGAAAATACAATGTTGTAAACAGAGATAATCTTAACCAAGGGAGATTATATTCTAAAGGAAATAGAAAAACAATTGATAAATGCAGTATATTTGGTAACAGAAAAATATAAAGAGAGTAAATGTTAGGTGTTCTTACCATAAAAATGCTAACTAGATAAGGAAACACATGTGTTAGTAAGCTAGATTTAACTATTCCACAATGTTATTAAAAAAACCATACAATACTCCCAATTCCAAAAAAGAAAAAAACATTTAAAGCCAAGATCTGAAATGCTAAATTGTGTACCTAATATACTTTAGTTTGGTACACACAGTCACACACAATCTGAACTAGTAACAGTTGGCTCTCCATGTCCTTCAGTGCCACATCCAACCTCAGGCTGAAAATGCTCTGGAAAAAAAAAATGTGCCTGCACTGAACATGCACTGATTTTTCGCACTGTCATTATTTTTTAAACTCTTATACTATTTACATCAT
The DNA here is from genome assembly GCA_023101885.1 of Typhlomys cinereus. Lineage (NCBI taxonomy): Eukaryota > Metazoa > Chordata > Mammalia > Rodentia > Platacanthomyidae > Typhlomys > Typhlomys cinereus. The sequence goes on along the minus strand of JALPQD010000040.1, from coordinate 8,487,711 downwards.
GCTTACATTCTATTGATATTATATTCATCTAGTGATGATGGTAAGTATATAAGATGTATGTATACATTTTATACAAACACTACTAAACCACTCTATATAAGGGACTTGAGCATGAACAAATTTTAGTACGTACAAGAGATCCTGACACCAGTCTCCCAATAATACTGATGACTGTTATAAGAGTGTCTACCAGTTAGTTTTAGCTGACTTGACCTCTGGGATGTGGACCTCTGGGCACATCTATGAAAAATTATCTAGTTAAGAGAGGCTCTGAGTAAGCCTGAGGGAGACCCGTTTTTGATTGCACGATTGACACATGGGTAGGACCATTCCTGGGTAGGTACATAAATACAGTTGACATTTGGAAAGCTGCTATGTATTTGTTCTTCCTCTCTCTTTCTGTTCCTGACTTTGAATGTGGTGTGATCAGTTCCTGAACTTATACTGGCATGATTTCTCCCACTATGACAGACTGCACTCTGAACTGTGAATTGTGAACTAATAAAAATCCATTATTCCCTTAAGTTGTTTGGATCAGCAAGTTATGAAAGTAAGACAGGATGATTTATATATATGTATGTATATATATATATGTATGCATATATGTATGTATATGTATGTATGTACGTATATACACACACTATTGACTCTATTATTAAAAATAACTATATTGAATCTTATTATCTCAGGCCTATACTTCTTCCTCTTAAACATTTCTTTCTACTCCTACCTTGCAAGGTATCTACAAACACAGTTAGATAATGGATAACCATGTCACAATGGAAAATGTATCAAGGCTTGAATCAGGATATCATAGCTCTGGCTACTAATTGAGCAATGCTGAGCAGATTAGTCATCTGACCTAAGTAAATAAATAACAAAACTAAAGCTCACTGTGCTGGGAATGTGGTGGTGCTGTGGTAGATATTTTCCCAGCCTGTGCAGGGCCCTAGGTTCTGATCCACTTCAGAAGCACCTCATCAAAAATAAAAATAAAAGGCTAATAAAACATGCCGTGCCTTTTTTAAAGGAAGATTAGGATGGTCAATGAGATGTGACATAATACTATATAAACTGTAAAGCCAAATGGTAGTGTGCTTATCTTAATGCCTGAGGCCCTAGGTTTGATCCCCAGTACCATAAAAAAGACAATAACAACTATAAAACACAAATGACATTAATCACTTAAAAGAACCAGAAAGTTATTTTCTAAATGAACTCTTCATTCCCGTCCTCCAAGTCATAATCACATGTTAACAAATAACTAAAACAACTATCTGGAGGTAAAAGTCATATCTAACAGAAATTTAGAAATGAGGTAAAATTTAAGGAGTATAGAAAGGAAGGATGACATTATATGGGGAACATATTTTTGGGCATATTGTAGGATTAATGTAGCATTAATGTAAAAATAAAGTTAAACTAAAAATATCCATATAACATAGCTGATGAGCTGTAATAGTATTACATAATGCTAATAATTCTTTCTATACTTTATTATTAGCACTAAAATCTTATAAGAGTAAAGATCATTTGGTTAATACCTTATTCCATCCGCTGGTATGGACTGCAGTCTCCACTGTACATTCACGATATGCCTGATATGTCACTGGCCTGTAGAGATTTTTTTAAAAGTCTGTGTCACATAAAAGGTTTAAATTTCCAAATGAATAAAAGATATAGTCACTACTCTGCTACTGAACTTTTTGCTGAAGGGACTAGAACTATTCAACTTTTTTATTCAAGATGTGGCTTTTAATATTTGGAACATATTTTTTCCCAACCTTCTATAGGCCTGCATGCATAGCTGGAAAAGTAGCCTATAAAATAGTAAGATAAATTTATAGTCCAATAAATTTTTAATATCAGAATTTATCTGGTAAACCTTATACATTATAGATAGATCACTGATACAGAATCAAATAATAACAAATAAAAGCCTCAGTGAAAAAATGAACATCATCTTCACTTTGTTTAAAGGCAAAAAAAACTTTTCACACTGAGGATATGAAAAGTTAGAATAAACAAAGATAATAAGCAGTGCCTTATTTTAACTTCAAATCTTAATGCTGTAAAATCCTGAAAGAAGTCTGTTGAGGCGCACACTTACAATCCCAGCAATATTTGGAAAGGTGAATTAATAGACTAGCCAGGGATACACAAGACTCTGCCTCAAAAAAAAAAAAAAAAAAAAGAACAACAACAAATCCTCAAGGGCAGAAAGATTAACTTTTCATCTTATTTACATGTTAGTCCTATTCATACCAAAATTCCATATATTATACAGTGACTACACCTTAAGTCTCACTAATATGCTAAGAAACTTTAAGCACAAAATTTAAATTTAAGCACTGTTTTCTCTGTGTAAGTTTAAAAACAAATAAAAAACAGGTACCAAGTAACATGAAGTTAACAGCATTTTGGAAAATATGGCTACTATTCTCCATTTTGGGACAAAATATTAATGGATACATAAAAAAATAGGATTCTTGTTTAAGTTTTTTAAATCTCATCCCTGAAACACTATTTTTTTGTTCTGATCATTTGAGTCTGTGATTTCTTCAGTCCATGATATAATAGCTACTGCTTACTTATAAGCCTATTGTATTAGGCTTTATATCTTTTATGTAAAATATGTGTATATATATATTATGTATGTTTTGTGTTATACCACATATTATCATATTATCATTAAACATTAGGAAGTTGAAGTTCAAAAACATTAACATGAGTAGCAAGCAGTAAGGAAGGCTTTCACACCAAGTAGATGCTGCCTCACAGACCACAGCATGTCCCTCTCAAGTTAGGATTCTGAATGTCTGTATGCAACATATGTCTAAGGAGAATCTGAAATGTGATCACTACTATACACACTGAATTTCAAAGAGTCAGAAAAAAGAATGTGAAAAATCTCATTAATATTTTATAGTATTTTAAAAATATTTTCAATATATTGAAAATACATTATTAACACATTATTAAAATTTTTATACTATTTCACATTTTATACAGCTACAAAAATGTTTTAAAATTATATAAATGTGACTTCACTGTATTTATTGAACAGTATCGTTCTAAATATTTTGGGAAACAATTGTGATTATGCAGCTCTCATTCTATACACAAACCAATATCAACTTACTACCATGGTGATGGTCAAAGATGATGAGAGAGATGCCATGTTGATCTTTTTAAATACAAATATAAACAATATATGCCACCTTGTTGACATCACATTCCCATTAAAGCTTAATATTTTTTAGAAATCTTAGGCTATATACTAGATTCCTTGTAAAGCTCAAATTTTACCAGATACTATAACGTCTACCTACCTATATCTCCCTGTAGCTTTACTTGCGTCTATCAGTCCCTTCACTTCCTTTACTGAACTGTGTGATGCTGCTGTGGGTCACTGTAGTCCTTATAGTAGTCTGGCTATCAGGCTAAGTACTTTAGCATCCTTCAGAATGAAACATGATTTAAAACATTATATGTACACACATACATCCACATAAAAGATGTAGCAGGTTAAAACATTCATGTTTTAATACACAGAAAAGCAAGTAGCTGAGTAACCAGCTCTAACAAGGTCTTAGAACACAGCAAGGTTAGTAGGGAAGGAGTACCTTTAGAAATTACTGATATGTTACATGAAGAGCTAAGGATTAATTTCTCACCTTAACAAAACCATTTGCAGTAGGTGATATATCTACTTCAACTATACAATACTTCCAATTTATAACCAATTCTTCTTCCTTAGGGCCTACAACTCCACTTAATGCTTTTAGAAAACCATGTGGTGAATCCAAATTTCCTCTTAATTTCTGATGCCCATATGCTTCTGTACACAATTATTTTTCAACTTTTCTGAAGTTAAGAAAATCCAACTATGATTTTATTTCACTAATTAGGAATTTTACATTTACTTATTTAACCAGAATATGCAGAAATAAACTGAAACCCCAAATTACTTCCTTGAAAGAAATGGTAAACTATAAACTCTGACTACATGAAAGGAAGAAATTTTCTTACTGTAAGTAGTAATTTGACATTTGAATTTTGGTCCTTTAATGAGGAACAAACTTCATCCTAAGTGATCAATTGTTAAAGATAAATATTTCTGAAATAATATTAATTCTGAGAATTATGGAAAATTAATTTAAGATTTATACTTTTTATATTTTCATTTTTACTAGTTTCTTGATTTCAGCTTTGATATAGTAAGAACAATAGCAAAGGAGGAAACTCATTACAAAAAGGTGGATGTGGTTGCAAAGGTAGATAAGCAACCTCGAAGTAGAGCAACATCTGGGATACCACGTTAAATATAGATATGTAATATGCAAAGATAATGCTAATTGCACTTCCAATTCACAAATCCCAGCCAGTATATTAACATTGGCTACTACAGAGAACAGTAGTAAAGAGTTGTAGGACGCTGGCAAGAGCTTGTGTTTAAAACACATTAAATGATATGCTGGATTCTGACAGTTCAACAGGTAAATGCAAACCATCAAATCTTTGTTGCAACATTTAGATCACTACTTTGAGGCAAAATTTGTCATTCAAAACATAAATCAGATGTTATGGGAAAGCAAAAAACTGAAGAACTACTTCCCCCCCAAAAAAGCCTCATGGAATCCAGCACTACACAACACCCAGAGACTACTTGGACAACAAGCACGTTACACTCAGCAACCACAACTCACTGGCTGAGGAGCATTTGCAGTGCTTTACGCAGAGGCTCTTTCAGGTCCTGTGACACTCTTTCTCCAAGATGGACCAAGCAGTCTTCTATCGAGCTTTCAGGATTAGCAGGGCTGAACACTGGAGAGGTGTGACGGTCGAAGCCTGTACTGGTAAAGGCTGCAGACAATGAAAAAAAAGAAAAAAGGAAATTAATAAACAATAACAAAGGTTGTGCTATGAATCAGATATGGATGTGCATACCTGTAAACCTAGACTGAGACAGCAGGATCTCAAATAGGAGGCCTGCCTGAGCTACACAGTGAGCTCAAGGCCAGCTGGGCTACACAATAAGATCTCATATATATATATATATATACAAAGATTGACAGGTCCTAAATATATCGATTTTATTTATTTGGCTTTTGAAAGAGGGTGGAGAAGGGATTGGGGGATGTTTTCTATATAAAGCCCAGGATGGCTTTAAACTTATGATCTTAGCCTGTCAAATGCTAGGATTCTAAGTATACACTACCATATCTACCTTGTTTGTAAATTTCTCTTTTCCCTTCTTCCTCCCTTTCTTCTTACCTTATTTCTTCCATCCTTCATTACTTCTTTGCTTTCTTAGGCAAGGTCTCATCCTGGGCCAGGCTGATCTGGAACTCGCTCTGTATTTCATGCTGCTTCAAACTCATAGTACTCTTCCTACCTCAGTGCTAATATTACAAGCATAAACCACAACTGACTTGTGTATAATTTCTGTTCATATTCTTTCTTACTAATAGGAGCTGATTTAAAACATGATTTATCAGTTGCTTGTTAAAGTTATTACATTATGGGGATAACCAACTGCTTTCTGATTGGGATTGAGGATGGAATTCATATTGGTACTGTAAACCTGGTTCAAAGCCTGTAATAGGCCCTCATCAGGAAGCTAAAGCTCTTATTTTGCTAAATGGACATGACATGTCCATCAAACTTCCCACCAGGTATAATTGTTTATCCCTACAGACTAGTGCTGCTGTCAACTTTAATCAGGAAACCTTCTTTTTGCAATGGACAGCAGCTTTCAGAGACTAAAAACTGAGTCTGAGAATAAGTATCTCTTGAATGCTCAGCCCTAAATGGGACATCTATATCCCCACCAAGGCTCAGAGAACAACACAGAAAACAGGACAGGCAGAATGTTAAGAGCCAGAAGATGGGGTAGAGAGCAGAGAGCATTGCCTTCTGAGCATACCATGATCATGGCCCTCTTGAACTCATAGCAGCTGTATTACTACCTGGACAAGACCTGCACAAGCCTGAGCCCTATATCATGAGGCAGAAAGGACTCATGAAGCACACCCCTCCTTCTAAATTTATAGACAATTAACATCACTAAGAGGATGCTGAGGGAAAGTCATTTTTCATCAGTGTTTGCACTAGTGAGGTACCCATGCCTGCAAGCAACCCCAGTGAAACTGACTGAGTGACCAAAAAATAAATAAGCAAAAAGATATGAAAGTAAAAGGGTAACTAGTTAGGAAAAAGAAGTAGATCAGAAGAATGGGAAAGGGAACAAGAGAAGGGGATAGAACCAAGGACTTGGAACTCCACCAACTGACATATATATCCCTAAGCCGAATGGAACAGTTATCTTAAAAACATTCAACATTGGGGCTGGAGAGGTGGCTCAGGGGTTAAGTCACCGCCTTGCAGGCGGAGGGTCCTGAGTTCGGATCCTAGACCCCAAGTATAGACGCCGGTCGGAAGCGGGGGCGGCCTGCGTTTCTGGTCCTGGTAGGGCGGAGCCTGTGAATCCTGGGGCAGAGTAAACAAGGAGGAGGTGGGGCAGTCCATGGTGGTTCCCAAATTCGTCCGTGGTTCTACACACACATATACCCCCACACACACATACATACGCACAATTCAAGAGGGCCATGATCATGGTATGCTCAGAAGGCAATGCTCTCTGCTCTCTACCCCATCTTCTGGCTCTTAACATTCTGCCTGTCCTGTTTTCTGTGTTGTTCTCTGAGCCTTGGTGGGGATATAGATGTCCCACTTAGGGCTGAGCATTCAAGGGATACTTATTCTCAGACTCAGTTATAAAAAAAAAACAAAAAAACATTCAACATTGAGCCCGGAATGATGGCTCAGCGGGTAAAAGTAGTTGTCACACAAGTCTAATAACTTGAGTTCAATCCCTGAAATCATGTAAAAGGCTAGATACAGTGCACACCACTATATCTAGTATTGGTAATCCTAATATCCTACTTTGAAATGGGAGGCAGACACAAGAGAATTAATTGGTCCCAAGCTCATGGGCCAATTAGACTGGAGTAGTCTACAGAAGAAATAAGAGAGACTCTGCCTGAAAAGATGGAAGAACTGACTTCTGAAAGTTGTGCTTTGACATCCAAATATGTATAGCAACATATCTACACCTGTATATACACACAAGTACACACACTTCTAGCAAATACAATGCAAAGTGAAAAATAAGTGGCTATAAAATGCCATGCAATTAAAACATTCTACAACATATATGAATGCAAAAATGAGAAAAGCTTTCTTTTTTTTTTTTTATTCAACTGTGCCTGTGTATGTATGTGTGAGTATGTATATATGTGTGTGTAGAACCACGGACGAATTCGGGAACCACCATGGATGCCTCCACTTCCTCCTTGTTTACTCTGCCCCGGGATTTACAGGCTCCGCCCTACCAGGACCAGAAACGCAGGCCACCCCCGCTTCTACCTGGCGTCTATACGTGGGATCTGGGTTCGGAACTCAGGACCTTCCTCCTGCAAGGCAGAGGCTTAACCCCTGAGCCACCTCTCCAGCCCCGAGAAAAGCTTTCTTACTTCCCCCCTTTAATATTGGCATTAAACTTTATTAAAATTTATTTTATAAATTATAAACTTATTTTATTTATTAAAATTTATTTTATTTAAAATTTACTATTGCGTGTATGTGTGTGTGCTTGTGTGCTTGTGTGTTTGTGTGTGTGTGTGTGTGTGTGTGTGTATATGAAAGTGTACTGTGTGTCCCTGTGGAGGACCAAGGGTGACTTCAGGAATCACCCAGATTGCTTCTACCTCATTTTTGCTTCCCTCTGGGTTTTCTCAGGCTCTGCCCACCAGGACTGAAAGTGCAGGTCACTGCCGTTTCCACCTGGTGTTTTCTATGAGGGACCTAGGATCTGAACTCAGGGACCTTCTACTTTTGAGACAACGTCGTAATCTCTGAGCCATCTCTCCAGCCCTATTGGTATTACTTTAAAAGTACCAAATACATATCAAATCACAACAAATGTAAAGGACCTTCAAATGATCATTTAGTCCACTACTTAACACCAGGAAAAGCTACTTCAAAATTACTTGGTATCGCTGGGAAATTAACAAATATTTCCTATAGAAAAAGGAAAAAGGTTATCTCTAATTTTTAATCTTATAATTCCTGAGTGCCCCAGAACTCACAAGGGTAGGCAGCTGGGGTGGGGAGTGGCCCTGAATTGGGACAGAGGAGGTACCCGGGGACACGGCTGTGGTGCTGCGGGACTTGGCTAGAAACAACTGAAATTCCTGTAGAATCTAAGTAGAATTTTATAAGAACATCATGGATGGAGAGGAGAAAACCTATGGTGGCTGTGAAGGCCCGATGCTATGTATGTCAAATTAATATCCTCCTATGGCCATGAATTTATTGTAAAAAGAGAACATGCCCTAACATCAGGAACAATTAAAGCCATGTTAAGTGGACCAGGTCAATTTGCTGAGAACGAAACTAATGAAGTCAATTTTAGAGAGATCATGTCACATGTGCTATCAAAAGTATGCATGTATTTCACCTACAAGGTTCGCTACACTAACAGCTCCACCGAGATTCCTGAATTCCTATTTTCACCTGAAGTTGCACTGGAACTGTTGATGGCTGTGAACTTCTTAGATAAATTTAATTTTTTCAGTATTTAATACCTGTAATTCAGTTAGTAAATTTTTTCATATATAGTATGCTGCCTGTATGCAATTGAACTATAAATATAATTAATTGCAAAGCAGATTATCTTCTGTTCTTTTGCATAGCAATCCAAGTTGAAATTTGTTTGCTACATCGGCAAATTAAGGACATTTTCACAAACAGAAATAAACAAATATGCCAGTTCATAGGTGGTTTTGCTTTATCCTTTGGATTTTTAAAATTATAACAATGATATAGCAAAAGCTGAAATGTAAACATAAATGAACCATGTTCTACAGATAAATACTGGGGCTAAGTATTTTTTATGTTTTTAGTGTTTTTTTAAGAACCAGTTCTGATCTTATAGCCACTGATAGCATTACTACAATTATGCAAATAATTATGTGAAACAAACGATGTTTATAACTTTAAAAAACATCTTATAATTCCCTACCAGTTGTGTAATATTGAGAACACTCTGCTAGTAAAATCAAAGTAAATGACAGTCCACTACACCAAAGAGAATCTGCTCATTAGCTACAAAAATAAGAATCAACCAACCTTCAGAAATTTCTTTGTCCAAAGATTTCAGTTCTTCTTCAATTTCAGCTTTAACTTTTAATAAAACTTCTGGATCCAGAGATTGTGAAGCTATATCGAGTTGAATTCCTGAAACCAACAAGAAAGGTTACTATAGAAAGACAGACAAGTTATTAGAATACAGCAATATCAGCTATGTGTGGAGATAAAACCACACAGTTCCAATATTCAGGAGGCTGAGGCAGGAGGGTTACTTGAGTTTAGGAGTGCAAAGCCAGTTTGAGCATCATCCTAAAATGCCATCTCAAAAAACAAACAAACAAACAAACAAACAAACAATCCAGAAATCACTTGTCTTAATACTAAGTCAGGAAACACAAAACCAAAACTCCTTGTAAGGACAGAAGATACTTATCATGATGATAAACAATGAAGTTGGAAGTGTAGTTCAGTGGATGAGTACTTGCTTAGAATGCATAAAACCCTGCCAGGAGTAGTGGCTCATGCCTAGCATCCCAGTACTTAGGAGGCTGACGCAGGACTGCTTTGAGGTTCAAGCTACATAAGATCCTGGCCAAACAAAATCAAAAAAGAGAAAAGAGGAAGGCAGGGAAAGACAGAAGAAAAGAAAAGAAATGAGAAGGAAAAGAAATGCTCTGTTGAGTGAATTAGTATTGAATCCTAGAATGTATGATTATCATTTTTGATGTACAGTGACAAATAAGGAATATCTGAGTGCTTTATCTGCCATCAGTCTCTTTTTGGAAGATATGCATATCCAAATAAACACAGACCTCAAAAGCCCACAACACATCACTATACATCATCGTCCCACAAAGTAAATGGCAATAATGTCCTGGTTACTACCATAAGCCTCACCCCATCAGATTACAGAAAAGCAGCTGATTAGAGGAGTGCCTGTTCTCGAGACTGATATGATGCTGATCACATAAGACAACTTGTCACACTTGATAATAAACCATGTGGAAAGTCTAAACCAGAAAAAGCCTACTGCTGCTCAGAACAAAAGGCTAAGCTAAGCAATGACAGACTCAGTGATTTTCCTTTAATTAATCCTCTCCACCCAGACTTTCTAAAGCACAGAGCTACACAGTAGAGCCAATGCAGCATAAATCCTGCTCTATAAATCCAGGTGAAGATATTTCAAGCACAAACAAAAGTTAGCACGCAATTCTGCTCACCTCGATTTCAAATGAAGAGTCAAGTGAAATAGCAATCAGCATATTCCAGCTCTGAAGTTCACTTAGAGCTTTCAAACTGAACATCACATTAACACATTCAGCTGAATGGTTAGATATCTCAGAAAAAAATACATTCAACATCTATGGGTCACCAAACAAATTAAAACTACTTATGGGGATCAGGGTGTGAGTCTCTGAGTATGATTTCCAGCACCACACACAACAAAAAAATGTTTAAAAATTATCTGTAGCATATATGAAAATACATGGTCACAGTTGCCAGCATGGGATACTTGGTTTTACATGTACAAAGCAGAGCTCTGTGATTTTTGTTTTAAGAAATCAGGTAACTAGTCTTGGCAAATGCTGCTTTGGAAAGCCCGACTAATTACAATCAAACTAAAAATATTTATTGAACATTCAGACAAAATGGTTCAATTATTCATTAAATAGCAAAACAACCCAAATGATATCTAACTAGAACAACAAATAAGAAACAGATTAAAAAGTAAATTCCAGGGCTGGAGAGGTGGCTCAGGGGTTAAGCGGCGGAAGGTCCTGAGTTCGGATCCTAGACTCCACGTATAGACGCCAGGCGGAAGCGGGGGCGGCCTGCATTTCCGGTCCTGGTAGGGCGGAGCCTGTGAATCCTGGGACAGAGGAAGTGGAGGCGTCCATGGTGGTTCCCGAATTCGTCCCTGGTTCTACAGACACACATGTGCACGCACATACATACGCACACAAGCACAATTGAATAAATAATAAAAAATTTAAAAAAAATAAATAAAAAGTAAATTCCAAAATAGTTAACCACAATGGTGCTTGGAAGTGCCCATGTTTCTACTTTCCACACCACTAGCCTCCTGCAAAATGGAAGTCAGATATGAGAATGCACAGAAACATGGGTAATCTGCAAGACAGAACAGCATGATCCTCAGCGTGAACTTGAGGCTGTTACAGTCGTCCAGCCTCCTGCAGCCCTGCACCTTATACCATCAACTGTGGTGTACTGCACAACAAAGGAGACAAAGTTTTTGCTGGATTCCTGACTGATGAAATGAAAGAAGAAAAAATATCCAAAAAATAGTTCCATACCTGAGATATCTGATGGATGGTTAGGAGTAGAAATTTACACTGTCGTGGTTTGAATGTGAGTTGCCCCCACAGGATCATATGTTTGAATCCTGAGTTGGCGTTAATGCATGGGAAGGTTATGATACCTTTGAGAAGTGGAGCTTTGCTAGAGGAAGCTCAACACTGCTTTCTTCATTTGCTCTTGCTCTTTCTGATGACTGAAGAGACCTGAACTAGTCTCCTGCTTCTGCCTACCACTATGCCATTTTTTAGTTGATTCCCACCATGATAGACTACATCCTCTCTAGAACCATAAGCCAAACAAATCTCTTCTCTAAGTTACTTGAGTTCAATTATATTTTCTCACAGGAAAAAAAAAAGTAACTATACCAGAGCAGAAACCAAGTTAGAGCACAAAGTTGGCAAAGGAAAGATCACTGTTAGGATCAACATTAACAGTGGCATCCCACCAGCATTTGATGGTGAGAAGTAGCCTTCACCAGCACAGAAGTTTAAAACTGCAACTGACATCAACTCCAAACTTCATAAGTTACAAAAAGTAATGACAAGATGGCCCCTGTAGTAAACTCTTATTGTTCAGAGGATGAAGTGGCTACCTGAGATCCTGTCTCAAAAACAAAGATAATAGCAAAATATAAGAAATTTAATTAAGGAGCTAGAGATAAATATATACATTTATATGTAATTGACTTTCTGTAGTTATGTTTTGAGACAGAATCTTACAAGTAATCGAAGGTGGCCTCAAACTTACCATCACCTAAAATTCATATGGAATTACTGGTGTGTAACACCTGATCCTGTTAGTTGATTTTTAAGAAGTACACCAAGGCTACTCAATTAGGGAAAGAATACCAATAAATGGTACTGGGACAGCTAGATATTCTTGAACAGAGGAATTAATCTGGACTCTTCAAACAAAAACTAATTCAAAATGGATCTTTCTTAAGTATATATAGAATTCCTACAACACTAAAAAGAAAAATGATACAATCGAAAATGGAAAAGGGGAATAGACATTTCTCCAATGATACACAATTGCATAATACACACAAAAAGAGAAGTTTAGCATCATTAGTTACTAGAGAAATGTAAATTAAAACTACAATGAGGGCTGGGTATGGTAGTCCCATGCCTAGCTCCGAATTTTTGAGAAGGTGGGATGATAAAACTAGGCATGGTGCTTCATGCCTATAACCCCAGCACCTGGAAGGCTGGGGTACTGAGAACTATTACAATTTGAGAACAGTCTACAAAATGATATCCTATCTTACAAAAGCAAAAAAGAAAAAATTTTGAAAGTGAGTAAATAAACAACTGTGGTATACTTAAGGAAGGAAATATAGGAAAGGCATTAGAAACCATGTGATATAAAGCAGAAGAGAAAATACTCAGGGCAGAAGAGCACAAAAAGGGTCACCAGGGGAAAACAAGGAGACAGACAAATCAAAACAAAACCAAATACTTGGGAAATGCTATAAGGAAATCTGTTACTTTTCAATTATTTTAAAAAAAAATTTTTTTAAAAAATTGGGGAATAGGCTGGAAAGATGGCTCAGGGTTAAGACTCTGCCTCAAAAGCAGAATGTTCCAGTCACAGGTCCCTCTTAAAAATGCCAGGCAGAAAACAGGGACTTCTGGCCGTGCGAGGTAGAGCCTGGGAAATCCCAGAGTTAAGCAAAAAGGAGGTAGAAACAAAACGCGATGATTTCCAAAGTCATCCTTAGTCCTCTACAGGGACACACAGTGCCCTCTCTCTCTCTCTCTCTCTCACACACACACACGCGCACACACAAAATATAGACAGACAGACAGATAGATATAAACAAACCAACCAACAAATATTGAGAAACTGCAGAAATGGTTCAGGGGTTAAAGCTTTTGTCTAACAAGCAAAAGTAGCAAAAGTACCTGAGTTCAAATTCCTAGATCACATGTAAATATGCCAAGCAGATATGGCAACAGCCTGAAATTCCAGCCCTGGAAGCCTGGGAAACCCCAGAGCAAAACAATAAAGAGGTAAAACAATACAGGATGATTCCTAATGTCACTCTTGGGCCTCCATAGGCACATTCACTCAAGTGCCCACTTATATACATACAAAAACCTGGGCTAGAGAGATGGCTTAGGAGGGGCTGCAAACCTGGTGACTGAGTTCAATCCATGGAAGCTCACATAGTCCCGCACTTGTATGCCAGTGTGAGCTCAATCAATCTCTCTCTCTCTCTCTCTCTCTCTCTCTCCTCTCTCCTTCTCTCTGTGTGATAAGTAAAATCATTTTAAAAGAGAGAGAAAGAATTGGGCTGGAGAGATGGTTCAGGGGTTAAGTCTCTGCCTCACAAGTAGAAGGACCCAAGTTCAGATCCACATCTCAGCTAAAAACACTAGGCAGGCCAAGGCCTATTATTTCTGTCTCTGAAAGGCAGAGCCTAGGAAACCCTAAAGCAATGCAAAAAGAAGGTAGAGTAATCTAGGATGATTCCCAAAGTCATCCTTGGTCCTCCGCAGGCACACAGAGTGCCCTTTGATACACACACACACACACACACACACACACACACACACACACATATCAAATAAATAAATATTTTTAAGAGCAAGAGAGAGAGAGATGACTCAGCACTTAAGGGCACTGGACTTGTTGCTCAAGCAAGAAGACCAAAGTCTGCGCTGAGAGAGACAGAAGGATTGCTGGGACTTGCTGGCAAATTCTAGTCCAGCTACAAGAATGAGAACTCCAGGTTTAAGAAAAGACGTTTCCTCAAAGGAATAAAGCAGAGTGATAGCAGAGGACACCCAATGTCTTTCTCTGGCCTCTGTGTAAACATAGACATGTGTACCCACACACACATATGCACATACACATACGTATTATACACATTTACATATAAACATACTATACATACACACAGATATCCATAAATTTTTTTAAAGTGGTACATTCACACAATGGAGTTAATTTTCAGCAAAGAAAAGAAATTACGGTAAATTACCACTTCACAACCATTAGGATGGTTTTTGTCAGTTAAAAAAAATCAATGTGTAGTGGCATATGCCTATAATCCCAACATACAGAATGTAGAGGCAAGAAGATCTTGAGTTCAAGGGCAGCTTGGAGTACTTAGCAAGACCTTGTATCAAAACTGAAAATGTATCAAAACATGTAGAGTCGTGAATTCATTTCTAGTTCCTTGCTTCTCATGGATTCCACGCCTGAAGACCATGAGTTCTCCAGGGCACCTTCCCCTCACGGCATTCCATGTTCCTGAGTTCCATTCTTTCTCTCCTCTAATAAACTGTACCATGATCCTCTCAAAAAAAAAAAAAAAAACTCCTCAAAATACACAAATACTCACACAACATTAACCAGATGATGGCTTATGCCTATAATCTAAGCACTTGGAGGCTAAGGCATGAGTTTGAGGCCATCCTGGGCTACATGGTGAGTGTCAGGTCACCATGAGCAAAAGAGACTCTGTTTCAAAAGGACTAAGATATATATCAAAAAGAATTCAAAGCAAGGAATGAAGCTCCATTTATACAGTGCTTGCTTCACATGCATATATTTAGCCCTGTGTTTGGTCCCCAGCACTCTAGAGGGAGAGGCAGGAACATCAAGACTTTAATGTCATTCTATGCTACATAAAGAGTTCAAGGCCAGCCTGGGCTACATGACACCTTGACTCAAAACAACAAAAAGAACTCAAAGCAAGAACTTGAGCAGATATTTGTGCACCATGTTCACAGTAGAATTATTCACACTAGTCAAAAGACAGAAATCCAAATATCCATCAACAGAGCAACAGATATTTTCATATCTCTCTTCTCTCTCTCAAATAAACAAATAAGAAGTTGCACATTAAAAAAGTTCTACTTGGGCTGGAGAGATGGTTCAGGGGTAAAGACTGTGCCTTGCAAACAGAAGGTCCTAAGTTCAGATCCCAGGTCCACATAAAAACAGCAGCAGCCTGCACTTCTGGTCCTGGTGGACAGAGCCTGGGAAATCCAGGAGCAAAGCAAAAAGGAGGTAGAAGCAATCCAGGATGATTCCTGAAGTCACCCTTGGGCCTCCACAAGGACACACAGTGCCCTCTGATACACACACACACACACACTAAATAAATAAGTTTAAAAAGAGTAGTAATCAATAAAAAAGTTGTATATCAAAAAAATTAACACAAACTAGCACAATACAGAATATCTAACTAGCTCAGAAAAAGAATAGAAGAATTAACTACTTATGGACAAGTTTGCACCCAGAACATGACTCACTTAGGAAATAATAAAACCTACATAATATGACAGAAATTCTGAGTCACTCAGCCAGTTCTCATATTTACTGCTTCAAGAACTCGAAACCAAACCCTAACCACATTTCAGTAATGAGTGCTACAATAAGTTCTATTCATAAAAAATGGTGGGTTCTATATCACATTAAGAGAACAAATACGAAAGAAAAACAGTGACGACAACAGTAAGAAGCAAGCATCTTCCTTGATGAAAGTAACCTCAAAGTTCCTCATGGCATGTGCCACAAGTAAAGCTGGAACAGAGGTATCAAAAACTTGAGATCAAGATACAATACATAGTAAGATTCTGTCTCCACCTCCTACACTTAGCTTTACAGTATCTGCCTAGCATGAGCAAAACCCTGGGTTTGATCTTTAGCAGCCCCCCCCAAAAAAGAAGAGAAAGTACAGATGTTTGTATTTATACATAAATATTTTAAGCTTGGCCTTACAAGGAAAACAACATTAAGGGTAACAACCATGTAGATCAGGAGAGCCTCAAACTTAATATATGGCCAAGACTGGCCTTCAACTCAGTTTTTCTAAAGCTGGGATTACCAATATGTACCAACATACCCAGCATTCATACTGAACTTTTATAAACTTCAGCTGTGATAGTTAATCCTTATAAGCAACTTGACTGAACTGAGAATGATCTAGCTGATCCTCTAGATATGTGGATGAAGGTGTTTTCAAGAGCATGTTAGCTAAGGGGAAGAGATGGCCACTGAATGTATGCAGCACCATGAAAGTGCTAGGGTCCTGGATGGAATCAAATGGAAACAATGAGATAGTCTCTGCCATACGACCCCACTACAATGCTGTTCTGCCAGAATCAAAAGAAACAGTGACTGTGAACTGAAACCATGAGCAAACTCTTCCTCCTTTTAAGTTGCTTGGGTCAGGCAATCTGTCACAGTAGCGACATGACACAGCTAACTAGCATGACAACTCAATGGCACTAAGAGGTGCAGCATTTAGGAGTTGAGACCATGAGGGCTCTGCACTTATGAATCAGTGTTCATAATGAAAAGCTGAAGGAAGCCAAGCATGGTGGCCCACTCAGGACCAGAAGTTTAAGACCATTTTCTGGCTATAAAGTCAGTTGGGCTACATGAGATACTGTCTCAAACAAAACAAAACTAAGGAGGATGGAGAGAAAAGGACAAGAAGCTAGATAGATTGCCTTCCACCCTCTACGCCTTTCTGCCCTTCTGCCACATGAGTAAAGAACACTTGTTTAATAACCACTGGAAAACAAAGCATTCAAAGGCATCTTGGAAGCAGAGACTAGGCCCTTGCCAGACACTAAATCTTGGTGTTCCTAACCACCGTGACAGTATAACCACTGTTATAGCAGTACAAATGAGAAACAGTTTAATTAGACCAAGCTAGTCTTTGCTACAGCAATAAAGTGAGCCAGAAACTTAATTCGAAAATCTATTTCTCTCTCATTGCATACCTAACTTTAGAAATAGAAGGCAAGGAATCCCTGGCTGGCCTGGAACTTGTGGCAATCTTTCTATTTCTATCTGCCTAGTACTGGGATTTCAGGTGTGTGCCACCATGCCATTACTATCTTTATTCTTGTGTGTGTGTGTGTGTGTGTGTGTGTGTGTGTGTGTGTGTGTGTACAAGAAGGCACTTGAGTGTGTATGCTTTTGCAGGCCCAAAGGTGACATCAGGAATCACAATGGATTGCTCTACCTCCTTACTGTTATACTCTAGGGTTTCCCAGGCTCTGCCTTCCAGGGACCAAATTACAGGTCACTGTCATTTCCACTCAGCATTTTTCCAAGGAGTCTAAACTCAGGTCCTTTTACTTGAGTACATGAAGAGAAATGATAAAGGAGAAAGGGCAGGAAAAACTAACAATAATTTAGCCTTGAGATAGTTACCACAAGGATGGAGAATCGTCACAAAATTGGAATGGCTGATAAGCATTCACATAAAAGAAGTCATGAACTGACCACAGAGATACATATCTGTGATACCAGTGCTAGAAATATTAGGGGAGAAAAGGGGTTTTGAGTTGGAGGCCTGCCTGGGCCACACAGCAAGTTCAAATTCAGGCTAGCCAACATGGCAAGGCCCTATATCAAGAGAAAATAAAAAGCATTGGGGATGAGGTTCAGTGTTAAGAGAACAAGAAAGAGGGTCATGAGGAAGGAAAAGATAAAAACTAAAAGGTGACTTTATGTTTCAAACCTGGGTAACAGGTGGTATCTTTTTAAAAAATATATAGCAAAAATAGGAATTGAAGGGGCCTGGAGAGATGGCTCAGGGGTTGTGACTCTGTCTCACAAGCAGAAGGTTCTGAGTTCGGATCCCAGGTCCCACATTAAAAAAAAAAAAAAAATAGGAATTGAAACTGAACATAATGGTATGCTTTTGTGAGGCAGGAAGGTTATAAGTTCAGGGCCAACCACTATCTAAAATGAGAGGAAGGAAAGGATTTTTTTTATTATTTGAGAAAAAGAGAGAGAGCAGACATCTGTGTGTCATGGAGAACATGTGGAAGTCAGAGAACAACTTCCAAAAGTCAATTCTCTTCTTTCGCCATGTGGATTCCAGGGACTGAATTCAGGCCACCAAGTTTGTGCATAGGTACCTTTACCCACTGACTAATCTCTCTGATCCAAGAGGGACTTAGTTTAAAATTTAAATTAAATTTAAATAAATTCAATTAAAAATTCATTTAAATTTAAAAACTGGGAGCTGAGGGGTTAAAGCCTTTGCCTTGCAAACAAAAGGACATGAGTCCAAATCCCAGATCCCATGTAAAACTGTGAGACAGATGGTGGTGGCCTGTAATCCCAGCTCAGTAAAAGGAACCTGGGAAACCCCAGAGCAAAATAATAAGGAAATGAAGGGTTCCAAAATGGTTCCCAATGTCGCCCTTGGGTCTTCACAGGCACACATAGGCAAGTGACCTCTTGTACACACTTGTACACACTGTATACACATGTACATCATTCACCCACATGAAAACATACATACATACATACAAAAAAAAAAGGAGCTAGAGATTCAGCTCATTAGAAAACATCTAGCATTCACTAGGCCCTATTTTCAATTTGAAGAAGAGGAAGAAAAAGAAAAGGAAGGAAGAAAGAAAAGGAGGGAGGGAGGGAGAGAAGGAGGGGAAAAAGAGGAGAAGATGAAATAATTAGGGCTGGAGGATAGCTTAAGTCAATTAAAGTACTTGTCTTGCTAGCATAAAGGCTTTTGATTCCCAGAACTCACATTAAAAAATAAACAAGGCTGGGAAGATAGCTCAGGGGTTAAAGTCTTTGCCTCAAAATCAAAAGAACCTGAGTTCATATCCCAGTTTCCACATAAAAATGTCAGACAGAAATATCAGTAGCCTGGGAAATCCCAGAGCAAAGTAATAAGGAGACAGAGCAATCCAAAGTCACCCTGGACTTCTAAAGATCATGCATTTGCACGTTCCTACACACAAGCTGGATGTGGTGGCACACTGAGGAGGAAAAGACAGGCAGATCGCTAGGCTCCTGGCCAGCCAGTCTAGCCTACTTGGTGATGTCATGACAGACCCTATCTCAAAAAAAGTGGATGGCACCTGGAACAATACCCAAGGGTGGCCTCTGACCTCCACACATACACATGCACTCATAAATACATTTGCGTATATGCAAACAAACACACACAAAGTTTAAAGGGGGACTTGTTTAAAAAGATGACAAACTGAAATGAATGTTGTCTAACATGGTAACTAGTCGCATACTTTTCAAGGTTTAAGGTACAGATCACTAACAGCAAGCTTACTGTAGATTCAAACTCAGCGTTGCTGAGGAGGAGGAGGAAGAAGAGGAGGAAAGGAAATAAAAAGAGAGGGAGGGATTTAGGATCCAAAATAAAATTTACCTGGAACACAGCCATGTTCATTCAAGTGCTGCCTAAGGCTGCATTCAGGCCAGCAGAGGTGATGGCTGCCTCGGGCTTCATGCTGCTGTTGATCATAAGCTGTATTTGTTACAACTGCACAGCATTCGGCTACCATTCAAACATGTACTATTATACGTTTATTTCACTTGTGCATGCCAATGTTGACAACAGGAAAAGAGGAGGAAAATAGACACCCTGGTTTAAGGCATAGTATTGTATTAACTATGCTAATGGGACTGAAGAAATGACTCAGGAGTTAAATCTCTGTCTCTCAAGCAGAAGGTCTTGAGTTCATATCCAGATCCCACATAAAAACACCAGGTGGAAATGATGATGGCTTGTACTTCAAACTCCAAAAGGCAGAGCCTAGGAAGCTCCATAGCAAAGTCAAGAGGAGATAGAACAATCAGGGTGATTCTGAAAGTCACCATTGGGCCTCCACAAGTACACACAATGTCCTCTGATACATGCAGATACATGCAGACACACACACACATACACATACACACACACACACACACACACACACACACACACACACACACACAAAGTATTAACTACACTGAAGACAGAAAATCATAAATACTACCAAACTAGATACACTAATTAAAATAACTCAATTCATAGAACATCAACAATAAGAAAAACCAGAATGTTTAAAATGCAACATTTTACTACAGCAGTATTTCATAAAGAAAAAATGAAAATAAAGCCACAAGTTCAAAAGTTGTTCTACTGTTAGAATCATTCACTGATGTTAAGTCAATTAAATCTAAATCAGACAATGAAATTAAGTAATAAAAAGACTAATTAAAAAATCTCTAAATATTGGAGATTAATTACCACACTCCTAAGTAATACATAGGGGCCAGTGAGCTAGCTTAGCATGTAAAGTTGCATGCCACACAATCTTGATGACTTGATTTCAATCCCAAGAACCATGTAAAGGTGAAAGGAGAATACCCACTCCATAAAACTGACCTCAGAAAATCGACTTCTAACTTCCGCATGTGCACAACAGTACACACACACACACACACACACACCTCTAACACATACATGCGTGCACACATACAAATTAATTGACACAAAGAAAAATCTCAAGATAAATAAAAAATATTTTATGTAAATGCAAATAAAAAGGTACAAGCTAGGAATAGTGGTAAACATATGCAGTTCTAAGAAATGCTAAGGCAGGAGGATTAGGGGTTCAAGGCCAGCCTCAGTCACATAGCAAGTTGGCAGCTAGCCTCAACTGCACTGTCTCAAAAACAACAATAACAACAAAAATCTTAAACCTGTTATCTAAGCTTCCACTTTGGAAAATAGGAAAAGAGGTGGAGGGAGAGCAAAATAAATCCCTCAAAAGTGGGGGAAACGTTAAGATTGAAGCAAAAATCAATGCACTGAAAACAGGAAATCAACACAGAAACTCAATGAAACCAAAAAACCGATTCACTAAAAAGAGCAAGAAAATAAACAAGAACCTCTCCAGAAATGGGGAGGGAAAAGAGGAAGAGGGAAAGAATAGGGAAAGAGGAAATAACAGAATAAAAAAATAAAAGGCTAGACAAGATGGTTCAGCAGGTAAAGACACTTACCACCAAGTCTGATGACCTAAGTTTGATCCTCAGAACCTGCATCATGGTAGGAGAAAACTGACTCCCACAAATTGTCCTTTGATCTCCACACACACACTGGGATACACATGCACATATACAAAACAAAGTATAAATGGAAATGGAATGATACCTCAAAAACTATGAACACCAAAATTAAATTTTCCTTCAGGTCCTTTCCATCAAGGTGATATGGAAAATAACTGACACAGGAATGCTACTTGTGATTTACAATTCAAAGTATCAGTTCAGTTTAGCTCTGCAAGTCTACCACTGAAGATGCCTCCTAAGTCTAAGTACTTGAATTTTAAAAAAACAAAAATATTTTCACGTTTCTTGACGAAGGGTTTTGGTTTAAAAGCAAAATGTCCCCAACAGACTCATGCTTTGAATGCTGGTCCTTGGTAGTGATATAATCTTGGAAGGTTTCCAGAATTTTGGAAGGTGGGACCTGCCCATAAATTGACTGCTTGAGGACAGCCTTTGAACAGCACATTGCCCCGTACTCCTCTCTTTGTGCTTCCTATTCAACCCACTCCCACCACCAAGATAGCTTGTTCCAACGTGTTGGTCCCTTTAAAACCATATTCAGAATAAACTCTTCCTTCCTTAAATTGGTTTTCTCAAAAATTGGTTCATAGCAATGAGACTAATAGACTAAGTTGGGGGGAAAAAAAGAGAAAAAGAAAACATTGTATTTTACTTGTTTTGTGTTGTCTGAGATTGAACCAAGGACCTCACACATGTAGGCAAGTATTCTACCATGGAACCATATCACCACCCAACTTTTACTTTTTTTCTTTCTTTTTTTTAATTATTTTTTATTTATTGTGTGTGTGTGTGTGTGTGTGTGTGCGCGCACGTGTATCAGAGGGCATTGTGTGTCCCTGTGGAGGACCAAGGGTGACTTCGGGAATCATCCTGGATTGCTTCTACCTCCTTCTTGCTTCACTCTGTGATTTTCTAGGCTCCACCCACCAGGGCAAGAAGTACAGGCCACCGCAGCTTCCACTTGGTGTTTTTACGTGGGACCTAGGATCTGAACTCAGGACCTTCTGCTTGTGAGATAGAATTTTAACCCCTGAGCCATCTCTCCAGCCCTTTTTTTCTTTTTTTTTTTAAGGCAGAGTTTCATGCAGCTCTCTGTGTAACCCAGGATCACCAAGAGTTCCTGATCCTACTGTCTCCATCTCCCACATTTCTGGGCTTATGGCTTATACTACCACTTCCAGATTAAACAGTGCTGGGGATTAAACCCTGGTCTTCTACATGCTAGATAAGCACTTTACAACTAGCTAAATCCCAGCACACCAGTATCATTTTTCTGTAACATACTGAACTTCCTGCCAGCCCATTTGTGCTGTTATAACAGAATACCAGAGACTAATTATTTCACAAAGGGAAGAAACAGGCTGGCAACATAACTCAACAGTTAAAGCACCTGCTCATAATCTGGTGATCTGAGTTCAATTCTAGGAGTCCACATGGTGGAAGGAAAGATGTGACTTTTGAAAGCTGTCCTCTAATTCCCACCCATGCACCATGCTATGCACCCTATGTGTGCATTCTCTCTCTGTCTTACTCTTTCTCTCCTCTGTTAAGTAAATAAATAAAATATTCTTAAAAAGAGAGAAGAAATGTATTTTTCAAAACTTAGAGACTAGGACTTGAGAGAAGGCTCAGGGGTTAAGCCTCTGCTTCACAAGCATAAAGTCTTGAGTTCAGATCCTGAATCCCATGTAAAAAATGCTAGGCAGAAATGGTGGTGGTCTGCCTGGGAAAATCCAGAGCAAAGAGGAGGTAGCACAATCCAGGGTGATTCCCAAGTCACCCTTGGTCCTCCATAGGCACATATAGTGCCCTCTGATACACACACACATTCACACACACGTACACATACACACACAAAAAAATAAAAAGCTTACAGACTACAACATTCAATATTAACTAAAACCTTCACACTGAAACCTATAATATAGGCAGAAGGACAAGAGAAGAAAAGAGTAAGACAAGAGGGAACCAAATTGACTTTTATAATAAATTCACTCTTATAACTAACCTACTCCAATGGTATTAATATTAATCGATTCATGAGGGCCGAATTCTTTTGCTTTTTTCCTTTGAGGTTTCCTAATATTGTTGTATGGGGGATTAAGTTTAAGGAACACATGCAAATCATAGTTTAAAAACAACATGACAACAAACATCTGCAATCCCAGCACTCAGGAGGCTGGGACAAGCCTCCTGTCACTAACTCCAGGCTAGCTTACACCATGTACCAAGAACTTCTCAGAAAAATGAAAATGTAGTCCTATGGGGGTAAAGGTGCAAATTTTTATGTGTAAATAGTTTTAAACATTTTGCCGTAACTGCACAATTTTTATTGTTTCCTGATGTCACTGTTTCTCATAATAAACACATTTTCTTAATAACAATAAACTCTTAACAGGCAGATAGATAGACAGAAATACTCAATTACTTCACCCAATTGCTTATCAAAGCTATCATTAGAATTATAAAGTTTATTTCACCATGGACATCATTAAAATATAGTTATGTAGCCAGATACAGTAACAAATTCCTGTAATCTTAGTACTGGGGAGACTGATAAAGGAGAATTCCAAGTTCAAGCAAGATCTGGCTTTGGGGGAAAAAAAAGAAAAGAGGGCCAGCAAGATGATTCAGCAAGAACAGTCACCTGTATACAAACATATGTACAATAAGATGCATATAGTTGTGCATACCTTCTCCCCCCATTCCCTCTTTCCTCCTTCCTTCTTCTTTCAACTAAAACAAAATTCTTTTTTAAAAAAGAAAAGAAATATGATTGTATTTAAGAAGACTTGATAAATAAAAGTCAGGTTTGTTAGCATAGTCTGTAACTTCAAAGGAGGCAAGATATGAAAATCTATAAGGACTATCAAGCCAGTCTACATAAACTACTAAGACTCTGTCTCAAAATAAAAAAATGAAAAAACAGCTGGGCATAAGATTATGGGGTTGATGTTTGTTTGGTATGTACAAGGTCCTAGGTTCAATTCCCAGTATTGCCACGTAGCAGCTACTCTTTTCTGTTACTGTGAGACACCACTGACACTCAAACAACTTAAAGGAGAAAGGTTTAGCTTACAGTTCAAAGGGATACACTTCAAGGCAGAAAAGGCACAGCTGCCTGGCAGAAGCTGGAGGCGACCTAAGTCATGTCCATCCAAGATACTGAGAGCTGTTAGACTGCCAACTTCAAGAGCTGACCTCTGCTAGAAGTACAGTGGGGCTAATCTACCTCAAGGTTCACCCTCTATGACTGCCAGCAAGGCTCCACCTCTAAAGGTGCCATGACCTTCCCAAACAACTAACGATCCAAACAGATGAAGACTGTGAGGGCAACTCACATACCAAACCATGACAGTACACATGTGAAAACATGTGAACAATTTTATCAAGCTGTCTCTCTACTTCCACCTTTACATGCTGTGTTCCCAGGAGAAACTTAGGCTGTCAAGCTTATGTAGAAAACACCTTTTCCCACTGAGCTCTCTTACTGGCCCATACCGCAGGAATCCTCCTGTCTCTGCCTCCCCAGTGCTAGGATTACGGATGAACTCTGCCATGCCTGCCTTTTTACACATGTGCTGGGGCCAGATCAGCACTTTACCAACTGAACAATTTCCCCAGTACTTTAGGGTTTTAAAAATACAATTCAAGGGGCTGGAGAGGTGGCTCAGGGGTTAAGCTTCTGCCTTGCAGGCAGAAGGTCCTGAGTTCGGATCCTAGACCCCACGTATAGACGCCGGGCAGAAGCAGGGGCGGCCTGGAATCCCGGGGCAGAGTAAACAAGGAGGAGGTGGAAGCGGTCCATGGTGGTTCCCGAATTCGTCCGTGGTTCTATACACACACACAAACGCATGCACACACATGCGCACCTGCACACACACACACATACACATGCATAATTGAATAAATAAAAAAAAATTTTTTAAAAATACAATTCAAGGGGCTGGAGAGATAGCTCAAGAATTAAAACTCTGTCTTCCAAGCAGAAGGTCATGAGCTTGGATCCCAAGTCTCATATAAAAACACCAGGCAGAAGCAGCAGCAGCCTACACTTCCAGCCCTAGTGGGCAGAGCCAGGAAAAACCCAGAAGAAAGCAAAAAAAGGCAGAAGCAACCCAGGATGATTTCCAAAGTCATCTTTGGTCCTCCGCAAATACACTCTCTGATACACATAAAAAAAAAAAATACTTAAATATATAAATGGAGAGAATTGACTTCCAAAAATTGTGCTCTGATCTCCACTCATGTACCATGACATGCAAGCACATGTGATTCAATTAGAAGTGTAGAGAGTGTTCACCTAGTAGAAAGTGGTGTGTAGGACACTGTGAGAAAAGGAAGTCTTGTTACCTGAGAAAAGCCTGCAAAAAGAGTTAGAATCATGGATTCCTCAAGGATCCAAAAGTTCAGAAACGTTAGTCTAGACAACCACTGAACTGCTGGAGTACCTTGTGGTCTACGGATCAACGGGGATTTGTAAGGGGAGATTTGTGGAAATGAAGATATTTCATGTAATAAACTGTCTCTCGGGCTGATAATGTAAAACCTCAGGAATGTTAATTCTCTGGGTATCTCAGGCTGGTCATCTGAGCATGCTCTGAAAGCTAGGAGAGTTCTATCATTTCCCTATCTCTCCTTCCAACAAATCAGAGGTCTCATACCTGAATATGCAAGCTGATTCCCGCAACTATTTATCATTTCTGTATTAATAAAGAACAGCCCAAATGGGTAGTGGATTTCTTACTATTCTCCTGCTAGGAAGATAGTGAATCTTTCCCACCTGTCTGACCCAGCTTTTGCGCTCTCCTATCCTATCCTATGTCTGTGTGGTTCTTTCCTTTTCCACCTTTCGTATTTCTCAACCCCAGGAAAACTTCATGGGTTGCTATGTGTACATACACAGTATACTTTGTATTTATAGAGATTTATAAGGGGGTAACAGTTTATGTTTCCTTCAGACAGGGTTGTACACACTTGCAATCCCAACCTCTGGGAGACAGAGGAAGGTGGAACTCGTAAGTCTGAGGTCAGCCTGGTCTACATAGCAAGTTTCATGACAGTGAGGCCTATATAGCAAGACCTTCTTTCAAAAACACAAAACAGTGGGCTGAGGAAATGTCTTGTCCCACAAGCAAAAGTATTAAGAGTTCAAATTCCCAGATCGCATGTAAAGTGCTGGGTAGGTGTGGTGGCCTGTCTGATATTCCAGCTCTAGGAAGTCTAGAATCCCCAGCATAATCCAGGCTAGCTCGATCATTGAGCCCTGGGTTTAATTAGAAGAGTGATCGAGATGATTCCTGAGATCAACCTCTGGCTTCCACACACATGTACATACACATGTGCTTACATATCTGCCAACGCATATGCAAATAAGCATATAAATGTACACACACACAAAAATGGAAAAAGAAAAACACAACAAAATAAAAAATCCAAATAATACATGTCATAGTTAGGCACAGGTGTCAGCTTGACAGTTGAGGGTTTGAGCTCTGGGTCCATTTGTAGAGAATTAGTTGTTGAGTTAAGCTCAGCGCAAAACTGCAGGAGATTGTTTAGCTGATGAGGAAGGCCCAGCCCATGGTGGGGGGGGACTAGACCCTGAAATAAAATACAGAGAGCTGGTTGAGAAAGTTGGCATCCTTGTATACACTTGGCCAGACATGCTAGTCTCACAAGTAAGGATTGTCCTTCTCTCAGCCATTATGTAGAGATGGTGTGGCCAATTCCCTCGGCCCTGGTGCTGGTATAAGCTCTCCTGTCAAGCTGGATTGATAACTATAACCCAACAATCATAAGAGAAAATAAACCCCTTGTTCCCTTAAGCTGTTTGATGGTGATTTATCAGCAACTATGGAGGCTAACTGCTACAATAAAAATGTAAAAATATTAAAAGCAGTTTCAAGTGTGAATGGACCAAGTATGACAAGAGATGGGGGAGATGCAGTTATTCTACATGACCTCATTAACATTATTTGGTCTTATACACAGAAATTTTTACATGCAAATACTGCTTAAAGTTCTTATTAAGTCATAATGATTTAAACACCAAAAGCCAAAATAATACCTTGGGGTGAGGGACCATGTTGCTCTTGCAGCTTCTCCTGAGGAAGAAGTCCCAGGTAGCTGAGAACAACATACTTTGTTTCATAGTGAAATCCTAGAGGCACAGTAGTAGAGGACGCCATTGAAGAGATGCTTAATACCTAAAAACACAAAAAGTTTCTTTCAGTTCAAAGTATATTACACCCCAGTAATTTTCTCACTGATTATAATTATTCAATTAATTACTAAAATAAGTGTCTCAGACTTCTCTATCCAATTGTTCTTAAAAATGTAACTGCTTAATTTCTGTATAAATGATAATTTATCTATTCAGATTTCGAGGCAAAAAAGGTTTTCCATTCTTTTTCTTCCTGTTTTTTCTAATTTCACCCATGTGGCAAATACACTAACACTGCCACTATACATACGGTATGTGTTATTTCTTTTAGTAATAAAGCTTAAAGTTTTTAACCAGGCCCATGTCATACAACTAGAGACTAAATGCTTCAGCCTTCTGGGCAGAGAGAGAGAACACATGTGCCATGGCACACATATGAAGGTCAGAGAACAATTTTTGGAAGTTCATTTTCTTCCTTCTACCACGTGGGCTCCAGGGATAAAACCCAAGTCACCAGGTTTGCGTGTGAACATCTCTTACCAGTTAAACCATTTTACTGGTTTCTTACTACATTTTTTAAAACAACAAAGAAAGTTTTCTTTGGACAAACTTACATTCAGGCTGGCATAGAATTCACTATGTAGCTCAAGCTGATCTTGAACTCACAATTCCTATGCCTTGGCCTCTACACTGCTAGGGTTTCAAGATGCAAAACTATATCTGACTTTAAAATATTATAAACTACTCTCACTCTATACTATTTAATGTCAGGAAAATACTGTTCAAATTTTACGTATGATGAAGTGGTAATTCAGGACTGCTGAAGTAGGTCAGTTGGTAAAGTGCTTGTCTAGCATTCACAAAGTACTACATAAACTATGTGCATTGACACATGATTGCACTCTGAGGTAGAAGCAGGAGGACCAGAAGTCTCAGGTTATTCTCGGTGAATTGGAGACCAACTGGGCTAAATGATTATCTCAAAATAAATAAACAAATAATAAAATTCATAAATTTTCTGAGGTCTATCAGATAACAGTAGTAGCAGCAATGTAATACAAACCTGACTTTTTTATTCTCTTATTAGATGAGCTTGCCTGCCATTTAATATCATTTTTCTAACTATGGAGTACCCCATTCTGTTTAAACCTTGGTGGGAAGTGTTGAACAAGAAAAGTACCAACAGTCCAGCAGCAATATTCTAACTCTTCCACCCTGTGGCCTGACCCCCACTGAGTCTGGTCTACTCAGTCTTGGGTCCTGTCTGTCTCCCCCCAGTTAGTGTTCCAGCTGTCTTCTTTCAGCAAACTAACACCCTTTCTATAAGTCACTTTTCTGCTTCTGGAAACTCTAGTCCATTTCACTGTTTGAAACTAGGACAGGAATCTAATTTTCTAAAATTTCTAAGATAGTTTCCTTCAACTATAACATACTACATTCATCTGAGGATTACTATACTAAATTTATAGTTTAGACAAACATAACTGTACAAACTCACACATAGATCTAGTAGTATAATTACATCTAAAAGAAAAATTTAAATTTTGAAACAGTAAACTTTCTTACTTCCTTTTTCCTTATTTTGAAATAAACGTTTCTTTCCTTCTTTTCCTCCTCTTCTAGGTACTAGGACTGAACCTAGGACCTCAACCTAAGTAGATGAGGCCAGCAAGTATTTGACCACTGAGCCTGTTTTCACTCTCAAGAAGGGCCTCACCAAGTTGTCAAGGCTGGCAATGAATTTACTCTATAATCTAGACAGACCTAGAACTTGCAATCTCCCTACCTCCGCATCCTAAATAGAATTACAGGACAGCTGGAGACAATGCTCATTTTTTGTACTCATTGAACAAGCAATTTCCTAAGCTATGGGCACTGTACACAAAGATAAAATGATCCATTATCTGCCTTCATATGTTTTCAAATAAGCAGGAAAAAAATATGAACATAAATAAGAACACAGTGGTAGGGGGAGGAAGCAAAATAGTTGTGAAAAAAGTGAAAGTGGGAATCAAGAAAGGGTTTATCTCTGAGTCAATCTTAGAACAGGAGGTACTCATTTAAAATGAACCAACTGGGGGTGGGACAGGGACAAATTTCAGACATAAAGATTAAGAAAATAGAGACGCTTTCTGAAAGAACATGAATTAATACAAAAGAGAAGGAACTGGCACAGGTCCATCACAACATGTGTCATGGTTTGAAATGTGAGTTGTCCCTCACAGGCTCATGTGTTTGAATATTTAGTTGTTTGGGAAAGTCATAGCACCTTTAGGAAGTGGAGCCTTGATGGAGGAAGGCAGTCACAGGGAGTGGGTCTTGAGGTTGGTTAACCCCACCTTACTTGAGTGAGTCTGCTCTTGAGCTTGCAACAGATCTCAACCTCCACGATGTCTGCAGTGACTTAAGCCTTCTCCAGCTTCTGCCAGCTAGCCATGCCTTTTATACCATGAAGGACTGTATTTCCCCTCTGGAATCAAAAGCTGAATAATCTCCTTTTCTCCCTTTAAACTGTTTGAGCCTCAGTGGTGTTTCACAGCTACAGAGAAGAGCAACTCCCACAACATGTAAAGAAAATTATAAACTCAAAATTGCTAGACGGAAATGGCAGCAGCCTGTACTTCCAGCCCTGGAAGGCACAGCCTGGAAACCCCAAAGCAAAGCATTAAGGAGGTAGAGCAATCCAGGATGATTCCTAATGTTATCCTTGTGCCTCCACAGGCACACACATACCCACAGCTACACATGCAAAAAAGATTACAAACTCAACAATAATAAGCATCCAGCATGTGCCCTGCATGGGATAGGATGCTAGTCTAAGTTCTGTACTTTGTACAATGTATTTTTTGTACAATGATGTAGGACCAGGTCCATCAATAAGAATCAATGAATACTCTAAAAATGTATGCAAATTCTTTATCTTTTTCTGAAGGAAAAAAAATCCTGCCATTAGATATTCAAATTAAATTACAACCTAAAACAGGTTAAAAAAAAAAAAAAACTACAAAACTTGAGTAGCTCACAGAAATAATTAAAAATAAAAAGTCCACCTGATAGCCTGCTATAAAGGACAGTTCAAAGAATACAAAGAGATGCATTAGGGAAGGCCCAGAGCCTCAAATGCCATTCCTTGGTGCACCACCTTCCAGGCACATGTTCAGCGATCCAGATTTCCAAACTGCATTGCATGGGCATTTTTGAAGCGTGAACAACATGCAGAAATGCAATTGGACAAACAGGTCATCCCTTAATGCTAATAGCTGGGTAGGGAAACACACCAGATGTCAATCTCAGATTCACTATGTGGTATTCCTTGCTCCTGATAAGAATAGGACCTTCTGGAATAAGGGATCTATTAAAAAAAAAAAAAAAAGAGTAAGCCAAAAATTAAATTTCTATGACTTTCTTGAGCCACAAACCATAAGTTAAAACCAAAGTATGTCATATGTCGGCTATAATTTCATACTTAAAAGAATCGCCTATTGGTTTCAGATTATAAATTACAAAAATTAAAGCCCAAATATAAATAAAATAAAGCTTAGGAAATAAAAAATTTAAGACAGGATCTCACTGTATCTCAGCCTCAGGCCTCAAAATCTTAGCGATCCTCCTGCTCAGCCTTCCCAGTGCTGAGACTGTGCATATGAGCCACCACACTAGCTTAAACCTTTAACTCTTTATAGCAACCATTCTCAGTGCTGGAACAGGAGGAAAAAAAATAACACCCACCACCATCAAAATAGGAGCTAGCAAAATTGTTTATTTCTTTTTGAAAAAGGAAACCGGGGCAGAAAATGTATTAAATATTGGTATAATCTTTAAAAGAAATATGATTCAAAAAATTTACAAGAAGAGATTCGACTCAAGACCCATTTGTCAGAATGGTACACATCCCTCTTTCTGTAAACTAGAACAAGAACCTAAAAAAAAAAAGAGAGAGAGAAATAGATCAATAGGGAAGACAGCCAATAAGCTTATAGGTAACAAGACAGTGCATCAAACTGCTCTGTAGATAGCTGTTCATTATATCCATAGAATGGGAACTTACAGTGGAAACCTTTGGGTCTAAAGCTGGATGAGTGAAAGGAAATGCACATATCAGTGGGGTGGCCTGAAGAGAGATAACTTGATATACCAAGGAGGCCTGAGCCCCCACAGGAGTAGACAAGTCAGAGTGAACCCTGGGGTCCATGGACGTATACAGACAGGAGGGTGAGAAGGAGTGGGAGGGAATGGTGAGGGGAAGGAAGGGGAGGGAAAAGAGGAGGGAGGGAAGCTGGGATGAATACTCAATATGTTTGTAAAAGTAGAAAAAAAAATAAAAATGAAAAAAATCCACAAGAACCCAATGGGCCAGTGAGGTAGTTCAGCAGGTAAAACTCTGCACACCAACATGACCTCCTGAGTTCCATCCCTGGAGCCCATATGGTAGAATGAAGAGAACCGTATTTCAAAAACTATTCTCTGACTTGCAAATGCATGCATGGAACACACTGCTCTTTCTCAAATTGTGTTTTTAAGTGGCCAAAAGAAAAGCAGCTGGAGATGGAAGTGATGGTGTTTAAGTCCAAAACCCTAGAACTAAGAGGCTGAAGCAGGAGGATCATAAGTCTGAGGTCAACTTAGACTATACAGTAAGTGTGAAGTCAGCCTGAACTATACAGTGAGGTCCTGTCTATAAACAAAACAGGGAAATGAGAAACTAGGTGAAGAAAGCTCTCTATCTAGACTGGAGCAATTAGAAAGAAAACACGGATAAATGTGATCACTGAGGCCAAATGATATATCAAGAATAAAAATGAAGGGCTATCAAGATAGCTCAGGGGATAAAGGTGCCAGCACACAAACCCGGCAACTTGAGCTCCATCCAAGATTACATGGTAGAAGTGAACCAACTTCTGCAAGAATGAAAATGAGAAGAATCACCAGGTTTCATGTCAGGAGTCTAAATCTTCGGTGTCCCTCATATGGCTGTGTCAGCCCTCCTGTCTACTGTGGCCGCGGCCCAGAAATGAGCTGCCAGGGAAAAGGACTTCACATGTTCTTAGATCTTCATTATAGATTCTTTGAATCACAGCTCTTCAGGTAAGAAGACATCAAGAGGCCAAAACCTGTGTCTTCTTATTGATAAGACTGCAGATTCCTGAGGAAGTATAGAGCCTACAAAATCTTTTTCTCAACTACATATATTAACGGTGATAAAAATTCCTTAACCAAACTGTGGCTGGGCTTCTGGACTTTTTCATAGGTCCATCTATATATTTAGTTTTAAAATTTAGCTTTCAAAAACTAAACTTGTTGAGTATAACCATAATTATCCTCAATATCCTATCATCCTTGATATCTGACTAGTTCTTTATCCCCTCCCAAAGTGATGTCTGATGCCCTGACTTGTCTTCACCAGGAATGTTACTAGATCAGACTGAATCTCACTTATCCTGAATCTTATTTTTAGTAATTTTCTACTCCCATACTATTGCTCAGCTAGAAATTCCCACTAGCCTATGCTGCATTCAGAGTTAAAACTAATCTTCCTCCTCCTACAAGTCCCTGGTAAAAGTGTTGCTATGCTGTGTTTTTAAACAGTCATCCTTGGCAGGCCTTTATAACATCACTGAATAATCTTTCCTTTAATAATATCTATTCATCCAAAGATTTAATGATTATACTTAAATTTATTTATTTATTTATTTTTTAAACTTTTTTTTTTATTCAATTGTGCATGTGTGCTTATGCATGTGTGTGCGCGCGCGCGTGTGTGTATCTGTGTGTGTGTAGAACCTCGGGCAAATTCGGGAACCACCATGGCCGCCTCCACCTTCTCCTTGTTTACTCTGCCCCGGGATTCACAGGCTCCGCCCTACCAGGACCAGAAACGCAGGCCGCCCCGGCTTCCACCCGGCATCTATACATGGGATCTGGGATCCGAACTCAGGACCCTCCGCCTGCAAGGCAGAGGCTTAACCCCTGAGCCACCTCTTCAGCCCGATTATACTTAAATTTAATATACAGTTTTTAAGACTTTCAATGGCAACAGACTTGGGGCTTTGTTTCTGGAAATACTGAGGACTGAACCAGAGCCTCAAATGTGGTGGGTAAATGTTCTACTATATCCCCCATCCCTTTTCCATTTTGTGACAGGCTCTCAGGTAGGGATGGCTCAGTTGGTAAAGTGCCTGCATGATGACCTAAATTCGATTCCCCAGCATCCTATAAAAGCAAATCTAGGTGTCACATGTGGGTAACCCCAGCATGGGAAGGCGAAGTTGGGATTGCTGACGTTCCAGCCAGTCAAGACTAGTGAATCAGTGCACATCAGGTTCAGTAAGAGATCACAGACTTAGTTTGTCAAAAAAAAAAAAAAAAGCAAGCAAGCAAGGAAGAGCCCAGCGTACATACACACACTCCTACCTAACCGACCAAACCCAAAAACCCACATGAGCAGAAAGAAAAAGATAAGCTGGATAAAAGGTAAATATGATCTGGGATCATCACTCAAAGCTTTGTCTAAAAAAAGGGAAATGCTCAGGTCCATCCCCTATTGTTTCAGCCAAGTATATTTCCTAACTCAAATATATGTATTTCAATCTTTTAAATGCCACTTTTTGTTTGTCACGTGGACTGGACCCAGGCCTAATAGTATGCTAGGCAAGACTACCACTACTAGCTACATCTCTAGCTCTCAATTTTCCTTTTTATTATATTTACTTACAAACCTACTTATGAATTTGTCAGGTTTTTTTTTTTTTTGAGATGGGGGTCGTCCCATATAGCCTTGGCAGATCCAGAACTCATTGCATAGACCATCTGGCCTTGAACTTACAGTGATCCTCCTGCCCCTGCCTCCCAAGTGCCGAGATTACAGTTGTGCACCACAACACCTGACTTGTTTTCTTTCCAGTATTTTTTAAACTTTACTGTATGTGTGAATGTGCATGTGTTTGCAGGAGTACAGCGTGCATAAGAGGACAACTTCGTGGATTCAGTTCTTTCCTTCCACATTTACAAGGGTTCTGAGGCTCAAATTCAGGTCATCAGGTTGTGTGGCAAGTTGGGCTACCTTGTGCCCACCCTCAAGATTTCTCTTTTCTTTATTTCTTAAATATTTTATGAGAGAGAGAGAGAAGTTGCATCCCCCAACTTTGCATCTTCTTCTACCATGTATGCTCTGGGGCTCAGATATAGGTCACCAAATTTGCCTATAGACACCTTTACCCTCTGCACAATCTTACCAACTCATCAAGTTTTCTTTTTAAATGATGAAAGAGACAGTTACCAATCTTTACATTTCAGTATTCAACTCAATTCAAGCCATGTTACTAGTCAATGAAGACTCATAACTGGTCAAGTGCTGAGAATGACTCTTAAATGCTTAGTGATAAATGGAACATCTTTATCAACTCCTTCATCCCAAGGCTTGGGCAATATGGAAGAAGAGGAAGAATCAGAGGATGGGAGAAGTGCAGGAAAACACTGTCTTCTGGACATGGCACGGCTGTTGCACTCATGAACTCACAGCAGTTATGATTACCTGCATGATACCTAGACAAGATCAAACCAGTCAACATTCCTGTGCAGGTGTGGAAGGGTCCCGGGAAACCTCAACTCCATCTGAGGAGCTAACAGCAGTTGAGGGCTACTAAGAAAGGGAGAGTCATTTTTCTTGGCAATGCTCTAGTGGATGACTCTATATCCACTGTGCATGGAGGTAGCACCACTGGGATTTGGGATTTGGGATTTGGTGGGTTACTTTAAAAAAAAAAAAAAAAAGAGGGGGCTGGGGAGATGACTCAACAGTTAAAGCACATGCTGCATAAGCAAAGTTCAGATTCCCAGATCCCACATAAAATTGCAGGGCACAAGCTGAAGGAGGTCCTGAGTTCAGATCCCAGATCAAAATGCCAGATGGAACCAGCAGCGGCCTGCAGTTCTGGCCCTGGTGGGCTGAGATGGGAAATCCCAGAGCAAAGCAAAAAAGAGGTAGAAGCAATCCAGGATGATTCCCAAAGTCACCCTTGATTCTCCACAGGGACACACAGGGCCCTCTGATACCTACATTGATACACACAACCACAACCACACACACACAAAGTAAATAAATAAGTATATAAATAAATAATGTTTTTTAGAAAATGAAAGGCAGTGGACATTGTGAAGCCAGAGGCAGAAACTG
This sequence comes from Typhlomys cinereus, assembly GCA_023101885.1. Taxonomy (NCBI): domain Eukaryota; kingdom Metazoa; phylum Chordata; class Mammalia; order Rodentia; family Platacanthomyidae; genus Typhlomys; species Typhlomys cinereus. The sequence continues at coordinate 8,452,036 of JALPQD010000040.1, read as the reverse complement.
GAACTCTCCACAGCAAGCTAGTCATACCAGCCCTATAGATGAGCCTTGATTTTAAATAGAGACACAGCTTCAAAATGATAAGATGATTCCATTATGAGTCTTGGACACACACACTAGCTTGCACACCAATTCCAGGAAGATTCTTGTTATGAACCCTGGACCTTACTATGGATAGACATAGTAGCTTGCTCATTTGTGTGTACGCATGCACACATCTCACACATACATAAGAAAACGTAAGATTAAAAAAGGAACATGAAGGGGAAATGTGTTGAGGGGGCTAAGGAGAAGTGGGGGGATGAATATGATCAAGATGCATTTGTACATATATAAAACTGTCAAAGAATAAAGAATTAAAAAAAAAATCTTGTACATATTCTTCTATCAAGAAGTGATAACGCTAATTAAAGCTGGGTGTGGTATCGAAGGCCTGTAAGCCTGTAACCCATCAGCACGCAGGTGGCAGTGGCAAGAGGATCATTCTCAACTAAAGACCAAGGCCAGCCTTGGCTACAGATGGGGAAGGGAGAATCTGTGCTGGGGATCAAAACTAGGGCTATGCCCATGCTAAACTATAAGATCCTGCATGATCTTCAGTTTTTCTCTTGAACACAGGATGATACAATGTAGCCCTGAACTTGACATATTGCCTAGGCTGGTCTCAAACTTGCAGCCATATTGTTGTCTCAGCCTGCTGTTAGAGTACTAAAATTACTAGCATGTACCCGACAGTCGGGTTTTCCACTTACGGTTTTAAATTCAGACAAACTCCTTAGCTCAAGTAGATGTCAGATAGATATGCAGCCTGAATCATTTAACGAACATTAAGCGCACATTTGGACAAAAATTGTCATGAATGGAATGCCCACTATCGTTCAGCACCAAACATGATACAGCAGTAATTGGGATCAAACTCAGAGCCTCATACATACTAGGAAAGTACCAGTGAGCTGCATCCTCAGTGATTTTTTTTCTTTTAAACAAAATTTCTATTATAAGCCCTAATACAAATTTCAGGATGCTAACAGCTACTATTCTATAAGAATTACATAGAGGGGGGCTGGAGAGGTGGCTCAGTGGTTAAGCCTCTGCCTTGCAGGCAAAAGGTCCTGAGTTCGGATCCTAGACCCCACATATAGACGCCGGGCAGAAGTAGGGGCGGCCTGCGCTTCTGGTCCTGGTAGGGCGGACCCTGTGAATCCCGGGGCAGAGTAAACAAGGAGGAGATGGAGGCGGACCATGGTGGTTCCCGAATTCGTTCGTGGTTCTACATACACATACATACATACATACATGCACACACACGCACAATTGAATAAATAATATAAAAAAATTAAAAGAAAAAAGAATTACATAGAGGGCTAGGAGAGATGGCTCAGAAATAAGACTCTGCTTTGCAAGCAGAAGGTCTTGAATTCGCATCCCAGGCCCACATAAAAATGCCAGGAGAAATGGCGGTGGTTGGTTCACACTTCTGGCTCTGGTGAGTGGAGCCAGAGAAATCCCAGAGTGAAGAGAGGAGGAGAGAGAAGCAACCCAGGATGATTCCTTAAGTCACCCTTGGTCCTCCACAGAAACACACAGTGCCCTCTGATACACACACACACACAGAGTTAATAAATACTTTTTAAAAAGAATTATGTTAAAATTTAAAGCCATATTCAGAAAGTTTGCAACAACAGAGAGAGAGAGAGAGAATCTATGTCATCCAGGCTAGTGTCAGATCCTATTGCCTCATCCTTCCAAATATTGGGATTATAAACAGGGCCCACCACCATCTGGTTTACTATGAATTCTCAAGAGCCAGGCCTGGTAGATCAAGAGTTTGAGGTTGATGGGCTGGAGATATGGCTGAGTGGTTAAGACTCTGCCTCACAAGGAAAAGGTCCTGAGTTCAGATCACAGGCCCCACATAAAAAATACCAGGCAGCCTGCATACTTTTGGCCCTGGTGGGTGGAGCCTGGGAAATCTCAGAGCAAAGCAAAAAGAAGGCGGAAGCAATCCAGGATGATTCCTGAAGTCACCCTTGGGCCTCCACAGGTACACACAGTGCCCTCTAATACACACACACACACACACACACACACACACACACACACACACACAATAAATAAATAAATAAATAAATAAATAAATAAATAAATAAATAAATAAATTGAATGAATGAATGAATAAACAAACAAACAAACAATAAACAAATAAACAAACTTACTTTTTTAAAATTAAAAAGAAAGAATTCAAGGTCATCCTTGCCTGCTTAGTGAGTTTGAAGCCACCTTGGACTATTTGAGATGCTATCTCAGAGAAACAAAGGGAAAAAAAAAAAAAAAAAAAAAAGAGCTTGAGGTAAGTAAGGTAAGGCATCTGCTTGAAAATCCAGTGGCTTGTGTTCAATCCCTAGAACATGGCAGGAGAAATGACTTCCAAAAATTGTCCTCTGACCTCTACGCATGCACTATGGTATGCATGTGCTTTCTCACTCTTCTCTTAAAAAAAAAAAAAAAAAAAATTTGAGGCTCTGCATCCAAACATGGTAGCTTATGTCTATAATCCTAATACTTGTGCCAGAGACAGTAGATCACCACAGGTTTGAGCTAGCCTAAGCTAACTGCCTGACTTAAAAAATTCTTGGGGGCTGGAGAGGTGGCTCAGGGGTTAAGCCTCCGCCTTGCAGGCAGAAGGTCCTGAGTTCGGATCCCAGATCCCACGTATAGATGCCAGGCGGAACCCGGGGCGGCCTGCGCTTCTGGTCCTGGTAGGGCGGAGCCTGTGAATCCCGGGGCAGAAGGAGGTGGAGGCGTCCACGGTGGTTCGCGAATTCGTCCGTGGTTCTACACATACACAAACACACACGTGCGTGCGTACATACACACGCACATGCGCACAGTTGAATAAATAATAATAAAAAAATTCTTATGAAAAGACTACTCACAACAATATGAAAGTTCCAAATTTGCTTCCTCATACTTACTGCAGATGCCTGTTACAAACAGAAATTTCTAGAATCCACCTGGGATATAATAATTTAGAATATTCCTAATAATATAACACATGCTCAGGAGGCTGAAGCAAGATCAAGTTGAGTTTGAGGTCAACCTGTCTGCAAGTTTCTAGGCCAACTAAGGTCACATAGCTAGACCCTATCTCAAAACACACAATGAGGGATCAGCAAGATAGTTCAAAAGGTAAAGGTGCTTGTGTACAAACCTGGTAACCTGAGTTCAATCCTCTTAGCCATAGACAACCAACTTACAAAGTTATCCTCTGACCTCCACAAGCATGCCATAAGGTAAGACCACCTGGTCTCTCTCTCAAATAAAAATGTATAACAAAAAAGGCTGAAAGCTTTCAGTCCATTTCCTTCCCCAACATAAAATTATAATGTAATTAGGATTGCTAAATACTTTAGAAATAGAACTGAAGATGTCACTATCTCAACCAATAAAAAGAAAAACTAATTTAAATACTGACAAAATCTCCTGGCTCTCAGATCTGTAGCGGCCAGATTTGATAGTGGGAGGTGCACTCCAATGATACCCACATTTGGGAGGCTTTTGGCAGGATTAGGATTTCCAGGACAGTCTGGGTTACACAGCAAAACCCTGTCTTGAAAAATAAAACTCATTGAGTAGGGGTTTTCTGTTTGTTTTTTGTTTTTTAAGGGAGTTTCTCTATGTACCCCAGGACTTTAAACTATGTAGCCCGGGATGGTCTCAAATTCATTTTGTAGCTGAAAAATTATCTTGAGTTAATGATTCTCTTGCCTCCTCCTCTCAAATACAGGATTACAGCATGTGCTACTATAGTCAGCTTTTTTTTTTTTTTTTAAGACCAGCTGGAGGAGTGCAGGACCATCTACCTATATAGCCCAAACTAGCCTTGAACTTAACTTAGTAGTCAAGGCTGGCCTTGAACTCCTGAACAGCAACAACAAAGTGCTGGGGAATAACCCAGTGGGCAATGTACTTGTCATGCAAACATAAGGACCTGAGTTCTAGAATCCACATATAAAGCTGGGTATGGTGGACACACTTTTAATGCCAGTGCTGTTTAAATTCCAGACAAGCAGATCCCTGAGACTTGCTAGCCAGCCTAGCTAAATCAATCAGCAAGTTCCAGGTCCCAGTAAGAGACACCTGTCTCAAAAAATAAGGGGGGGGCATGGAGAGATGGCTTAATAAACAAAAAGCACTTTCCACACAAGCATGAGAACCTGAGTCTGAAACCCCAGAACCCAAGTAAAAAGTTAAACACATAGCAGGAGCCATCTGTAATTGCAGGACTCCTACGGTAAGATGGAACGTGGTGACAGGAAAATCCCACAAGGGATACTGCAAGGGGCAGTATATAGGGAGGAGATAGCCTGGTATATACAGTAGAAAAAATGGCAAAGGTAGAAGAAAGGTAAGACACACACACACCCCTCCTGAGGAATAACATTCAGGATAACTTATGACCACCACATGCTCGTATAATACACACAAAAGAATCCTAATAAAAACTATGAAAGTGCAAAAATTATTCTATCCTACTTAGCTGAATTGCAAGCGAGTGTCTACTTTAAAGTTCAACAGACACTACTAGTCTATGATTCATTGTACCTTTCCAATTAAAACATGCCTAACTGAATATTCTAGTTCAATCTTGTGTTAAGAATTGTCCCTCCCCCCAGAAAAAAAAATCTCAGCAGTTGGCATCCACAGATACAGTACTCATAGGGGAATCCCTCACATGCAACCCTCCTCCTTACACACAGATTCTGACTTTTACAATTATTTAAATCTCCCATATCTGTGCACAGTGCTGTATAAGAAGGTATATAATGTTCCACTTCTAGCTGTACACCACAGATATGTCTACACAAGAATTTATACATAACTGTTCAAAGCAGCTTCATACATAACAGCCAAAAAGTGAAACAACCCTCAACTGACTCAAAAAAAAAAAAAAATGTCACATAAGCCAGGTGTAGTGGTAGGCGCCTAGAGCCTACAGACCTATGTACTTTGGGAAGCTTTAGTAGGAAAATCACCTGAAGCTGAGTTTGAAAACTTATCTTAGAACAGTATTGGCTAGGCATAGTGATGTTCTCCTGTAACAATAGCACTTTGGGTAAGGAGAACACAGAAGAACCTGTACTTTGAGGCCAATCTAGTCTATATAGCTCGTTCTCAAATCCCTCCTCCCCAAAGTGGGTGTGGGTGTTCATGCCTATAATCCTAGCGGAGGCAGAAGGATCAGGTCAGCCTGGACTTTGTGAGACCCTGCCTCAAAAACAAAAAGAGGTTGGAGAGAGCTATCAAGCATGAGAGGGCCTGGGTCCCCAGCATTAAAAAAGGAAGAAAAAAAAAAAAAAAAAAAAGAGGAAGAAAGAAAAGAGAAGAGAAAAAATGTGCCTGAAAGGAATGCAGTAATCAAGTATGGTGGCCTGGGATACAGAATGAGATTCTGCCTCCAAAAAAATGAAAGAAAGGGGCTAGCTACACGCTGAAGGAGGTAGATCCCAAGTTCATGCCTGAACAACACAAACATAATTTATCTCAAAAACCAAACAAGAACCACTGCTAAGTAGTAGAAGGGTTTACTTTAGAGGTGATGAAAATTCTATGAATGTACAAATACATTACATTGCACAATGGTGAACTGTACGATACAAGGAATTATTCTTAGAGAGCCATCACAACACTTGAGAAGACGAGACAGAATTGAAACCAGTAGTTTGACACTGGCCTGGCCTACAAGTCCAGGCCACCTTGGACTATAGTATAAGACCCTGTCTCAAAAAAAAAAAAAAAAGAGGGGCTGGAGAAGTGGCTCAGGGGTTAAGCCTCTGCCTTGCAGGCGGAAGGTCCTGAGTTCTTCAGATCTTAGACCTCCCATATAGACAGCAGGGCAGAAGCGGGGCGACCTGTGTTTCTGGTCCTGGTAGGGCGGAGCCTGTGAATCCCAGGGCAGAGTAAACAAGGAGGAGGTGGAGGAGGTCCATGGTGGATCCCGAATTCGCCCGTGGTTCTACACAAACAAACACACACACACACACACACACACACACACACACACACACACACACACACACACAACAAGTGTGCCTGCTCACAATTGAATAAACAATAAAAAAAGAAAAGAAAGACTGGGATATACCTCAGAGGGGACTCAGCATGTACAAGACAGTGGACTTAACCCCTAAAATCCAACAATTTTGAAAATATTGCTCTTGAGCCAGGTTTGGATGGTGCAAGCCTATAATACCAACACTTGGGAGGCAAAGGCAGGAGGATCACAAATTCAAGATCAAATTGATCTGGAATTAATTCTTAGTGAAAGTTTCACTTATTTAGAAGAAGAAGATACAAATCAAAGTTATGTCAAACTGATTAAGAAACGATGAAAATATTAGATGTTTGTAATTTTATATCTACAACGTTTCACAAAAAAATACATCTTGTAAATTATTTTGCAGGGAGAGAGGCTCATGAGTCCCTTCTCTAAGGATCTACAGTCAATTAATGACTACTAGAAAAGTGAGACATTTTCTTCAATAGTGTCATCACTAGCAGTTTGCCCACGCTCCTGTAAATAACCTCTCATGCATGTTCTTCCTATGAGAGAAAAAGAGAGACAAGGAAAAAAATAGAAAAGAAGAGAAAGAAAAAACATTAGGGATTAACAAGATAGCTCACAAACCGGGTGCTGAATTTGAACCCCGGAAGCCCACATGTTGAAAGGAAAGAATTGACTTCTGAAAGTTGTCCTCTAACCTCCTCTAACCCCACATGTTGAAGCCCACATGTTGAAAGGAAAGAATTCACTTCTGAAAGTTGTCCTCTAACCTCCACCCATGTACCAAGGCATGCATGTGCACACCATTTTTTTTCCCACCTTCACTCTCGAGTAAAATAAATTATAAAAAAAGTAAAAGAACTAGTTGGAAAGATGAAGGAGATCTGCAGGAGTAAGAACAAGGGGATGAATATGATACTGATACATTACATGTACGAAATACATGATATATGAAAACATATGACACCCATTATTATAATTATAATTAATATGTGTTAATAAAAATAAATTACTTTAGGGCTAGGACACAGCTCAGTTTAAGTGTATGCCTAACATTCATAAGACCCTAAGTTCAATACCCATCACAGCAATTTTGGGGGAAAAAAAGTTACTTTTCTTAGGCTATAGCTGTAGCTCAGTGGTGAAGTGCTTGACTGGAAGTATCAGTACAGAATTAAATTCACAGCAGCTCAAAAAAAAAAAAGCAAAAGAAGCTGAGTACTGAATGATATTTAATATTTACTAAATAATGTGCTGAGGTACTGGGGCTATGTTCAGTTGGTAGAGTATTGCCTAAAATATACAAAGCCCTGTGTTAGTGTCCATCAAAGAAATACAGGCATAGGCCTATAATCTCATCTTTCTGGGGGTGGAGAAGTTCAAGGTCATCTTCAGCTATACAAAAGTCCTAGATTAGCCTGATGTATGTGACACAGTGGAAAGAAAGAAAGAGAAAGAAAGAGAAAGAAAGAAAGAAAGAAAGAAAGAAAGAAAGAAAGAAAGAAAGAAAGAAAGAAAGAAAGAAAGAAAGAAAGAAAGAAAGAAAAAGAAAGAAAGAAAGAAAGAAAGAGGTACTAGTGAATACAGTTTTTCTTGCTTATTTTGTTATGGTAGAGGCAGGCTAACCTCAGGGCAAATCTCCTCCCTCAACCTCAAACTCCTCAGTATTGAGATTCACAAGAATGAGCCCTCATAATTAGCTTTGATTTTCCTTCCTTTTACAAATTGGTTGGACACAACCTTACACATGCTTTAGTGAAATTCAACTTCTATTTTAAGTCAAGTGTGGAGGAGCTAGGAAGGTGATCTATAGAATCCCAGCATTAGGGAGAACTAGGTATGAGAATTGCCAAAATCAAGGCCAACCTATGACAGAGTGAGCCTCTGTCGAAAAAGAAAGAAAAAAAGAGAGAGAAAGGAAAGAGAGAGAAAGGGAGGAAGGGAGGGAGGAAGGGAGAAGGGAGAAGGGAGGGAGGAGTAGGGAGGAGGAGGGAAGTGGAGGGGGGTAGGAAGGAAGGAAGAGGAAGGAAGGAAGGAAGGGAAGGAAAGGAAGAAAGGAAGGAAGGAAGAAGAAGGAAGAGAGAGCGAGAAGAACGAGAAGAAAGAAGAAGAAAGAAAGAAGAAAGAAAGAAAGGAAGAAGAAGGAGTAAGAAGAAGGGAAAGGAAGAAGAAGAAGGAAGGAAGAGAAAGGGAAGAAAGAAAGAAAGAAAGAAAGAAAGAAAGAAAGAAAGAAAGAAAGAAAGAAAGAAAGAAAGAAAGAAAGAAAGACAAGGAAAACAAGTCATGTGTAGGGCATTCCTGGGTCTCAATACTTAGGAAGCAAAGAGGGAGAATCAGAATTTCAATGCCAGTATGGGCTACAAAAGACCCTGTCTCAACAAATACCATAAGCTATCTAGAAAATACTTAGAATAGTGAGAACAGTACATGATCATTCCAGGCAAAGAGATTTGCAAAATCTTCACCAGCCTACAATCCAATGTAAAATAATGGTCTAAATATTTTTAATACACAGGTACAAACATGCAAGGTACATTTATCCAACTGTGCATATGAACTATAAGTGGTGCACTACCTATAAACGCTTCCCTAATTTTCTAGGTTGTTAAATAAAAGGGGGGGGGGGGGGTATTGGAAGGGTGTGGCAACTCATCTAAGGTCACACAACAAGTCAGGGCAGAGAGCAACATTCTGTTTATTCCAAGCCTGCAAGGGAAAATTTCCCCAAAAGTTTTTTTTAATACCTGTCAGCACAGTTCAAAAACTTCCAAACATAGACGGTTAAAATAGATCTTTTAGATAAACAAAAGTCTTGAGTGTTCAGAGCACAACAAACCAGCATGTAAAATTTGGGCAGATCTAATTTTTAACCCTCAGTAGAAGCTTCAACGCGAAGTCTAGGCTTCTTCTGCATAGTAACATTGAAGGCAAGAAACTTGAGATGACATGAAAATGTTGGAAACATAAAAAAAAAAAAAAAAATCAAAGGAAATAATATCAACGGTACTGCTTCCAAAGCTTAAGGAGGCAGATTTTTTTTTTTCCAGGGGAGAGGGAGAATGGATGTCACCACAGCAGGGAATTAAGAATAAGATACACGATTTCTAACAGTGTGAAAGAAAGGACTAGGACTGGCAAAGAGAATTTCTAATCTAATCGGTGTAAGTGAACCGCATGCACTTTCCTCCACCAAAAAGAATTCACGTTCCCCAGTCTAGCCCTAAAATGGACCCGGGTTTTGCAAGTGCGGCTGTGTGAGATCAGAACACAGAGCAAGGGTCGAGTCCTGAGCCTCAGGCAGCCGCACAGGGACGAGCCCCGCTCAGCCAGCGCCCGTCCGGGGACCGCGCCGACAGGTCCGATTCCGAAACGGACCCTCGGAGCTCCGGGCAGCCTGGGCGGAGGGACGCGGTACTCACTCCCTCACTCACGCCTGGCTCGTCCCGGGAAACACCGCTCCATCTCTAGACACTTTCCTCGGAGCCGCTTCCCCTCCCAGCTCGGTCTGCCGGAACCCCACTTCCCTCACCTGGCCCTGGCCCCTGCCCCAGAAGAGATGCGGCGGCGGCGGCAGTTGCTTCCGACAGGGTCCCGAGCGGCGGTGGCTGCTTCGACCCGCGGCCCTAATCTACCGCCGCCGCCATGTTGGAGAGTGAGGTCATTCGGCGCGCTTCCGTCACGGCCGGCGCGGGGGCGGAGCCTAGGGGCGGGTTTGTGGGTGGAGCCTGAGGGGCGGTGTCAGGGATGGAGCGCGGATCTATGGGTGGGGCCTACGCAGGGCCGCGTTGGAAGCGCTGTTTTCCAGACCGGAAGCCGTGTCACGCGCTGGCGTTTGAAGGTCTTGGGGCAGAAGTGACCTGAGAGCCGAACTGTCCTTGCTGGCTCTGATTTTCTGACTTTGTCAAAGTGTCCTCTCGTTAAGCCATTTCCTGAGCAGCCGGCCTCTGCGTGGGGCAACAGGCCGGCGTCGCCGCGGAAAGAAGCAAGCTCGCTTCGGAGACTGAGTTCTGCAAACGGGTGTTGAATTCCCAGCGTGGGCAGCATCTTGGGTGTTCAGACTTGAGGAGTCAGAGAGCTGCCGGGTTCATGGCCACTGGTCCCGGGAAGGTTGTCCTTAAACGTTGGGACAGCAACAGATATGAGTGTGGGATGGCAAAGATGAGTCGTCTTAGCAACAGAGACATTAAAAAAGGAAATTTTAGCGTAGTAATCCATTTTATTTTATTTTGTGTGTGTGTGTGTCTGTGTGTGTGAGTGTGTCCAAGGGCACTGTATGTCCCTGTGGAGGACCAAGGGTGACTTTGGGAATCATCCTGGATTGCTTCTACCTTCTTTTGCTTTCCCCTGGGATTTCCCAGGTTCTGCCACCAGAATTGGAAGTGCATGCTGCTGTCATTTCCACCTGGAGTTTTAACGTGGGACCTGGGATCTGAATTCATTCAGACCTTCGCCTTTTAAGGCAGTCTTAACCCCTGAACCATCTTTCCAGTCAATAATCCATTTTTATTCACAACACACAACACTTAGCAAGGTATATGGAATAGTATGTGTTGATGAATTCATCTTCTTTTTTTTTTTTTTATTTCAGCTCATACAAACTTATTAGGTACACCAGTTCCCTCCCTTCCTCCTCCTCCCCCCCACCCCCTGCTCCTCGTCCCCACCCCTTCTCCCTCCCCATCCCCCAGTGCCTCCCGCCCCAATTCCCAGAGAGTCCTTTCTTGTGCATGTCTGATTTTCCTCTGGGCCCTCTTCTCCGATGACGTACAAGGACCCAGTGGCCTTTCCCTGAACCCTTTCCCGTGTTCCCCTTAGGTATAGGAACACTGCTGTGGCTGCCAATCCTTGACCTCCAAGGCTCTTGGTGCCTTTAGCAGATGCTAGACTTTGTGAGGTCAAGAATTCATTTTCTTATCTACACGTGTGTCCTACTTGTGGCCCAGAATAGCGCTATCCACAAAATTGTGAACTTAAGTGTGTGTGTGTGCACGTGCATGCACTCACAATCCAGAACACTGTGTAAGGCAGGTGTCTCAATGCACACCCGTAGTCTCAGCATTCAGGAAGTAGAGGCAGGAGGCTCAGAAATGCAAGATTAGCCTCAGCTGTATAATGAATTTGAAGCCAACAATACATGAGACTACACCAATATCTGAAATGCTTTTAAGTGTACGCTTTTATTGTTTTATTTTAAGTTCTTTGATAATTTTATTTATTTGAGAGAAAGAGAGCAGACATACTTACTAGATAGAGTGTGCATGTGGAGGTCAGAAGACAGCTTTCAGAAATTGGTTGTCTCCTACCATTTGGGCTCGAGGGATCCACTCAGGCTACCAGGTTTTGGAGTAGTCAACCTTTTACCTACTGAGACATCCTGAAGATCTGCTTTTACATCTTTGATTAGTCTCTTAGTCTTTTTAATGGTTTTATTATTTACTGATAGATAAGGCCTTTCTGTGCAGCTCAAGTTGACCTCAAATTCACAATACTTTCCATGGGATTACAAGTGTGTATCACTACACTAGCTACCTTTGTTTTGGTTTGTTTTTAATTTAACTGCTCGGCACTTCTTTTTGTATATGATACAGGAGCTAGAACCTAGGATCTTGAACATGCTAAGTATGTTTCCATTGAATTCACCTCCAGCTTTCCACCCAAACTAACCTTGAATTCACTATACGGCAGCTGACTTTCAGCTAGTCATCCTCCTACCTCAGCTTCCCCAGTCCTGAGGTCACAGGTCTGTGCCACCACATGTAGCCCTCCTGAGCATTCAGAGGTGAGTTAACATATACTTTCATCTCCATTTCCTCAGCTAAATCAAGAGTCAGTTTAGAGTGGGTGTGGTAATATAAGCTACTCCAGCACTTGGGAGGTGCAGGCAGAATGATCAAAAATTCAAGATCATTCAAACAAGTTTGAAGCTTGCCCAGGCTATTAACACACTGTCTCACAAAAGTCAGTTTGCCTATTTCGTTGACTCACTTTTTACTTAAGCAGCTTGGGAGTAGTTGAAAACAAGGAGCTTACAGACTCATCTCTTCCTGATTAACCTGGTAGGAATCAGGGCCTGCAGTTTGTGATGAAGCCAGAGGCAAACAGGTTTATCTAGTTTTAAATCAGTTTTAAATAAAACTTTTCAGTTTTAAATCAGTTTTAAATAAAACTTTTCTACAAAACAGCTGGTATAAAAGAATAGTGGATTTAGAGGGCTGGAGAGGTGGCTCAGGGGTTAAGCCTCCGCCTTGCAGGCGGAAGGTCCTGAGTTAGGATCCCAGATCCCACGTATAGACGCCAGGCAGAAGCGGGGGCGGCCTGCGCTTCTGGTCCTGGTAGGGCGGAGCCTGTGAATCCGGAGCAGAAGGAGGTGGAGGCGTCCATGGTGGTTCGCGAGTTCGTCCGTGGTTACACACACACACACACACACACACGGACACACACACGTGCGTGCACATACACACGCACATGCGCACAGTTGAGTAAGTAATAATAATAATAAAAAAATTTTAAAAAAGAATAGTGGATTTAGAAAATGACAAACTGGTTAATATTTGCTTGTTTTATGGGTTCTTAGTTAACCTGTGGGTTCAATAACTATGGGTGGTAGGGGGGAAAAATGAGCCTGTACAGATTTTTCAAACTTTATTTATTTGAGAGAAAGAAAGAGAAAACACATACATGCATGACATTGTGTATGGGATGGAGATCAGAAGACAGCTTTTGGAGGTCATTTCTTTCCTTCCATAATGTGGGCTTTCAGTCGACAGGTTTACAAACTTGCTCCCTACCGGCTGTTGTAAAACTATGAAGCTTAGACTATCTTTTTTTTTTTTTTTTTTGGGGTAGCACATTTCCCTTTGTTTTATTTATTTATTTTTTTATTAGCAAAACATTCATTAAAATTTTAATGGAGATCAAATTGAACAAATAACATTGATTTAAGATGATATAACATTGCCTTCCAACTCATGAACACAATGAATCTTCTACTTAGATAACTATTCATTAAAGGTCACAATTTTCTCAATTAGTCTGGTGTGCCTCTTCTTGGCTTTTTCTGAGAATGTATTGCTTTGAAATTCTATTTGTTTTTTTTTTTTTTTTTTCCTTCAAAGTAGCCACCTACAGCTACCTCATTCTTTTTTTTTTAATTAAAAATTTAATTATACATTTTAAAATTTTTTACCAGTTCCCTCCCTCCCCCCTCCTCCCCCTCCCCTTCCCCCAGTGCCTCCCCCCCAATTCCCAGAGAGTCCTTTATTGTATACGCCTAACTCTCCATTGGGTCCTCCTCTCCGATGACATATAAGGACCCAGTGGCATTTCCATAAGCCCTTTCTCTTGTTCCCCTTAAGCATAAGATCACTACTATGGCTGTCAATCCCTTGCCTCCAGGGGTCTCGGTGCCCTTAACAGATGCTAGACTTTATGAGGGCAACAGTGCGCTGGACATTGCGCAGGGCGTGCAAAATCCCATTACGATTGCTTTGGCCCCAACTATTGTTGAGAATCTTGCAAATCGTTGCTCCTCCCATCCTTTTGCTCTTACAATCTTACCGCCCCCTCTTCCGCAAATGTCCCTGAGCTCCAGGATGGGGAGAGATTAGGCTGTCTTAGTTCTGTGTGATTGATATAGTCTCTGAAGTTCTGGATTGTGGTTTGTTGATTTTCTTTTGCAGTTTTGCTGCTCCTGCAATTCCCTTCACTCCATTCTGCTGGGCACTGTATGTCACCCCCTGGCCAGAGACAAAAAGCTGTTAAACTGGAGTCTTGTTGTAATAGCTCATTCAAGGGTAGATGTAATAAGAGTAGGAAACCTCCCTGAGGGAGGGGTCCATCACCCATTTGCAAAATGATTACTTTTTATCTGCTAGACTATATGCCCTCCCCTTCTGGTGAGATCAGGAAAGAACGTCTGTGAACTTAACCAGGTTTCTCATTACTTACTTGCAGACATTGATGGAGGCCTATTTTCTCTGCTGTAACATGGTCTCCTCTCTCGTTTCTGGTGTGGCCCTCCTAACCCATCTCTCTTGTTCATAATCCTTGCAATTACTGTGTTTCATAGGTTTACTTTTGAGTGTCTCAATGTGGGCTGGGTGAGTTTGGTACTAGGAGCCACCTATTAGGGAGTACATACGGCGCTTAATTTTCTGGGTTTGGGATACTTCACTTAATATAATTCTTTCTAATGACATCCATTTCCCAGCAAATTCCAGTAATTCATCATTTTTGATGGCTGAGTAGTACTCCATTGTATAGATGTACCACAGTTTCCTTATCCACTCGTCAACTGTTGGACATTTAGGTTGATTCCATGACTTTGCTATTGTAAACAGTGCTGCTATGAACATGGTCGAGCTTGTGCTATTGAGGCGAACCTCTGCTGCATGGGGGGTTATTCCCAAAAGTGGGATAGCAGGGTCATATGGCATTTCAATCTTTAATTTCTTTAAGAATCTCCAGACGGCTCGCCAGAGTGGCTGTATGAGCCTGCATTCCCACCAACAATGTAGGAGAGTTCCCCTCTCTCCACATCCTCTCCAGCATTTGTCGTTGTTAGTATTGTGGATTTTTGCCATCCTGACCGGGGTGAGATGATATCTCAGGGAAGTTTTGATTTGCATTTCCCTGATGGCGAAGGAAGTGGAGCATTTTTTAAGATAATTGTTAGACATTTTAATTTCATCCCTGGTAAAGTTTCTTTGAAGTTCCAGGGCCCATTTTTTAATTGGGCCAGTGTTTTCCTTGGAGTTTAATTTTCTAAGTTCTTTGTGCACTCTGGACAGTAAAGCTCTGTCAGATATGTGGTTAGTGAAGATTTTCTCCCATTCTGTGGGTTGCCTTTGAGCTCGTGTGACAATCTCTTTATCTGAACAGAAGCTCTTTAATTTCACAAGATCCCAACTGTTGAGAGTTGGTAGCAGTGATTGTGCCATTGGATGTCTGTTTAGGAAGTGTTGGCCTAGCCCAATCAGCTCGAGGGAGTTCCCTATCCTTTCAGCTATGGTTTTTAAAGTCTCTGGCCTGATATCAAGGTCCTTGATCCATTTGGAATTAAGTCTTGTACATGGTGACAAGTACGGGTCCAGCTTTAATCTTCTGCATGTGGAGATCCAGTTTTGCCAGCACCATTTGTTGAAGATGCTGTTCTTTTTCCATTGGATTCTTTGGGCCCCTTTGTCAAAGACCAAATGGCTGTAACTTTGTGGGCTTATATCTGGGTCTTCAATCCTTATCCATTGATCTGTGTGTCTATTTTGGAGCCAGTACCAGGCTGTCTTTATAACTATGGATTTGTAGTATAGACTTAGGTTTGGTATGGTAATACCTCCAGCTGTGTTTTTGTTACTCAGGATTGTTTTTGCTATCCTGGGTCTTTTGTGTCTCCATATGAACTTTGAGATTATTGGTCAACTTCTTTGAAGAATTGCTTTGGGATTTTGATTGGTATAGCATTGAATCTGTATATTGCCTTTGGTAGGATGGTCATTTTTACAATGTTGATTCTGCCAATCCAGGAACAAGGGAGGTCTTTCCACCTTCTGGTGTCTTCTGCAATTTCTTTCTTTAGGGTTTTAAAGTTTTCATTGTAAAGGTCTTTTACCTCCTTAGTTAGGTTTATACCAAGGTATTTCATTTTTTTAGGGGCTATAGTAAATGGTATTGTTTCTCTCAAGGCTTTTTCACTTCTTTCATTGTGGGCATATAGGAAGGCCTCTGATTTTTGCACATTTATTTTGTATCCTGCCACCCTGCTGAACTTCTCAATTAGTTCCAGGAGCTTCCTGGTGGAGTTTTTGGGATCACTCAGGTATAAGATCATGTCATCTGCAAATAGGGATAGCTTGACTTCTTCCTTGCCGATTTGAATCCCTCTTATGTCCCTTTCTTGTCTTATGGCTTCAGCTAAGACTTCAAGTACAATATTGAATAGAAGTGGTGAGAGTGGACAGCCTTGTCTAGTTCCTGATCGAAGTGGGAATGCTTCCAATTGTTCCCCATTGAGCATAATCCTTGCTGTGGGCTTGTTGTATACAGCTTTTATTATATTGATAAAGGTTCCTTCCATTCCTACTGTCTCTAGCGTTTTGATCATAAAAGGCTGTTGGATCTTGTCAAAAGCTTTTTCTGCATCTATCGAGAGTATCATGTGGTCTTGGACTTTGGACTGGTTTACATGATGAATTACATTTATTGATTTGCGTATGTTGAACCAACCTTGTGTGCCGGGGATGAAGCCTACTTGGTCCCCATGAATGATCTTTTTAATATGTTTTTGAATCCGATTTGCTAAGACTTTGTTGAGAATCTTTGCGTCTGTGTTCATCAGGGAGATCGGCCTATAGTTTTCTTTTTTAAGTGAATCTTTATTAGGTTTTGGGATTAAAACGATATTAGCTTCATAGAAGGAGTTTGGTAGTGTTCCTTCCTTTGCTATTTGATGGAACAGTTTAAGGAGTATTGGTGTTATTAACTCCTTAAATGTCTGGTAGAACTCTGTGCTGAATCCATCTGGTCCAGGACATTTTTTGGTGGGAAGATTCGAGATTACTTCCTCAATTTCCTTATATGTTATAGGACTATTTAAATAATTCACAACTTCCTGATTCAATTTAGGTAAGTTGTGTTTACTTAGAAATTCATCCATCTCTTTTGTGTTGTCAAACTTCACAGAGTATAAGTTTTTGAAATATGATGTTATAATTCTCTGGATTTCTTGGGTATCAGTAGTGATAACTCCATGTTCATTTCTAATTTTGTTAATTTGGGTTTTCTCTCTCTTGCTTTTGGTTAGTTTAGCTAGGGGTGTATCAATCTTGTTGATTTTTTCAAAGAACCAGCTTTTTGATTGGTTGATTTTTTCTATCGTTTTCTTAGTCTCGATTTCAGATATTTCTCCCCTTATTTTGCTAATCTCTTCTCTTCTACTGCTTTTGGGATCAGATTGCTCTAGTTTCTCTAAAGCTTTAAGCTGCATTGTTAAGTTGTTTATTTCTGATGTTTCCATTTTTTTGACGTGGGCATTAAGAGCTATGAACTTACCTCTTAGAACAGCTTTCATTGTGTCCCAGAGATTTTGGTAAGTTGTATTTTCGTTATCATTCACTTTCAGGAAATCTTGAATTTCCTTTTTAATTTCTTCCTGAATCCAGTTCTCATTCAGCATCATAGTGTTAAGTTTCCAGGAGTTAGTGTATTTTCTCTTGTTTGATGTGTTGTGGATGTCCAGCTTTAGGCCGTGGTGGTCTGATAGGGCACAGGTTAGAATTTCAACTTTCTTGTATATGTGTAGATTCATTTTGTGGCCCAGTATGTGATCTATTTTGGAGAAAGTTCCGTGTGCTGCTGAGAAAAATGTGTATTCTTTGGTGCGTGGGTGAAAAGTTCGATAGAGATCTGTGAGGTCCATTTCTTTCAGGGTTTGATTAAGTTCCAAAGTGTCTCTGTTAAGCTTTTGACCTGTTGATCTATCCCATGTAGAGAGGGCGGTGTTGAAGTCCCCAAGAATTATCGTTTGGGGGTTGATTTCATGCTTTAGACGCTGTAGGGTTTTCTTAATGAATGTGGAGGGGCCCGTATTGGGTGCATATATGTTCAGTATTGTGAAATCTTCCTGGTGAATTGTACCTGTGACTAAAATGTAGTATCCATCCGTGTCTCTTATAATTTTTTTTGGTTTGAAATCCACTTTGTCTGATAGCATAATGGCTACCCCTGCCTGTTTTCTGCTTCCATTTGCTTGTAGAATTGTTGACCAGCCTTTTATTTTTAGAGCGTGCCTATCTTTTGTGGTGAGATGGGTTTCCTGCAGGCAACAGATTGATGGATTGTGATTTTTAATCCAAGTTTGTAATCTGTGTCTCTTGATCGGTGAATTGAGTCCATTAACATTTAGTGTTATAATGGAGAAACTATTGTTAATTCCAGACATTTATTATGTTTAGTAGCTTTTATAAGTATATTGCTTCGCTTTTAATGGTGTTATATTTGCCTTCTGTTCTCCTGGATATGCCTGTTTTTTTCTTCACGCTTGAGTATCATTTCTAGCAGTTTTTGAAGGCCTGGTTTGGTGGCCATGTATCCCTTAAAGTTGTCTTTGTGCTGGAAAATTTTTCTTTCTCCCTCGATCATGACTGATAGTTTTGCAGGGTAAATCAGCCTGGGTTGACATTTTTGCTCATTCAATACTTGAAGTATGTCTCTCCAAGCTCTTCTTGCTTTTACTGTTTCGACTGAGAAGTCATTTGTTATTTTAATAGGTTTGCCTTTAAAAGTGACTTGTTTTTTCTCCCTTGAAGCTCTCAGCACCAGTTCTTTATCTTGAATGTGGAGTGTTTTAACTATTATTTGCCGTGGGGTGCTTCTATTTTGGTCGTATCTGTTTGGGGTGCGGAATGCCTCTTGTATATGAATGGGCCTCTCTTTTTTTAGATGAGGAAAGTTTTCCTTGATGATCGTTTGAAAAATTTCCTCAGGGGTGGTATTTTGAGATTCTTGCTCCGGTATTCCATGAATACGCATGTTAGGCTTCTTCAGGGTGTCCCATATCTCTTGGATATTTCTCTCAAGTATCTTTTTGGCTTTAACAACCTCTTCCATTGAGCTGATTAGTACTCCCACTTTATCTTCAAGGTCTGAAATTCTGTTTTCTGCTTCATTAGTTCTGTTGATAAGACTCTCTGTGGCGTTCTGGGTTGAAGATAACTTGTCTTTTAGCTCAGTTTTAAACTCTGCTTGAGTTTGTTTAACTGCTCTATGCCACTTTTTGTTTCTTGCACTGTTTTTCTCAACTCCTCCAGATGTCTGTTGTGTTCCTCTTCAAAGCTATTGATTCGATTATGTAATTCCTCCCGGATTTCCTCTTTCATAGTATTGAACATGGTAATGATCATATTTTGAAAGTCGTTATCCTGGGTCAGGCTTTCTTGGCCTTTTTCGGCGGGTTTGTTCTTGTTGGAATCTAACATTATGGGATTAATTTCTTCAGTGGGAAATTTGTTTACTTGAGTGTTGCTTCTCATGGATTTGCACTTTGACTTTGGCATTGTCATTTTAACTCTTAAGATCTCTCAATTTCTCTAAACTGAATTATTTGGCCTGGGATACTGGTAGGCGGGGCCCGAACGGGGACTTACCTAGGGAGCGGGGTGAGGCCCGGGTGGACCGCGTGCGTGTCCCGACCGGGGGAGCCGGGTGGGGTGAAAAGGGAGGATGGGCGTGTAGGCGTGGAGCTATTTAACCCGAGGGCAGCTGGGGCGGGGCCCGAGCGCAGGGGGAGGTCCTCCTCGTCCCTCGGCCCCCGCGCGGCTCCGGCTGGATGGTGGGAGTCGGAGCCGGGTCCCTGTGGGCTGACCTGGGGGTCCTAGAGCGCGCGGTGAGAGCCCGGCTGGATCTCGCGTCCGCGTCCCGACCGGCGGAGCCGAAGCTTAGACTATCTTAAAGCTTTCCATTCTACTGCCTACGCTCCCTAA